>OX453283.1:705000-1025000 GCA_949710005.1 Ricordea florida | reverse complement strand
ATTTCTTCACTACTTTGTTAAGTTGTGTGTATAACTGCGATGATCAATTAATGTCATTACATTTGTTAACTCAAGTTCATCATCATCCTCAGAGATTGTGACCTTTGACAATGGCCTTTCCATGTCAAGGACCGACCTTGAAGACCTTGTTGTTGAGCTATACAGCAAATGATTTTAAGTAGCTTGAGAAGAAGTCACCATTAAAGACATGAAATAAAAAGAAATTTTACCAATGTAAATTAACTATACCTTGGCCCCACACACCAAAGCAAAATGTATTCTGGGATCAATTTCTGACACAGTGAACTCCACACGAGGATCGCCATCACAAAACAATGGTTTTCCATCAGAAGGATGCACCCGGTTTCCTAGTTTACCATGACATAACATAATTTGTGTTAAGTTTTCAAGAAGTTGAACATTTGTACGTATAGTAATTAAGAGATTGTTTTTAATAATGCAAAGTGCCAATCAGTAGAAATTGTTATGTGATACTGCTAGAGATTTACTGCTAGAGATTAATAACATTAAAGTCCAAAAAAAGAGCTGGATTTTACAAATAACCTATGGCCAGCTTAAAGGACTTGCTGATTCAGTTGAGCTCTATATATTTTGCATGTACCTCTAAGAATGCCATGTTCTATATCATCAAGAGAAAATGCAAACCCTCCAATATTGTAAGCAGTTTTTCGCCAGAAGTTACTGACTTCTAACACAGAGTTTGGTATGTCATCACAAACTGCTAGGCCATGAATGGTAAGAGAATTATATATATCTTCAATACATTAAGGAATCCAAATCTGTAATAAACTCATTATTGGGTTTGCTGTAATAAATGAGCCTGCAAAAATTAACCTCCAGCGACTATTGTTTTGATTTTTTGGGCTACACTACAGAACACAGGGCCATTTCATTTGAATAACAATAGAGTCCATTGTAATAGGCCTAATGTTCTTCAATAGACTCCGAAATATATAAATGAAATGGCCCTTAATTTATCGGTAATCACTCCATTTTTTGTAGTCTTTCTTACCCCATTAGACAGGGTAAGCAAAACTTTGGGCGAGTTCTGTACTTTTCTAAGCACCACCCCCCCCCCTCTACATTCCAACTTGCATTCCAATTTTCCCCAACTACCAACCCCTACAACCTGTCAGCTGGTGCTGGTACCAATACCTACAGTAATTCTAAACTAAAAGTGACTTTGAAATGACCTTTGCTGCAAAAAAAGGATACTTAAAAAGAAAGCTATTTTCTCCGTCCGGTCTAAACTATTTAGCTCCACGTCTCTCAGTGCTTTTGTCCGTGCAATATATTCTCTGAACAAATTGCTTTCTTTCAATGAGCCGTAATCAACAGTATGGCCATCTTCAGATATAAAATTGCCCTTAATTTTTAACATTAGTTTCTGAAGCTCTTTTGAAAGTTCAACAGCAGGAATGGGACTTCCGTAGTCACCTCCTCCTTCGTTTAAAATGATCTTGTCTTTCTCCGTCGACGACATTTTTTTTTTTCGTGTCCGAAACGACAAAATTAAATAGGCGCGTTTCCGGAGAGTACCGACAGACTGGGCACTACAGAACGATGGAGCAGAGAGGTAAAATGGCGGCCGTCGGTGGTGTGGTAGAAATAGACCCCGTATTCCTTAAAGCTTTGAAGCTTTTGCATTCAAAGCACCCTGATTCTTTAGAGCAACTTCGTGCGCTTCGTGATGAAGTGATTCGGCAGCACAACCAACCAGTGCCTCCAAATTCTAAGGTACTTACATCATTAATTAACTGTGCAGTCTTTTGTGATACTTCACAATCTACTATTCTTATGGGAAAATATTGTTTTGAAACAGAATGAATCAAGCAATAGACCATGTGGAATTTAAATCTACATCACTTTCTTAATTTACTGTGCGTTTCAAGAAAATAAATAGAATGCAGTGTGGTATAGTAGCCAGCTACTAGAAAAATAATTCACTCTCGCCCTACATTACTGGTTGTCTATGACCGTCAGTCCAGAAAGCACTGATTTGAAAAGCTGATTATTTTCAAAGGACAAAATAAAAGAATCTAAACCAAGTCATCATCCTGAGAAAAGGCCTAGTACAGTTGTATCAACTTCAGATCAGAAAGCCAAGCTGTCAGAGAAGAAACATGAAGTAGAAACAATTCAGGTTGTTTCAGTTAAGCCAGATCCTGTAAGCACAGTGACGTTAGAAGAAGCAGGAGTTGAAACAATCGAGATTGGAGGATCGGATTTGATTGAAACAGTCGAACTGAGCTCCAGTTCATTTATAGAAAACAGCTCATCTAAGAAAGCTAGACTGCAGTTTGATGTGGATGATGTTTTAGATGAAGGGAACATAGATTCACGCAGTCAAGTGCCTGTTGATGATCTTATAATTGACTGGGGGTCAGTCTGCGGAATTTGCTACAGGTAATCCAGTGTGTTCTATGACAAATTATTTTCCTCTTCTTGTGGGGGATACTCAGATTTAGGATAATAATTATACCAACTCAGCAATCTTGGTATTTTGAGTGATCTGAATAGCTCACAATCGGTAAGATTTCCGCACAGGTCCCTCCTTCATTATGCATGCTGTAGCCTAACAGTTTCATTCTCAGACATGTTTGCACACGCACTTCCCAAGACAATTCAACTACAGCATGCATAATGAAGTAGGCACGTGTGAGGAAATCTTACCCTTACAATCTTGGGATATCCAACACTATTCACCTTGTACAGTGTGAGGTGAATAGTGCCAAGGCATCTGGGAAATCCTTGTGCAAGTGAGTTTTGGTTGAAGAAAATAAACGCAAGGCATCAATTCTCCCTTGATAGCTATTTCCAAGAGAGGTCACTAAAGTTACCAGATACTTTGGAGAGGAATGTGTTTCCTTACTCTTTAGTTTATTAAGAGGAACCTGTGATTTAAAGCCAATGGTAAAAATGCAGTGAAATATCAATTGCATCAGGGTGGAGCAAGGGTGAGAATTGTGGGGGGGGGGGGGGAGAGATATTGGTGCTTGAAGTTCAAACAAGGTTTGGAGGAGGCATACTGATTCAAAGCAAGTTAATAATAATTGACCAGAGAAGAAGTTTAAACAAAGAAGAAACCAGATGCCTGGTCAATCCTTGTTACTCTGTGCTATTTTATCAATTTATGACAGCAAGATCCTAAGCATCATTGATCTGAAAATGTTACATACTGTTATTTCAAAGGCCTGTTTTGTCTTATAATTGGCAGTTTAATCTTTACTTGAGTAAGGGCCAACAGAACATAGGGACAAAAAGCAGAGCCATCTTATAGTTACTGCTTTCCCTGAAATTTGTAAGGTACCTCCAGCTGAAGTTGGTTTTATTGCTAGCTTATCAGGAAAGAAAAGTCAGAATTAAACTTCAAAAATTGTTGGTGAAATAATTATTGTATTCCTGCCATGAACTCTTTCAGAGATGACAGTAAAATTGCTGGAAACCAACTAGTGGAATGTCATGAATGCCACTCACTTTACCATCAGGTATGTCAACCTTATAAGCTTCTTAGGTACTGTATCATCAAAGTAAAAACTCTCATAACTAGTTTACCTTCATTATCATAGCACTGAGCAAAGAGAGAAGTTCTTTGTTAAGATAAATACTTTTATGCTTTCATTTGTAAGATCTTAATTCTGTTGTTAGTAATTCTTCTCAGTGTGTCCCTTACACCCCAACAAATGTTTGTTAATAATGATAATAATAATAATGATAATAATAATAATAATAATAATAATAATAATAATAATAATAATAATACCAGAATGTAGGAAAGATCGCTGGAGTCAGCAACATTAACGAGCTGCAAAAGATTGGCCTCCTAGGAATGGCGCACATACTGAGGTTTCTCTCCATCAAATAAGAAACTTCCCCAGTGCCTCAGGACCAAGGTTTGGCCCCAGTTTGAGGAGAGTGTAAGAAGCAATTAATAGCACTCAAAATGTTTATAATAATAATAATAATAATAATAATAATAATAATAATTTATTGGCTCAAGAAGAAAATGGCAATGACAGACATTACAAACAAAAGGAAGAAAAATAAAAAGAAAAATGGAGCACTAAAATAAGGTTAAAAGAAAGTTTGAGCTGTTATGACAACTTGGTGTTGTATCAATCAAAATATTCTTGATTTGATAATTTTCTCATTTCTTATCATCTGTTTGCTGAACACTGCATTGATATTGTAAGGAGAAGTTGCATGTGTCACCTCTTGGAGTGTAAGCAGGGTAAAACTACTGTCGGTCACATGCACAGGTCCTTGAAATATTTATGTAATTGTGTCAAGAAGTGTACATGTTGTGGTACTACTTCATCCTTGGTTCAAATTTCACTTTCTTTTGTTTCAAAATCAATATCATTAAATTACCATAACCAAAACAAAAGAAAACCAAATTTAAACCAAGGATAAAATTGAACCACAACATACATACCAGTTCCCTTTTTTCTTTGTTTCTTGTTGGGATATCTTGCCTAGCATTTCACACTTGGTACCTGTAAACAAACTGGTTACACCTCCCAAATTTTATAATTTATGTCAGGATATTATCACAGAAGAATGAGGAAGTGTGATATTACTGTATACATTTTCAATTTTTCTTAGAAAGCCTGTAGTTTTCATGGCTTCCTCATCTTTCCCTTACTTGATTCTGCTGTTAGTTCTGTTTCTAAGTTTTGTGTTTCTTCTGTTCTTTGTTTTCTTGTACTTATAAAATACTTAACCAGTTACATTGTAGTCTTTTAAAGCCAACCACTGTATAGTCATGTAGTTTAAAACAGAGAATCTTAGGTTTTACAGTAGCATAATTTTCTGTTGGGAGAAAAGTGGTACAGTAGAAGTTTCTGTTGAACAGAGTTATTCATCTGTCTTATAAGTGGCAGTTATTTCTCAGAAGTCATTTGTTTGAACAACCAGCATTTGCAATAAAAAGAACTTTCAGTCAGATTACAATAGTGATGGTAATATCATCAGGGAAGTAGTAAAAAGGTTTGTTCTTGTATGTTTTCATTTTTACTTGACAAGTTCTTCCTTTATCCAGAATTTTAAATCTACATTTTTCAAATTTAAAACCTGTCTATCCTAGGTTTGATTCTTTAAGAATTTTTATTTATTTTTTTTAAAAAAAAAAAATAAAAAATAAAAAAAATAATAAATAACATTTTTTTTATTTTTTTTTAAGGTAATACTTTTGTGGTGAACTGTTGACATGGCTTTGTAGTGCAAATAACTTGTTATAGTATGTTTGCTCTGTAAAGGTGCATTCCTTTGGTATGATCTGGATCAGTATTAATTTGCGTTCCAAGACCACACAGATCATGACGTATCTAATGAACCGGTGAATCCATTCTGGACAAAGAATCATTGTGTCCTTTGATGTTATCTGATCTGAGTGATCTTGGATCAAAAATCTGGACCTAAATCATACCAAGGGAACATACCCTTAGCTTGTAATTATTAAAATCCTCAGAGGTGCCATGAACCAAGAGTGACAGACAGTGAGGTCAATGACCCACGACACGTGTGGTACTGTGCACAGTGCATCAGAAAAATGAGAGAAATGGTGAGTTTATATCCACAGAACCATGTAGTGTAAATCAAATTTCCGTCTTGAAATGAGTTCCCACTGTTGCTTAAACTTAACATACACATAAACATAAACATGAATTAAACTAGCTTTGCGTGCATGAACAATAGATGGAAGTGTGGGGTTTCTCATTAGCAGATAAGGTCGAGTCTCGTTCAACGTTCTACATTTACATGAAATGCTCAAACGTCATCTGTAATAATTACATATAATTGAACTAGCTTTGCACGTGTTAGTAAAATTATTTTAATAATGCATGCAAAGCCAGTTGAATTCATGCTGATTTGTATGCCTTATTTACATGATGCAAATTCAACCCCCCCCCCCTTCCCTGGAAGGGATTCTCATTTACCACCCTGTCCTATTATATTTATCAAAATCAAAAAATTCGAATCAAATTTATTTACAAAATAAAAGATAAGCGTACAGTATACGCTACACACAAATAGCAGAACTGATCGAGGGGTGTAGTGTAATAACATACATGAAATATGAAAAGAATCATCTGTCACCATCTTTAAGAGTGGAGAGAAACAGTGTATGGAGATTATCTTTTTGTCTAAGGAAACACCACCATGTTGTTAATTCACTGACAGTCCATCATGCTTACCAGTGAACCACCATACCCCACATGCAATTATTGTGCAAAAAATTGTCACAGTAAGACTTGTCCATAACTGAGAAATTGTATTAAATATCCTGTGCTGTTAAAATTATTGTTCTTTCTCACAGGCAACTAGTGCTTCTCCCAAGTCGAAGCCAACAGAAACAGTGACATCCAGTACTAAGACAGCAGGAATGGCCAATAGACCAACACCACTCATACCATTCAAAAGACCCTCCATGAGTGACTCCAAGGTAAGCAGCAAATATTTGTCAAGGTTAATATCAGCTGGGATACAAATTCTCCCTGGCGATTCCCTAGCATTCAACAACAGCTCTAGTAATAAGAATATGTTAGAACATCAACAGAGTGGTCATTCCTTTGTATTTCCATTATCAGTAAATGAGTATAATCGTTACTATGTATTAATATCAGTGGGAGCAATTATATTGACTCTGATTACTGTTGGGATTTACCAACAAGCATCAAATTATAGGGAGCAGGGTTTGTGCAGTGGTGGGAGTGCTCTCCTTCCACCAGTGTGGCCTGGGTTCATTTCCCGGCCTCAGCATCAAATGTAGGCCGAGTTTGTTGGTTCTCTACTGTGCTCCAAGAGGTTTTCTCCTGGTACTTGGATTTCATTTGTGCTTTACAGTGTCCCCAATTTATAGTACGTCAATACTAAATAAAGTTCACACTCAACTAAAGGTCATTAATATGATTATCTTCAGTTTTAAAATATCTTCTGTAGCCACTAATTTGTGTCAAATTTCATTTTAGCCTGTTGCTTCCCCAACAACACCGCAGTCATTTGCAATTCCTGCCCTATCACCAGGGGCCATGACAGCGAAAGCCTCATCAACAAGTGGTTCAACCTCATCACAGAACGTTGCCATGCAGTCAGCAATGAAAAGGCTGCAGATGGTGAAGAAAAAGGCACAGCAAAGAGTGTTTAATCACCAACAGATTCGTATTCCCAGAAGATAAATTAGCTGTGATCAAGTTGATAAAAACAAAAAATGTTGTGCATTGTATACTCAGTAAACAGTGTGAGGTTTTCCTTTGAAAATCACTGATTAAGTGAATTCTTCAAGAACAAGATTTTTCACCTCAGTTGGATGGAAGACTTTGCTTTGACTGACTAACAATAATTAAGACAAAGAAATGACAGGATCTGTTTATAGAACTATGGCTGTGATAATCGAGGAAACAAAGATTATAAACTATGGACAATTACCATTAATTTTACCTGGACTATATCCTCTCTGGTCAACACAGAAGTTCCAGTTTTTTCCCTCAGATGGATTGAAGACTGTGATGTAGATGCTTACTAATAAATAAAGATAAAATCTGCAAAGCATGGCAGTGTCTTTTTGCTGTAAAATCTTTTATTGATAGCAAACTTGCAGTACATACATTCATTTGATCAGTGTTGCCAGTGGTTTCAGGCTTGAAATGTTTTGTAAAAAAAAGTCCTTATGAAACTGGACAAATTTTGTAGATGTAGAAATAAAAGTAAAGTTTCCAGGGTTGTTTGTAGGTTGCCCTGAAACAGAGCAATAAGCAGAAAACAGAGAAAAAAAGTTACTGTATTGGTATACCTTTGATCACATAACCGTTTTACTTAAAAGAAGGGGGTAAATGGGGGGTCCCAAGCACGTTTCACGGACATTAAAATGTAGAAATAACGCATCACGTTTAATCGGACAAACGATTTTTAAGGTTCACGTATCACGACAGGTAAAACATTCACAGTTCACGGATTTTAATTTCGCGTTTTCACCGGTCACGACAATTAAAAACACTTAATCACGTATCACGCAATAACCCCTTTACCCCTCTCTAAAAGATCTAAGGACTTGGGTAGTTATTCTCCTGAGTGAGTGTCTCAGGCTACTTACTGCCAGTTTGAAGAATTTGCTGTTGGGTCAATTTCAGAGCTTACATTTTAACCCTTGCAGTATTATTAACAAAATGATTGGAGACTTTCATGATGTGCTTTCCTCCCACTCTCATGGTCTGAGTAGTGGTTCATAAGGTAAGAAGTTGTGTTACCATGATCACATCTCAGAGTGACCGAGATAAAAGACTACTTTGCACAAGGACAACAGTGTTAGGATCAACTTCAGAATACCCGTCCACTTCATTTACATGTGTTGGGGGCTTTTGAAGAAAGAGGCATATCACAATGGACTCATTTGTTATTCATCAGTATGTAAATAAGTGGATGGGTCTTCTGAAATCATGCGCAGTGTCCCTGTCTGAAGTAGGATTTCAGTCTGTCACACCTGAATATAGACATTACTGACCAAGCCCTAGTTCAAGATGGGTGCATAATGACCAAGTTCTTTTGCATTTTTACAGACCAAAATGCAGTCAAGGTAATAAAAATGCCAATATCCAGCCATCTTGACCAAACAAGCTTGGCAAATAAAGGATTTATTACATGGCCATTTTGTCTTGTTGTGTAGGACAAAGCTGGAAATCCTGAGCAAGCTAAATAGGCCAGCCCGCTTGGCTAACTAATCAGAACTCAGGATTTGCCTCATCTTGCTGGATCATGGAACCAGCCATATTATAAATATGGTAGCACTTTTTTCTTATTAGATGATATTACTGATAATCATAACTATAACAAAATTCTCAAATCTGATTGGCTATCAACTGCCCTGATTTCAGCCTTAATAGGAGAGTTAAATAAGACAGTACACGCCATGCCTGAGTAATTGGACAGTATGTGCCATCATGCACACGTTTAAATGGCTTTTTTTTTTTGCTGCTAGCAAAAAAAATCTTTGAATTTCATGTGTTTTGATTTAAAAAAAAAGAAGTTTATATATCACAAATTTTGTTAAAGTTATAATTAATTGGTAATAAGACTTTGTGTCGTCCAATTTGGTCTGCTGTCATACTCGTGATTAAACAAATTTTGTTAGTCACTCGTATGATTACAGACTGAATTGGACTCCCCTCAGTCCTATTACCATTACTAATAAGACTTTACTTAATAAAAAAAAGAGCTGGAACATTTGTAGTAGCTGATGGAATACAAGTTATACAAAATTTCTCAATACTATCAGGAGTGACATTGATAATGCTACTTCAATATTACTGCTACATGCATGTTTATCTCTAAGCTAAACAACTTAAATAATCTTAATAATTAAGAAAAAAAATTATTTAATCTTAATAATTAAGAAAGAAAATTATTTTCTATTGACTTTCTGCTCTCATCCCTTTGCTTGTTTTTGCTTTTCACCGCTAGAAGTTTTTTTGTTTGTGACTACACAGCAATTTACATTGCAACTACTCAACCAGGACCATCCAAACAAGTTTTCACACAAACTGTCCAATCACGATAGAGTATCTTAACAATAGCATCTCTACAAATGGTTTATTTTATTTCGCTTAGAAATGCCTATTACTTGCTCTACAACTGCGCAAAACATATCAAGATTGAAAAACAATCATCTTGGTAGAAATTTGCTGCAAATCTGCTGTTCAATGTCAAAAACAGATATTCAAAATTTGTGTGAAAATGTCTTTGGGAGGCCTTGGTTTATGTAACCGCACTGTAAAGGAGAATCTAACACATTAACAGAGGATGTTGAAAGCTTCATTACATGCACTCCTCTTTATTTAGTATAGCAGTATGACAATTTAATATGTTCACTTTTTTCATATCGTTGTCCTTGCTCAGGATGGCTGCGAGGTAAGCATAAAGACAACCTGCTGCAGATTTCTTTCCTATAAATTTGCTTCTTGTTATTCCCCTTTTACTAACAGCAATTGCAATTGTAATTATGACTCCAAACCTCCATTTGCTAGATGAAAACCAAAAACAAACCTTGCTTGTCAAGTTATTTCTTCCAATATCCAGCTATGCTGTATGCTAAACAAACTTTCAAAGGAAAAGTACTGTGGATTATTTTTTTACTCTTGATACTTGATATTTCTTCTTATCTAACTGTAATTCTAATGAAATTTATTTTAAAATAAATGATCACATTTTTTTACAAATTCAGAAGTCACGTAAAAAAATGGGATTTCAAAAATCCAGCCAGCCACAAAGAGTAAGCAGTATGCAAGCCAAAAATAAACTGCCAAGTATTAAACTTATGTCAAACATGTACGTCAGGATGGTAATGTACGTCAGGATGGTAATGTCCTTTTGTTTCCACTTTGGCACCAAAAGATGGCCGTCTTTTCTATAATTTCATAACCAGTTAACCCTTTTACATCCAATATCTCACTATAGTCCTGGGCTTAATTCAATAAAACTTTGCAAGTGTAATTCATAAGTGTCACTATTGTTTTAGAGTTTGAAAACGATAGCTACAATTGTAAATTCCACTTGTGAAAGTTTTATTGAACTGACTCCAGAGTGAATGCCATGTTCTTCCATTTGTGTCTTTTGCGTTAGCTTTGAATAATTACATTTTTGAATTCTTCACCTGTTGGCTCCACAGCAATTTTTATTTGTGTTGAAAGAAGAAGTTGTATTTTGATCACTTCTGGGAGTTAAAGGGTTAAAAAAATTGAGTTGACCAAACACCTTGTCATTTGATGTATGCATAATAAATCTACAACTACAGCAATACTCTGTAAATTACTATGACTATTATACTTTTGACTAATCAAGTAATGACTTGTCCTCGCAGAGGACCAAACTCTGAAGCTAATAAGCTATTGAATTGATTTTGATCAAGTAAAAAAACTTTGTTGTCTTTTTTATGTTTATAATACTTTACATCTCATGTACAGTGAACATGCACAATATGAGAGGTTGATGATGCAGTTTTCTTTGCCCAAAATCTAAGAGGTTTCTTACTTTAATTTGTAATGATTTTTTTTTTCTAAAACAAGCAAAAGCTTTTTTACAAAAGTACTGAAGAGAAGATTCAAAGCCTGCAGCACTTCATTAGTCAACCTCAGGTTGGGCTTAAAATACCAACATGCTAGCACCTCCAGGGGCAGCTTCAGACATCTGAGGAAGGAACCATTCCAGCCTGGCCCATCATACCTCTGTAAGGTCCTTGAAGTCTTAAATACTGAAAAACGAAAACCAGTTTGCCAGAAATGAAGGAGAAATTTAAACATTTTGTTAAACTTTTTTTTAAGTTTGCACCTCTGATTTAAAACTAGCAGGACTTTCACATAGTGTCATAAACACTGATTTAACACTGTTTACCTGTATAACAATAGAGGGGCCACGAGCAACTACTTCTGCTGGGAAACTGCTTAGAGGGCAATTCTCAATGCTCATGATCTGCAGTGCACTACACAGTGCCAGTTCATAAGGCAACATCTGTAGATTGTCATTGTCATTCAGGTAGAGCTGTTCCAATGATTCCATCTTCCCTAAAAAATACAGAAAAAAATATTAACGGCTTGTTACTTGGTTTTCATAGAGTCATAATATTATTATGTTGCGGTATATTTTTTTGTCAAGTCAAATAATAAACTAACTCAGGCTGGCAAGTTCAAGCTCTTTCAATTGTCTCTTAAATGTTTGATAGTTGTTTATATTTCTTAGGGCGTTTGGTAAAGAGTTTCACATCCAGGCAGCTCCATGACTTTAAACCATAAGTGGTGGAATTTTCCCTAGGTAGCATAAGAATGTTGTGGCCTCATAAATTGTATTAACTGCTTCTTAAGTGCAGTAAATCAAAATACATGTGGGCACGTTTGATCTGCTAATTTTTCTAAAGACATTTCTAAGTACATACAATTTTCATGAGTCATTGATTCATCAACAAAGTCAAACCGGCTTGTTTTAGCAAGGGCTCCTATGGAGATCGTTTCTTGTGTTAAACAAAACAAAGAGCTCACTCATTTAGTTTCTCTAATTTAGCTGCAGAACGTGTGCTACAGAAATGCCAAGATTCCGAGCAATAGCTCAAGTACGGTACTATGAATGCTTGGTAGAGCTTTAACCGTGTTTCAAATGGAAGTATCTTCTTCATTCTCTTTATACCGGCAATTTGCTGGCTCACTTTCCTGCTTGTCTTGTAGATGTGGCTTTCAAAATTCAATTTGATGTCAATTGTTACACCAAGCAGCTCTAACTCACTTCATATTGGAATAACAGTGTTTTCACAACTAAAGACAGGATTTTAACAGCTTAAGACAGGATTTTGTGAAAGTGATGATTTTGAGTTTGAGAAATCCTTCAATCGCACTCACCAAGGAGAATAACAGGCAGACCATGGTCCATTGAAAGGCGCAATCAGCTCAAGTAAGAGAGACAAACTGAAATCTTATAAATCATTCTGTACCAACTTAACTTAATACTACTTACTTTTATTTTGACTCATACCTATTTCATCTGGTAAATGTGTGAGATCATTTTCCCCAGCACTCAGATAAGCAACATTGGTCAGATATCTGTAAAAACATCACAATAACACTGACATTATTTTACAGGTGTACATTGATATTAACCAGCATTTCTCTTTATTCTGAATATATGTACAAAGTACGAACTTCCTACAAATTGAGCAAAGGGCTGTACTTCTATTTTCTACTAAGCTTCAAACATAACCTCATCTTTTTTAATAATTAATTTTTAATTTATAACAAAACAAGTCATAAGGCATTATTGTAGTTATCGTGCTTGCCTGATGTAGTGACAACCCCATTTTTGACACTTGATATAAGTTTAAGAACATAGCATGCAGGCAAAGAAAAAAATTCCTTGAAAGATAGGAAAACACCAGTAAAAAAAAAGTGGTTATAAACTCTTACTCCAATTATGTTCATAAATTATTAGATCTACATGCACTCTGTACTTACCCAATTGACTTAGGGAGAGTTGTGAGGTTGTTCGACTGTAGAACTAATCGTTCCAGATTTCGAAGGTATGCTGCAAAAAAGGTCTTACAGATGATTCATTTGTAGTATAACACGCCATTTTAGAGTGTGAATATGCACAAAATCCTATTTTTTCTTGCCAGTGAAATTGCCCTTCGTGTAAATTATGTGAGCTGTTTTATATTACTTCTAGCTAAATAATGTCTGGTATGTGTTAAAAAACACTTAGATAATCTGCATTTCAGTAAGTGAAGAATTGCTTCTAATAACCAATTAAAATCAGCCAATTAAATTACACTAAGGGACAACAAGGAAAAATATTTCAATCAAAGGTTTACCAATTTCATTTGGTAGTGACTCCAGCTTGTTTTCTTCCAGATCAAGTACTCTTAGCTTCCTAAGTTCTCCCAGGCCTCGTGGAAGTTTCTAACAAACACATTTGAAACAAAAATGAGTGAAAAAAGTCTACTTTATCCAGATGAAAATGACAGCTTGCACGACTCACCCTGAGAAGATTGTTGCTGAGTATCAGAACTTCCAGGTTTGTAAGCCACTGAATGTCCTCTGTAACAGGTCAAATACTGGCATTTAGTACACAACGAGGAAGTCACATCTTTCAATATTTATAGTAACTTGGTATTCTTAGTGAATATTAAAATTTATCAAATATCAATATTAAAACTGATAATATGCCCCACAAAATCTTAGACATACAATGACAGCCTTCCTTCCTTTGCACTATTCCCCTTTCTCATCCTCTATCCCTTTCATCTGAGTCCTGAATGACCCTTCTCTTTGGTGGTATGAACTACAGTGTACAGGAGGATTCAGGTACTAATACATTCATGTCCTATATTTTGGAGCTGTTCTTCCAGACCTGTTTGAGTTTTCAATTGATAATTATACGAAAACGTTTGCAGCAAAAAATCTTATACTTCTACACATTGTTTCTTACTTGATGCTTTCTTTACATGAATTTTTTCAGCACGATATCTTGAAAAGCAGAAGAGTTACAATGCTTTGAATGTTTGGTGTATATAGGACATGAATGTATTACCAGGATTCAAGTGAGCACCTTTTGCATTCCGAGCCTGGTCACACAAATCTTTCCTAATTATTAAGCTTTGCATGCCTTCATTAACACTTAGATCCACTGAATTCAGATTCAGTTCTAAACTCACAGTCAATCAAACAATTTATTCCAGTTCAACAGAGGAAGAAGTTGTAAATAACTGATCGTTTCGTATCCTGAAAAACTGGAAAAACTGAATAAAACTGAAACTGAACTGGAAAACAGACACTGCTCCCTTTTCCTCACTCATATATTTTCTTTATTTTTCCAAACAAACCATCTCATCAGATTTCACCCCATCTCAACTCAGTCTTTTATATCAGTCATCAGACATCAGTTTCATTGAGTATCTCAGTAGGCATTTCAACAGTTCTCAACCACAAGATGTATTCAAAGGCTTCCTAATAATGTCCTGCCTGTTGTAGTGTCATCTTACCATTAATACCGTAATATTATAATTAAGTTTTATTAGCTACATACAGAAGTATTTCAACATCAAACACTGATTAAAAAATAGACAGTCAAAGACTGCATGTGGCTCCTGTCACAAAGTGGATGGTATGGAAACTATTATACTCTAATATACACTTATGTATGGTCCCGAGGGAATCACTTAGTTTTATTTTCCTGAGAGTTCTGATGTTTCCCGAGACAAATATTGACTATGCCTTCAGCGAATAATTGTTTAATCGTACGACTGGTGAAAACGTCTCAAGTGACATCCCCCACAAACAATATTGGGGAATCTTGATAAAGCCGTCTTGGAGGGCACAAAAAACTCCAGCAAGTCTTCCGCATTAAATGTGGAAGACTTCATGAATGCATGTCTTCGACGGCACGCTGTTTATTACTCGGGCTACTACCACAGCCGGTAGCCCGAATCTAGGTTTACCTTTTCGGTCTATCAGTCTATTTATATGCAATGACATAAATTGATCATCGCAGTTATGTACACAACTTAAGCAGCTGTGCTGTGAAATTAAAGCCTGAAAAAAACTCAGGCCTGAACGGGATTCGAACCCATGACCTCGGCGGAAGTTTTCTCAGTTACGATCTGTCTCATGCGTGGTCGTGTGGAAAGTAGTTGCAAGGCAAAGACTTGACAACAAAAGCGTGAGAATGCTCAAAGTTTGATTACGCTTGCAGGTGAAACGGTTGACGTTACAGAGGATTGCTAGACATAATGTTATTTAAGACTGTCTCTAAAATCTATTGAACTTGTTGTTTGTGTATAATAAAGTTCTTGGTAATTATGACCACAAAACGGCTAAGTTAAACTCGGAGACTGTTTGTCAGCCCGAATTCCCTCGGGCCTCTTTTCAAAATCATGCCTGGATTCTTTTCTTATTCAAACTCAAGTTTTTTTAACTGCGTGGTCGTGTGGAAAGACATTAGCGGGAACAGGCGAAATCGGAAGAATAGTATATCCGATTGAGGAGTAATATTGTTGTTTTTCCCCACATATCGCTTCTTCGCCGTAGATAACTTGGAATCACGATGAATGGCATCAGGTTTCACAATTGTTTTTCTACCGTGGGAACCAAAGAAGCTGGTTGGTAAACATTAATCCGATTAGTAAACAAACCCAATTATCACTGAAATTTCAGTAAAACCTTAGAAATCTTTCTGATAAAATCGCTCAGCTTAAACACGACGTCGACAAGAATTGCGGTGCGGTGTACAGTCTGGTAGGTTTTTTGCGGTCGTGGAACCAGCCATATAGAATACAGCATATATAAACCCAGGAGCTCCTGATAAACCTTAAGCGTAAACTGACATTCACGTTTGTTCGAAGCGGTATTATAAAGTGTAGCCCGAATAAACGCTCCTGAGAGCGTCTAGTTATATTAGCTTTAAATGTTGAACTTGTTGCAGAATTTTTGCTCTGTGTCTATAAGTTTTCAAGATTTCCAGGGCATCGGAAGGATGTCGTTGGTTGCTTGAACATTTCCCGCACTTAACTTACTTACTTACTTACTTACTTACTTACTTACTTAATAGACCGATAGCATAGTGGATACTGTTGCTATAGCAACAGTAGCCACAAAAATGCTGCACTCCTACTCATATCACACACCTGGGAGTTTTGACAGCTGGTTTGTTCCTAGGTTTAGTTCTACAAGACTCACCCAGCTACCAAAATCTGACAAAACACAAGTTGAACATCAAATCCCTGTTTCCACAAACAAATGTGCTGGGTTATTGTTATACAAATTCTCCTTACAAAAAAAATACATTAACATGTAAATTGGAGATGAGGACTGTGGATGTTATTAACAATAGATTGCATATAGGTACATTTTAACCTGTGATGAAGTTGTAATGAAGAAAATTAAATTGATTAAACACTTAATTCTCAAACTGACAACCAAAGAAATCACCACCTAGATTTTGAATAACTCAGTAACTTATTCATCTAATGACAAATTCTCCAAACTAAAATGTAAAAGAGATGAAAAGCAAACCAACAGAAACTCACCAAGAGGGAGTGCAGCAATCACGTTTTCCCTCATGTTGAGTTTTGTCTGAAGCAAAGTAGAACATGATTGCATGGGATGATAGGAATATGGTGAAAAATTTACAAAGATGAAAGCCACTGCATGACTCGTATTCTTACCAGAAACTTAGCTTTGGAAAAGGCACCAAACGGAATTTTCTGCACCTTGTTGTGCTCCATGATAAATGACTGCAAAAATGAGGAAAGAAACTGTCATGGTTTGTACCATAACTTCTGTTTATAATTACTTCCAGTGACCAGTGACATGCGCAGTTGTTAGTTTCAGAGTATGTACTGATATTCATAACCGCCATCTTGAACACAGTTTTCTTAGCTTTCTCTTTGGAATATATTACATGCAAAGCACGACAGAAATCATTGTATAAATTTTACGTTGTCATGTTAGTGAAACAAAGTAATTACTAAAATATTAATAGAGGAGTTTCATTAAAGTTTGGACCAGGACCGCAACTGGCTTAACTTTGGCACCCAGGTATGCATTACTCAGCATTACACTTGCACTTTTGATTAAGATGCTGCCAGGCAATGTTGTCCGCAGAGACAGTTGATTAACCCGGAGTCTGTCCCTTGAAATGGAACTCCTGCTAATCTTTACTGGTAAAAATGACATGTGTAACAATCTCTTGGCAAATTTAGTTAAAAAAATACAATATATTCAAATACAGACAATCCATCAACAAGCTTCAAAAACAAGAATTATGAAGTGACTAGGAATTGGCAGACAGAACAAATTTAGGAAAACCTGAATGTTCATGTCATTGTAAAATTAATGCAATGCCCAAAGTTCTAAAACCTGGGTGTTTACAGTGTCAACTGAGACAAACCAATACTTCCATGATCTCAATTTTTCATCTTTTTTTGGTAGCAATAGGGTTTTATCCCTTCTACCACTGTTCCTACCTCAGTACACATATGTTTGACTACAACACATCCTTGTTACATTTTGACAATACCTACTTCTATTGTGGCAAACTGCTTTGGAGGTCCCGTAGGAAAATGTTCAAAATTGTTTCTTGACAAAGTGATGTTATTAAGCATTTTCAAGGTGCGCAAAAGATTGTCCTGCAACAAACATGTAAACACAAGTTGAGCAAAGGATACATAAAGGTTACAACACTTCCAAAATGATACAGAGAGTATCGATCAAAACGCTTAAGTCTGTAAACATTGCATTCATTGAGCTTCAAATTAATAAGTACCCTACTATTTTTCAATGTAGGAACACTTGTTGACAACTAAGGACACTGTTAAATGTTCAAAACTGCAAGTGGAATGACAAGTGATAAACAGTCAAGTTATTTCTCTGACAGTTTTGGGATTAGAACCAAGGTATGAAAGGAAAAGCATACAGACAACATAAATGAGTACTTGATGCTATCAATTTTGTTCCTATTTTTCTCAATCTAATAGTGTTTACTTAACAATAAATTCATCCTTCCATTCTGAATCACCAAGAATTTCTTCAATAATTAATAATAATAATAATAATAATAATAATAATAATTATTATTATTATTATAATGATAATAATTTACAGTCATCAAAACTGGTCTGGCAAAACACGGTTCCTGTTTATTGTTTTCTTTAAACTCATCAAGGTAATTAAAAAATTCACCATGTCACAATGCAAAATTACTCCTGGACTTTAATCCCAAAAACACTAAGAACAATTTTAAAATCACTGATGACCAATGGAGTTTACAGTACTTACAGGGAGTTCAGATATGTTGTTGCCTTCAATATTGAATTCATCAAGCTTTGCACAATTTACCAAAGTTGTAGGAATTGATGATAGTTGATTGTACCTGAGGATAAACATACTTTAAATGCTGTAACACATGGGACAAAATAAATACTAATAAACCCTTTCAATTCCACAGGTGACCCACGTGTAAATTGTCCCTATAGTTCCAATACACTACTGTACAAACAGATTATAAGAATTGAGAACATGATCACATCAAGGATACTAAATTGATCAATGCCCACATTCTCCGAACTAGAACATGAGGAACTGTATAGCTCTTACTCAAGAGAATTTCAATTCAACCTTGGCAGTAAAAGGGTTGATATCATTGTTCTTTACCTCATGAGGTTGAATCTTCTTATTTCCCATACTGCTAATGCTTATAGTAAGAATTTCACGAGTGATTTCTCATACGATAATTTTAAGTTCACAGTTAATTCCCAGTTCCACCATTGGTGTTAAAAAAAATCAAGGTATGGTCAACCATGAGATAACCAACACTTGACATGCAATAAGAGACTGTATAAGACTTCACTCAGTCTTTGTGCTTTACTATTACTGTACCTGAGGCCCAATCTTGTCATTGCAGTCAGATTGCCAATTGTTTCAGGAATTTCTGGAATATCATTGTGTTGAAGGTCAAGCGATGTCATCTGAACACAATTTCCAATTTCTGCATCAAACAAGACACGAGTCTGCTCAGTTTATTTGGAAGGCAATAAATACTAAATTAAATGTACAAAGTCGTTCAACTGTTTACACATGGGAAAGTGCCAATTGCCATCAGACACATATCTCCGTGTAGCGCTGCATTCATAAGAAGCTGATCACCAGTAATCCTACATTTACCTTTAAGGTTTTGTTAATATTTCACACTAGTTCCAGGATTATGCGACATGTAGAAGCCCAGGCATAAGTCTTAAGCTCTAAATATCCTTAAATCCCTGTTCCTAAAAACCTGATTAATGGTAATACACAGTTAATTATCATTGTCATCATCATCATCATCATCATCATTATCATTATAATTATCAATATTACTATTATCATTACTATTATTATGATTATTGGTGTTATATTACCTCTAGGAATGCTAGTGATATTGTTGTGTGATACATCCAGAGTGACCAGATGGACAAGTTGGCCTGTTAAAAAAAAAACCAATAACATAATAATGTTTAGACTTGTTAGCATAACAATGACTTGAGATAGCTGCAGTAATAGTAGGGCTCAAAATTACAACCGATATGGTCACAAAAAACACCTAGATTTTTCTGTTTTGCAAAGAAAAAAATTCATGCTAGTCGCTAAAACGCCATTACCGATAGTAGGTCAATAGTCACTGAGATACCAATCTTTTAAAAAACGTGATTTACCTAATAGACTTCTGATGTTAACACTTCCTACCTTACGTTACATGGAAACAACAGAAGCATAGCACAAGCAATCAACTTGCTAGCATTTTTGGCAGTTTCAAGAAGTGCAGGTGCATATCTTTGTAGGTACCTCATATATGGTACATTATTATGTACTCTATCTTTAACGTTAGTCAAAGTTTTGCAACTACCGGTATCTTTTTTCATTTTGCAACCAGTTGCAAAAATGTGACCAGGGAATTTTCTTAATTTCGAGCTCTGAATAGTATGTAGACATGTCTTTGGAAGACAGAGATACCTATAACTGCTGGTAAGTCTTTGATCTTGTTTTCTCTGAGGCTCAATCTCTCAAGTAACTTCAAAGAAAAACAAAAAAAGAAAACAGGCATACAAAGTCAAACCATTAACATATTCATTGATCATTCTACCCTTTAAGCGTTCATGTTTACTTGTAACTAGTGGCATAAAAACAATTACTATACTTTTAATGATACTGTAGATCTCTAGTTATTTGATTTAATGTTTTATGAACGTTTTAATCCCACATAAATGATTCTTTTTTTCTGATATTTTAACTTTTAATCACAGCTCCGATGTAACTAAGTTTATTCTTTTTGGATTCTATGAATAATAAAAATTATTACTATTATTACCGGGGCCCAGCCGAAGGCTGGCACAGGTCATAAAATGCAGACGGTTTCTGTCGTTTTTTCAACGTTACATTGTTAGGGATATATCGCTGACTGAGATATATCGCTGGCTCGTTACTTCTGCTCGCTGGCTCATTGAAATCTTATCCGCCATTTTGAAAAGCACGAGCCATGGAGGACAGTCAAGAGAAAGATTATAGCTTTTTGTTCCCCAGCCTTTACGATGCACTAGTTTACGTGCGAAAATTTAAGAGTGAGTATCTGGAAAGACAAATTTACGAGCGATCACTTGAGAGTGAACCTTCCATTGTGAAACTTATCGAGAATAAGAGCGACTTATCAAAGCTATCTACATTGAGTGAACTTTCCATTGTGAGAGGTGCGAGAGGTTAACTATATCTATGCAA
Organism: Ricordea florida; assembly: GCA_949710005.1. Lineage (NCBI taxonomy): Eukaryota > Metazoa > Cnidaria > Anthozoa > Corallimorpharia > Ricordeidae > Ricordea > Ricordea florida. Next base: position 1,004,205 of record OX453283.1, on the reverse strand, counting down.
TCCCGTGTTCCACTCGGTCCCGGTAAGTTCCACGTAGTGGTTCTCGTTATTATTATTATTGTTATTATTATCATCATTCTTTTCTGCTCTCAGAAAAGAATGACGAACTTTATCACATTACTATTTCTTGGATTAGAACATTGCTTTCTTTTGAGATTTTAAGGTCAGTACACACATTTATTATATCTCTCAGTTAGTACGCGCACTGTGATTGGTCAATTTAGCGGGCCGTACTTCACTGTACGGCCCGTTAAAGTTTGTTTTGGTCGCCAAAATGACTCCAGAGATGTAATAAATATCTTATTAACCTCATTTTCTCGGTCCGTACTGTAAAATACGGATCCTCATTTTTTCCCGTCGATTTATGGCCCGCGCGCTTCGCGCTTGGGCCATAAATCGACGGGAAAAAACTCGGTCCGTATTTTACAGTATGGACCTCGAACTCGATTAATAAGAGGTATGTATAAGAGGTTCCAGGACACCCTTTCACAAATTCCCACAAGGGGATTTTGTTGATGACTGCCGCTTAAACGCTAGCCAAGCATGTATCGGCTAGTTCTTATAAAGTGATAAGTGATAATTCTAGTCTATGATGGTGGTCATATGTTAATTGTAAATAGAACTGGACATTTTGTAATAGTATAATTATTATAATTTTTATTAGTCAATACTATTTGTACAATGTGAAGGCTTTCTTTTTGAGATAACTAATAAAGTTCTATTATTGTTTTATAATCATCATTACTATCATTATTATTATGACTAACCTAGGATTATCGCCTTAACCGCTGTTTTCTGATCAATTCTAAATCAATAAGGTCATAACGTCATCCTTTCTTTTTCTCTGTTTTTTACTGACAGAGTATTGATGTTGTAAGCAGGAGTTGAATTTTGAACACTCTTGTGAGTGAAACATTTTAAAAGAAGAAATAACAAAAAAATATAATTGCTTGTGTACACAATGCTGTGCCAAACAAGTGATGCACAAAAAAAAAATATAAGATTATTGTAACATAATGTAATGCCTCATGATTTAATATTTAGTGCATGTATCCTATTTTCTTAGAACATGAAACGTACCCTCAAGTTTCCAATTCCAGACCCAACAACAACAAGTCGGTTAAATCTCAGATACAGCGTGGTGAGTGACACCAACTTATACACCACTGGAGGAATCTGTATAAGGCATAAATGACAAAGTTATTGGGATAGTACTCAGGGTTCGAGACTAACTTTTTAGCTCGCTAGCCTATAACATACATACATACATATCCTTTATTTAAACACGATGTGGTTTAAAGCTCAAAGCTTGTGGGGTCGTGTAACTATTGTCTAACTTCACTGGCCAAAATACAATTTGTAATAGCCGAACTTGTCATGTGCAGTGTCAGTGATTTGTTTTATGAGAGTGATCAACCTAAGCAGGGCCTAGTCAGGTTACATTAAGGTCCTGCCCCCCCCCCCCCCTCAGTAGTTTAGACACTCTCCCCAGGTTGTGCTTGCTCAAAAAAAATCAAGATGGCAGCAGTTCAATTGAAGCATACAAGTCTCAAAAATCCTACAGGAAAACTGGGGATGTGAACAATTTAATGTAAAAATAGCTTCCATTTTCCCCGTCCACTACTAGAGTGCTTCACAGTTATTACTAACCCAAATGGCTAGTGAAAGAGCAAAATACACTAGCCAAAACTGAAATTTTTGAGCCCTGGCACTGGTCAAGATGAATATGGCTACGAGAACTCATTATCACTCACAACAATAATAATAACAGTTCATTTACATAGCACTTATTCCTAAAGAGTCCATAAGTACTTCACATTTAAAAAAAAATGTACTTTGAAAATACATACAGTTAATGATAAAAATAATAATGATAATGAATTTGTATAAGACACTTTTTCATTATGGATATGTTCAAAGGCACTTTACATCAATTCTTCTATTAATTAATTAATTACAATCAAACTTCACAAAGGTTGACCACAATATCAAAAATATCAAAAATATACCTCAATTAAATAAAATCTTTAAATCTTGGGATCAATCTCTAATATTTATAACAAAAGCTTTGTCTTCATTTTAATCAACAATAAGTCTTTCTGGAAAGAAAAGCAATTACGTGCTAATGCAATGTGCATTCAAACACAACGTGAAAACATAGTTCACAGTCTTCAATTTTTAATAGGGAGCTTAAGCGCGCACGTTTTTGAGGCACGGACGGCAACCAGAAAAGAAAATTTCGCGTGCCAAGACAGTGGTGTCTCCCAGATTTTTATAGAGATCATCTCTACTGGAGAAAAGATACTAATCAATGTAAATGTGGTTGTGTGAAGACAAGGTAAAAGGGAAAACCGCTCCCTTCTGGTTGCCGTCCGCATCTCAAAAACGCACATGCTTAATTAAGCTCCCTAATACAGGGTCTGGCCGTTGCAGTACTGACACAATTTTAGCACTGTGTTTCAGCCTGCAAGTTAGTCCTCAATTTGGTTAACAAGAATAAAACTGGAGCTAAAATGTAATGTACGGCTGTATGCAAAAGTTATCTACCAGTGTTCTCCTTTTATTTCAGCTCAACAGGTAATAGAGTTTTTCAAACTGGTGAAACACTCGCATAGCTGTTGAATTTTCAAGAATTTCAGGCCATTTTAGGCAGTAACAAGTCCTGTTATAGGTGGTAAATTGTACCGGTTACCGCCTGAAAAGGAGAACACTGTCTACAAGCAACACAACCAAACAACAGTTCCCATATGTATCAAAATATACATGTAGTAGGATGCTATTGTTGTTCTTGACTGTAACAGACAAACGAGAATCACTCATTATGTTTTTCTCATACCTCTTTCATTTTGTTATGTCTTAAGTCCAACACTTTTAAGTTCTTTAGTTTCTCAAGGGTGTCTGACAAACATCAAGTGAAAATAGTACAGCTTTAGAAGATAATGGGGGAAGAATGTGAAGCCAGCCACATGTACTGTATAAGCTAAAAACAAAGACAAGCAAGACTGCAACCTACACGTAAAGCTCCTGTTTGGCCAAAGCTCAACTAGATCTCAATAAGAGGCAGGCAGTTGAATTTTTTTCAGTACTACAACAAGGTGCAAAATTAATTGAAACACTGCACATTTTTGGGTTGTTAGTAATTTATCTCTGGGCTCAAACATTAAAGTTCCACCAACCTCCTCCCCTATACACATAAATGTTGCCACCAATGCAAAACCCTGCTGACAATTAACATAATATTACATCGGTAATATCTCAAGGGAGAGAAGGCAGGCGGAGCTGAAAACTCACCAAGGCTTTGTGCCTACAGTACTTTAAAGAAAGAATGGGTGTTTTTTTTTACTCAGTTTCTCAACAATCTTGCCACTTAGAGCAATTTTATTTTTTTAATATATGCATGACAAAAGGCTAAACATGATATGACAATACACAATTTCTAAAACCAAATGCTATGATAGCGGTAATAGGACTCACCTGGTAAGTCAGTCAAGTTATTCTCATTAAGAGCAAGTGTTTGCAAGTTTTTTAGCATTCCCACTTCTGGGGGCAGAGTTGCAATTTTATTCCCATACAAGTACAATTCCTTGAGTTGCGTCAACTGTTAAGAAATAAAACAAGACTTTTTAAATTGTTACCACAAACTGCTCAATGACTTGGGTCCCTGACCTAGTTGGGAAAATACCCTCTACCCCACCCCCATCATGAGTACAATTTAACACCATGGGGAAAGGGGGAAGGGCATAACAATGCACCCCTTGAGTTACTTAGCCATACTGAAACTTGGGACAAGAATACAGAAAAAATAAAAGGAACTTACTGTACCTCTTTAAGTTCCTTAGGAAGTGCTGTAATCTGAATAAAGGAGATGAAATAAATGATAGAACTTTAGGTGTATCAATCTATGTAGTGGCCAGAAACCTAGCCTCCCACACAGAAGTTCTCACAAATGGCAGGTCTGCATTAATTTTTTTTTTCGGGGGGGGGGGGGAGGGGAGGGAGGGAGGGAGGGGGGCATTGCTTGCAGGATATTTTTCAGACTAATTTCCCTTGCAGCAATTTTTTGGGGGGAATTTGTCACCCCTCCCCCCCTTCCCTCCTGTTTTTTTCTAATGGCCTGTCCCCAATAGCTCAGGGCTGGGTGTATAGAAAAATCAATTGCAGGTTCTAAATTATCCACAATTCAGTCTCACATTATTCATCATGGGTTACTAGAAGCACTAATCTTAAGAGCCAGGTCCAGGAATAAATTTTCAACTTATATTTCTGAGTATACTGGGTTAATGCTAGAAAATTAAAACAAGAATGTAGTGCATAGGGTGTTAATAACTGTGTGAAAGTGAGAAAATGTATTCTAATGATATGTACATAGAAATATGAATTTAAAGTGTATATAATTATTATAGTGTGGTAATTTATTCCAGGCGTTTTTTTCTCCAGTAAGTTAGCGTGGTGCAGCAAGAGTGTTAAGTCTTAACAAACTGGTTTTTAACCAAAAATCGCGGCAAACTACAAAGGGGTAATTTAAATAACCAACTGTAACCAATAATGAGATTTTTGAATGTAAACCAAATACTTGAAACAGGCATGGAACTATGAAGCAATTCAACAGACTGGAGTTTAAGATTGCAAGAACAGAAGATCTATGACTTATTACTAAACTACGCTTCACAGATGGCTCTAATATAATCTGGGTTCCTGGCCAATGTTTCCTTGGGAGTGATGGCGACAATCTATCATTTAAGTTCAAAATATGTCAAAATTAAAAAAAAAATGAATATAGGCAATCAAGGTTTCACGAATAACACTTTTAATTACTTGGCTGAAAAGCTATCACCACAATCAATTTTGAAACAAGGGCAATCAAAACATAAATATTGTTGCAATTCAAATGTAAATGACACAACATTTCATTACAACAACTTCAAAGAAACTCACTCTCACAAAAGACTTATTATATTAGGAAAAAAGATAAAACAATAACTTATTTCTAGCTGGTCCCTGGAGACAACTGACAACTGTAACAGGGTTTAGAGAATTTTCACTATTTTTCCAAATTTAACAAGATTTGATCAGGTATTTCAATTTTTGGCAGTGCAAAATATCCTGACACTCCAGCTGTTTTTTTTTTGTATCACAGCACTGTGATAATATGTAACAATTGTAGTCATATTTTTCACACCCTCGCTTCGAGTGTCGGGGTATTCTCCCGTTGCTCCCAATTTTTAAACGGAATTAATTTGACTCAAACATCGAGAACCACACATTGTACATGCTTAAAAGCAATTTGGGTAAAATATAGTCATAACTGAAGATCTTGATTAAATGTTTACAGTGAGCAATAACACACACACATATCGAGCAATCACGGAAAATATACAGCTGTGTACAAAATTATTTTGAGTGTAATCCACCGTTTTTCGGGATCAAATAGAGTGCTTGTTTGGCGTGGCTTTGCATCTGGAATATTGACATTTGTAGTCCTTCTAGAAAATCAAAAAAGAACGTACGAACAGAAATATATTCTGCATCCTTATCGCAGTCAGTTTATACTGAAAATTACCCAAGGCCAAACACAATAAACGAAAATTTTACCCCCGGAAATCAAAGAAATAGGCAGTCTCCTATAATCAAAATTTTCTCTACCTAAACTGTGCAAAGCGCATATTTCACGTGTCGCCCCTGTGGCGCATATTGGGATAATCAAAATAATTTCCTATAAGCTTAAATGCAAAAATATCTAATCAAATATAAGTTGAATCAAATTATTATCACGGGATGCTTTCACCCGGTCAAGATTGATCATTTACACCAGTTTGCTCAAGCAAAATACATCTTTTCCAGCCTTACCGCACTTTTACTTAGATCCAAATGGGTTGATCCCTCTTCACGACATTTCATAATTTCTTTGTGGATGTCCTGAAAGGAACAGTTCCAAAAATTAGTTGGTAAATATATGCAGGCCAGAGTATGGCTAATAACATATCCAACGCAAACGGGTCTTGCAAACCACCATTTCTGGAAGAGAGATAGAAACGCAAATTGAGTTTAAAATTCCAATTACCAGGTCCGCTGGAGTTGATCGCTTTTTCTTCACCGTGGGCTGAGTTTTCTTTACGCCCGGTAAAGACACTGTTACTGTTTTCTCTTTCTTCAGATCGCTATCATGTTTGCTTGAGCCCCTCGAGTGCGACATAAAACTAGCAGCAGTCGATACCGTCTCTTCTAAAACGCTTGTACTCGTACCATCTGCACCTTCACCATAATGGTTCATGTTGGCAAGTTCTGGAGTATCCCAGTCAGACCTTGCCTTCGTTCCTCGTCGCATTGCCAACAGCAAAACAACTTTGCAACTCGGGTGCTCGTCCAACAGCTACGAAGAAAAGCAATCTCTTTTTGCGTTCAAACGAGAAAAAAACGCCCTTATAAGACTACATCCTACAAAGTAAGCTGCGCAGCCCACTGGATACACATCGTTTCCACCGGAAAGGAAAGGCACTCCGTATCCGTTGGAAAGGCAAATAAACATAAAATTACTGTGGTGAACTCATGGAAGACATGACACCATAATTGGGGCTCGTGACAAATGTGCACCTGGGATAGTCCTTAAATCGGGCCCATTCCTTATTGACAGTGCTAAGACCTTCAACAGTAGGTGCCTCTCAGAGAAGCCTTAGTTATAACCCTACCGAGCGAATTCATTCAGATTTGCAGCTATAAATCGACGAGTTCCTTCTGTTTTGGTCTGCCCAACAGAAAACTAATCAACCAAACTTTCAGTAAGCTCAAACACCTTTAATAGGTATTTGGACCGCCTTATTAGGAGAATAGTCCCGGGGGGGACTCCCATATGGAATGGACGGGGATGCTCGTCGTCTCGCTTAGGGGTGTAAATTTCGGATTTTGGTCTCGCTTAGGGTGTTCTGGGCAAAATGTCATTATTTTTAGCCGTCAAGGTCTCGTTAAGGGTTGCACTCGAAGAAATAACAAAACAGAAAGAATTTTGATTCTTTATATTTACTCAATTCAGAATTCGATGATAAGGTCTTCGCCATCATTAAAAGTCACTGTACTTTTTATTTGTCTGTTTTGTAAACTGGTCTCTTTTAGGGGTCTGAATAAGCTTCGGCCACGCCCAGATTGGTCTCTTTTAGGGGTTAAATTCAAAATTTCCGACGAGCATCCCCGTCCACTCCATATGGGAGTCCCCCCCCCCCGAGAGAATAGTCACATGTTAGCGACCGTTAGCGAAGCGTGTGGGATCGATTGAACAGCTAGCTACGGATCGTCAGATTACCCAAAATTTGTTCAAGATACTGTATTTGGTAAGGGCAGTTTTCATTCTTGTTTTTCTAAATAGAGAACCTGTATTTATGTTTTGGGATTACTTGTTGATTGTTTCTTCGTATTTCAATGGAAGAAAATACTACAACTGCGAAAGCTTGATTTGCCGAATGTCCATTTCAAGACAGCTTGTTTGTAACTCTAATATATTCGTTCTCACCAGGGCGGGATATTTTCTATTTTATCTCAAAAACTACAGAGTATCTTTTTAATCCAAAGAGCCTGAAATTCATCTTTCAGGTGTTTCACTTCCTGGGTTTTAATTACCTGGTTCTTGTATTTTTGAAACATCGAAGTCGCGTGTTTGTGAATATTTCACATGTGGTTTACATCCTGCCATCGTGGAGTTACTATCCAATCGGAAAATAAAACATATTTCTGTTTTCCCGATCTGAGCCTTAATCATCGTTGGCATCTACGATTTCTTGTTTTCGTAGATTGCTTTTTATATGTTGTAGTTCAATATTGTCATTGGTTTCAATTTTATTATCATAGGTTATTACACCAACAAAAAAAGCAAAGAAAAAGTTTTAACCAAGGACAAAATTGAACCACAACATATATATCTTTGGCAGTCAGAGGGCCTGGCATCCTATGGCAGTTTGTATTTTTTGGTCTTCAACCCCATAGTCATGCAGTCTTTCAATTTTTCTCTTTTCCTGCAGGTCAGTGAAAAATGAACAAGAAGATGTCTCGACAAGCCAATCAGTCATCTTGGCTATCACCCAGCATGGCTAAAAGAAAGTATTTTTTGACATCTGAAGAACTGGCAACCTTGCCTTGCAACTGTCCTGAAATCCCACAAAAAAGACGGGGAAAACCTGTTAAGCTCTATAATTCCAAAGATCTGAAACAGAAAGCTGAAGAAAAGTTTGGGGAAGAAGAATTCCAAGCCAGACTTAGATATAAAAAGTTAAAGAAGAAGGGGCGCATGCCAAGCAACCTCGTTGCCATGAAAGAAAAAGAATTCAAAAGGGGAAATAAACAAAGAATAGAACAAGAAATCCCAAGCAAAGATAAAGATATTGAAAGTCTCTGTAGCTTGACAAAGAAGTGTGAAAGGGAGCAGTTAGAACAACTTGTTGTTTTGTTAGGAAAGAAACATGAATCATTTATTTCAGCTATAAATGAAGTGAAGAACGTTGCATTACTCCCAAGATCAAAGTTTCAACTGGTCGAACCCAAGCTTGCAAAACTTCTTTCATCAGATACCGGTAGGGAGGTTATGCAGCCACATCAAGAAAGCATAAATGAGAATGCTATTAAAGAGTATAATCAGATACAGATGAATATGGCCCTTGAAGGCAAATGGAAGCTTAGGGTTGCTGCTCCATCACATAAAAAGGATGAGGAAGGCTTGTTAGAAATAACCCTATATGGTTCTGGCCTCAGTGCTAGTGGGGATATATTCTTCAAGGACTCAAATGTCTCAGGTGATATTGAAAGGTTCAAGAAATTTAGCTCTATTGAGCAGGAGGCCATGACATTTGAAACACGGAGCAGGTTTCGTGATAAATGGAGCAGTGGTGCTCTGCGTGTGTCTGTTTCCAGGGACATGCAAGGACTCCTTGTATCTGGCTCATTTTGGCCTGGGTATAAAGAACAGGAAACAATTGCAAGCCCTTTCCAGTTTTCTGGGAGAAAATTTGATAGTGGTGATGAGTAATTCCAACTAGGGAATTAGCAAGAATTTTAAAATATACTCTTTGATGCGTTTCACTTTTTATGAAACATTTGTTTTCAGCAGAACAGTCACAGTTTTTTTTTTCAGAAAACAAATGTGTTCCTTTTTACTCCAACTTTATATCCTACTTCTGAACAACATCAGACCCATACCATGATGCAAATTCTCCTTTGTTGTTCCCATACATTTTTTGCAGTACTAATAAGGAGAATGTGACACAGTTGATTATCAGTTCCATCATAATCTCACTACTGCTGTTAATTACTATGTATTGGTAGCACAAAGAGAAGTTGGTTGCTAATGATAATTTATTGGGTCTTGAGGGGTGATTTTTACTGTGGAAAGGGTACATTGTTGTTGGTGTCCATTTTTGTAATCCCAAAGCAAAAAAGCTTAATCTACTTCTGTTTAATAAAATATCAAGTCATGAATACTATTTTATTGTCAGAAACTTAAAATTTTGTCTTACTTTCCGACAGGAGTGGTGATAGTTCTTCCAGTTAATATATACAGTGGATGGATCAAATTGAATAAACATTTCCATACCTGTCATATCCCAAAATACAAAAATCTGGGGACGTCTAGAAATCCTTGCATTGTAAGAATGTTATTTACAACAATATCTGAATACTCTTCGAAAATTACCCAGAGGCCTTCCGAATGTTCCAGGCGTCTCTTTGCTTCGACTGATAACAGCATGCAAAAACCATGGAACTTTCTACCATGTACTGTGCAATTTGATTGGTTGATTTCTGACCATTAACAATACTTGTTAAATATATATCAATTTGATTGCTCTGTTTTATGTTTTCTGATCGAGAAGAGCCCAAAATATTGAAATTAATGAAGAAAGCCACGGTAGGTATCTCCAGGGAGATTTGATGCTCTATCCTGGAGATGATAATAATAGTAGTAGTAGTAATAATAATAAAGCTTATGTAGCGCTTACATTTCAGAGTATCCTGAAGCACTTTACAATATTAAAAACTATATGTATGTATATGTTGTAGTTCAGTTTTATCCATGGATCAAATTTTATTTTTCTTTGTTTCAAACTCATTATCATATATTACCATACCAGAAAACAACGGAAAATAACATTTGAACCAAGGAAAAATTGAACTACAACATATATATATAAACACAACCTAAAAAAAATTTACTCTTCTTTCCTCATTAAAATCTCATGATTGTTCATAAGCAAGTCTCAATAAGAATTTCAGGAGATCTGATAAAAAAACTCGGAGAATCCGGGGAAAACCGGGAGAGTTGGCAACTAGGTCCGCATTTCGTGGCTTTGCTGTTTGTTAGTTGTTTTTTTTTTGTTGTAGAACACAACTTTCCCTTAAATTTTGTTTTCACCACACCAACTAGCATGACTAGCATGTGAGCTGTAGTAGTAGGATAAGGCGGGTTCTGGCCCACTCGATCAAAATGGTTGATGATGCTGACTGTGGATGAACCCAAGTGGCTCTTTCACTATTTGAACCTGTTTTGTACTTAATTAATTCGTCGGTTCCAATAAGAACCGTCGAAGAAAGAACCTGAAGAAAGGCTTTGGTTTTTCCTAAACGTTTCCAGGCCTTGAATTGCTTACCACCGGCTTTGCAATGATGCTGAATCGCACCACAACATCATCAACCATCTATATATTATTATTATTAAATTAAAATGGCTTAAAGAAATGCATATATAGTAATAAAATGGAGAACCAAACAGTGAAACAATTGAAAGTCCTTGCCCGAGAGCAGGGTATTCCAAGATATTATCAAATGCGTAAAGCCGAACTCATCGAAGCGCTGGGTAATATAGCCTCTAACACGTCATCGAATATTCTTGATGAACCGATACCTGAGATTAATGTTCCAATTCTCAAACCTTCCCAACCCACAAGAAATTCTCTTGTTCCATCACTTAAACATTTAGCAAGCAGAGTTACCAAACCGCTAAAGAAAGAGATTAACAAGTTCGCAGATTGGATTCTATCTTATGTCCCAGAATCAATCAAAAAGACTAGATAAACGAGTCGACAGTTTGAAGGAAAAAGTAAATCGCATATTCGAGAGACTTGACCACTTCACTCCAAAAGAACATCAAACAGCGTTGAAGGGGTATCTGAAAACCTACAGGATTGATGGAGAGAAAGGGTATGACCCCAAGACGTTCATCACTAATATCAAACCAAAAGTTCTAGATCTCATTAAGCAGCAAAAGAAACCTGTCAAGGTTAAGTTTATCTTTACCTCTAAATTCATAAAAGAGAACCCAGCCACTAGCGAGATTGATGAAAATTCAGGATACTTTCATTCAACCGTAGAAATCATAACAGAGTCAACCGATTTTTCTGACTTATTCAATACAATGACAAATCACCAACTTGAATTGATTGAGCAGTTTCAAAATCAAGGTTCTGGTTGGCAATTCGACCAAGTCGAACACTTTGATATCAACATCGACCCCTTTGAACCGCTTTCTGGAAGTTCCTATATTCCACTGCCATCGAAGTTAGCTTCCAAGCAAGCAATTATCAACGTTAAGAATGAGAAGGATCATGAGTGTTTCAAGTGGGCAGTAACCTCTGCTGTGTTTCCTAAAGAGAAACATGCTCAAAGACTAAATAAACAAATGAGACTCTGAGAAGTTCGACTGGTCAGGAATAGAGTTCCCCGTTTCACTAAAACAGATTGATAAGTTCGAAAAGCAAAACCTTTATATAATTAACGTCTACGGATATGAAGGTGATGTATACCCTCTAAAAATAAGTAAGAAACGAGGAGGTCATATGATCAACTTACTTCTCATATCAAACGATAAAACAAATCACTACTGCTGGATAAAGAATATGAGTAGATTGTTAGCTGCAAAAGTCAGCAAACATAAATCTACGATGCACTTTTGTTATAGATGCCTCAACTCATTCCAGTCAAAGACCTCATTAGAAAAACATCTCGAATACTGCACCAAAAACGAAGAAGTTAAGATTGATATGCCTGTAGACAAAGATGGAAATCCCTTTCATACTTACTTTAAAAATTATACCAGAAAAATGCGAGTCCCCTTTGTTGTCTATGCCGACTTTGAGAGCTTTACAGAGAACATAGACACCTGCTCCCCAGATGAAAGTAGAAGCTTTACTAAGCAATACCAGAAGCACAAAGCATCAGGCTACTGCTATCTTATCAAGTGCTTTGACGACAACATATTTCCACCCAAGCTTGTACGACACACAGCTGAATCCCCAGACGAAGATATCCCACAAATGTTTATAGAAAATTTAGAGTCAGATATTAAGAAAATTTACAATACGTTCAAATTCCCTAAGAAGGTAAAAATGAGTAAGAAAGATAAAATCACTTATAACAATGCCACTCACTGTCACATCTGTGAGGGTGAATTAGGAGAAGATAAGGTATTGGACCACTGCCACCTTACAGGAAAGTACAGAGGTGCAGCCCATAACGAATGCAACCTTCAATACAAAATTCCAAAGTTCTTCCCAGTCATCTTTCACAACCTATCTGGATATGATTCACACCTATTTATCAAGAACCTTGGTACATCAAAAGGTAAAATAAACTGTATACCTAATAATGAGGAAAAGTATATTTCTTTCACAAAACAGATTGTAGTCGACAGTTTTACGAACAAAGAAGGTAAGCAGGTTGATGTGAAGCGAGACATAAGATTCATCGACTCCTTTAGATTTATGGCAACCAGCCTTGACAGTTTAGTTAATAATCTACCAAAAGAGGCTTTCAAAAACCTTATGAGCTACTATGAAGGTGAACAATTAGAGTCATTGTTAAGAAAAGGTGTATTTCCATACGATTGGTTTGACGGCTTCGATAAACTCAACGCAACCCAACTTCCACCAAAGGAGGCATTCTACTCAAAACTCAATGACACAGACATAACAGAAGGTAACTACCAACACGCTCAAAAGGTGTGGGAAACCTTTAATATGAAAACAATGAGGAACTACCACAACCTATACCTTAAGTCAGATGTACTCCTGTTAGCTGACGTCTTTGAAAACTTCAGAGATGTTTGTGGTACAAATTATGGGTTAGACCCTGCTTGGTATTACACAGCACCTGGACTAGCCTGGGATGCAGCGTTAAAGTTAACGAAAGTGGAGTTGGAGCTGTTAACTGATCCTGACATGCTACTTATGGTTGAGAAAGGCATTCGAGGGGGTGTATCTATGATATCTACTAGATATGGTAAAGCTAACAACCCGTACATGGACAAATATGACCTCAACCTATCCACAAAATATATCACGTATCTTGACGCAAACAATCTCTATGGATGGGCAATGAGTAAACCACTCCCTACTCACGGTTTTAGATGGATGACTAACCAAGAGCTTACAGACTGGAAAAACCATCCATGCATACTAGAAGTTGACTTGGAATACCCCCATCACCTTCATGACTTACACAACGCCGCTAATGGGTAGTGACTACCCATTAGCTCCAGAGAGCATCAAGGTCGACAAAGTAGACAAGTTAATCCCAAACCTCAACAACAAAACAAAGTACGTAGTTCACCACGAGACCCTGAAAATTTACGAAAGTCTTGGACTTAAAGTCACCAAGATTCATAGGGGTATTACATTCGAAGAGTCTGCATGGCTAAAGCCATACATCGACTTGAATGCCAACCTCAGGGCGAAAGCAGCCAACGACTTTGAAAAAGATTTCTTCAAGCTGATGAATAACTCTGTCTTTGGGAAAACCATGGAAAACATTAGAAACAGGGTGGACATTCGATTGGTTACGAATGAAAAAGATGCGAAAAAATTAATATCAAAGCCAAACTATCAGCACCGCACCATCTTTTGTGAGAATCTAGCGGCCATCCACATGAAGAAAACAAAGTTGGTCTTCGATAAGCCCGTTTACTTAGGCATGTCCATTCTGGACCTAAGTAAAACATTAATGTATGATTTTCACTACAATTACATCAAACCTAAATATGGTGAAAGGGGTAAGTTGCTGTTCACAGATACGGACAGTCTTGCCTATGAGATAGAAACAGATGATTTCTACAAAGACATCAGCTCAGACGTAAAAGACATGTTTGATACTAGTAATTATCCCAAAGATCATCCATCGTGTATCGAGACTGGATTGAACAAGAAAATCATTGGCATGTTCAAAGATGAGGCTGGTGGTAAACAAATTTCAGAATTTGTAGGTCTACGAGCCAAGCTCTACTCCTACAGGATGGATGAAGGTACAGAAGAAAAGAAATGTAAGGGAATGAAGAAGGCAGTCGTCAAGAAAACCATCAGTTTCGATAACTACAAGGATTGTCTATTCAATAAAGAACCACAGATGAGACAGATGAATGTAATCAGAAGTCACAAGCATGATGTTTACACTGAAACGGTTAACAAGATCGCCTTATCACCATTTGATGACAAGCGACACATTTGTGAAGATGGTATACATACTTACGCCCACGGACATTATCGTTCCAACACAGAATTGGGTGAGAGTTCGGTGTCTTCTGGTACAACCTGAAGTTCTTCCCTCACAAAACTACGCCTTGGTCCATCTAGTAAATAATACAACACTGGCTGATTAGGTGACACCACACTACGTGACAGATCAAAGACTTCCAAACTCCAGATAGGATCCGTAGCTCGTCTGCGCTCACCTCCTTCATCTTCTCCAGGAGCAAGTAAGTATCTAACTTTAACACCAGGTGGTAGTCTAACCTCATTAAATCCAACAACTCGCTTATACTTTGGAGGATCAATATCAATCTCTTTCAGTCTTATAGCTTTCTCAGGCTCTTTGCCAGTTATTCTCGTCGATACACTATTTAACGTTTTCATAATAGCAGGCAATCTTTGTACCCAAACTCTAGATCGATCATCACTAATCATTTCTTGTGCGTATTGATGACTAAATAGTTTTTCTGATAATGTTCTATTTGCTCTTTCAACAAATGCTTGAGCTCTATGGTTTCCAGCTTCAGACCGTTGTATGGTTACATTATGTTTTTTCATAAGTTTTGTTACATCACCCATAAATTCTGTTCCAGGATCAACAATTATAGTATTAGGATATTTTAACTTTCTGGAGTATATTTTTGTTAAAGCTTTTGAAATCTCATTTGATTCTTTTGAGGTTAGTGGTTCTGCATCTTTGTATCTTGTTGCTATATCAATAACTACTAATGCGTACTTATAAGTCTTTCGTCTGATAGTATCATGTGGAAGGAATAATAAATCCACTTGATGAATCTGATTAGGCTTTTCCACATTCCAATGCGGTCTAGGGATATACTTTGGAGCTGGTAGATAGATTTGCCACAGCGCCTGTTTCTCAAGCCACCGTTTAGCCTCAGCTTCACTGACTTTAGCCTTTTCAGCTAATTTTGGAATGGCTGAATACCCTTTCCAATATCCATCAGTGGAATAGTATGTTTTTGATAGCACGCTTTCGTTACTCATTTAAAGAATAATCTGTCTATTTTTAAATAAAATATGTCGCAAGCTATATCAGAAAAAATTAACCCAAACAGGATTCCACGAGAGCCCTTCGGCTTGAAAGCGGAATTGTCATTGAATAGAATTACACTCAATCCCTCCTCCGCTAGTCCTGGAGAAACCCTGTATATAAATATTCCAAAACTTGCTGAGAATGTAGTGATTGTCCCAGGAAGCGTATCTCTACTATTTGACTTGACTGTTGCCGGTCATGCTAACAACACCCTCGTGAATAACGTAGGCAGTAACCTTGTATCCAGACTCAAGGTTCTTTTTGGTGGAGAAACACTACAGGATACTCAAAGATACGATCTCTTTCAAACCTACCATGACTTATACTTAACAGATCGTGAAGATAGATTAAAACAAGGTATTTCTTCTGAAAACATGAGGAAGCTCAGGACAAATGCGGGTGATAAGGTAACCTCAGCAGATGCTAAGGAAGTAGCTCTTGCAGCAGTACACAACACCAAGTACCGTATCCCACTCGACCATCCTATTCTCAACGAGCATGGAGTTTTCTATCCAAAGGCGTTACCTCATCCACTGACCTTTGAGATTACTCTAGCCTCAGTTTCCGATGTTGTTGTTTATTCTGACACGGTCAAAACTCCAACGTACACAATCGCAAACCTTGAGTTGGAATGATCTTGCATCTCAAGCGAATACTTAGCTCGTGAGGCGTTGTCAGCTTATCAGGTTGGTAAAGGATTCTTTTACGAGAACGTCATTCTACACAAAACGTTCACCATTTCCAAACCTAATGACAGTGTCATAAACGAGCACATTAATCTACCTAGGAGGTCAATGACAGGGATATTGTGCTTGTTCACAGAGAGCTACACCGGAGGAGCACGAGACTCTGAGAAGTTTGTCAATCCAAGTATCACCTCAATCAACATTAACGTTGATGGTATGCCAAACCGTCTCTACTCCAAGGGAATGGTACCGTCAGACCTCTGGGAGTCGGTAAAGAAACGTTTCGGTAGAGAGGGCGTCAAGCAAAAGGATTTTTATGCCGACAAGTTCGCTCTGTGGGTTGACTTGAGGACTCACCCTGACAATAGTATTCATGGAGGAGGTCTAGTCTTGAACAACACACGAGATGGAGTAAAACTAGAAATGAAACGAAAAGTTGGAGGAACAGGAAATATCACCTGCTACATGTTCGTGGTAGCCGACGCGTTGATGGAGGTCATGAATTCAAACTTACGTTCGATAATGTATTAATTAAAAAGAACTACTGTTATAATACAAAAGTATGGAAGAACTGCGAGAAAAAGTTCCTTTTCATTGTATTATAACTGGCCCGACAAATTGTGGAAAGACAAAGTACCTCACGGAACAGCTCCGAGGGCCGTTTCACAATGTGTTTGAATACATTGTTCTCATATGCCCGACTTATGCTAAAAATAAGACTTATCATAGATTCGCCCAAGGAGATAAACGTTTCTTGGTATTATCACCAGATGCTAGTAACAGCGATAAGATTAACGAGTTATTAACAGATTGTGTAGTGCTATTTTCTGGTACAAATACGTTACTTATTTTAGACGACTGTGCTGTATCGAAAGATCTAAAGCAACGCTCGAACAAGTTTATAGATCTAGCATTCTCTGGAAGGCATGATGGATTATCAGTTTGGGTATTGACGCAACAATTAACATCCATAGCAAAACCCTTTCGCGACAACGTCGCCTGTGTGGTTACATTCCATAATCCATCTCAAGTCGGCACGAAAACACTGTTTGAAGATTATGGAGGGGATTTAGACGTCGAAACTCGTAAAAAGTTTGTAGAACTGCTGAAAACTGAAAAATATTCGAGACTCTGTTTCTGTTTACGTTATCCATTCCAATGTTATTTAGAGATTCCTGCGGTGATTTAAAAGAATCTATGTATTATTACAAAGTAAAGATGGCAAGCGTTGAAGATTATATGGAAGAACAGCAGGTCGCTGCACCTAAAGATGATGATGTTGAAATCAAACAAGAATCACTAGCTATTCTCGCATCTCTTGGGACTACAAAGGAATATTTAGGTGTTGAGATGAGTCTAGGTGATATCAAGAAACTCACAGCAAAAGACGTTGAAAAATATTATAATCGCTACCAGACAGTCTTAGGCAAGCAAGTTAGTAGTGGATTAGTAGAGTCAGCTCTTCAAGTAGCGTCTCATGCCATTTCTTACGTGGTTCCTGTAGATGACACCGAAGCGCTTAGCAAAGACTTGCAGAACGATGAGTTGGTTAAGCGTGAACTGACAAACTTTGTAGGTCTCTTGGTATTAAAAGGTGGAAGATTGGTAGCACTTGCTAGCGGACTCTTCCAGGTTGCTAAGCACATTAGAATAGCACCTTCAGAGGAGGCTTCCAACAAAATACAAGGACTTTCAAGTACTACTGAGCAGGCTACTGAGCACAACTGAGCAGGCTACTGAGCATGATATGATTTAAAGATTCTTTACTATGGAAAATAAAGAATCATGTCTGATGAAATTGTTGAACAAATTACAAAGGATCCTCTTCCTGAAAAGAAGAGAGCCGCTAAAGAGAAAGACCCTAAAAAGGTCGCTGCTGGTAAGAAACTAGCAGAATATAACAAAAAAGCAAAAGAAGCGTTAGCTAGGGAAATGAAACGTGAAGAGGCACTCGCTACTAGCCCAGAAGAAACTACAAAGGCAGAGAGCGAATCTCAAGCTTGGATTCCAGAGCTATCTTTTACAACTGTGTTATCTCTTGTTGGAATAGGGTTCACCGCAGTTGATATGTTTATGAGGTATTACAAAAACAGAATAGTCGATTTATCTCACGTTCCGACTAAAGAACCACCACCCTCAAAGATTCCTATCCCACAGACCACTAGCCGAGCGTCAGCGAGTGCGGTCAAACCAACTCCGAAAATAGGAATGCTCTGAGGAAAATAGTTTAAAGATTTTCTCTATCCATAATAAAATCATGTCAACTGAAAACAAACTTGTGAAAACGGTTACCGATTCAGCCGTCATTATCGGATTAGCCGCTGGAGTTGGATACGTCGCTAAAAAGGCTATGAAAGAATCATTTATCAACGATCCCTCATCAAGTGTTACAAACTATGCTAAATGGGTCGCTGTCCTGTCCGGTAGTATGTACTTGAAAGATTATCTGGAAACACAAAAGATTTTGCCAAAACCACTGTAGGCGGTTTAAAGATTTTTACATATTGATTCAGTTAATAAATGGCGACAATAGCAATGATGATTGGTGGAGCTATATTGAATGCGACAACGTTCGTTGGTGGCTCGTATCTTGCAAAATATCTCTCAGGTGATAACACAGACGCGGAGCGAATACGACACGACAAGGCAATAGAAAAATATCAAAAAGATTATGCCTCATACCAGGAAAAGAGGCAGAAACTCATTGATTGGTACTCTCAACAGCAGGATGCTGAACACCGGGCTTCACAAAATATGTCGAATACCGATGAAGATTTGAAATTGTATAGTCAGACACATCATGATTACCAACTAGATGAACCAAAATTCTCTGATTATTATAGACCTAGTAGCAACCAAAAGATGGGGGAGATGGCATATGTGGGTGGTGGTATGCTGGCATTGGGTTATATGGCTAGTAAATTCTTTTAGGTAAGTGTGTGATCAGTTTAAAGATTTCTTACTGATAAGTAAAAAATCATTGCAATGGATGTAGACCCAGAAATACCGGACAAAGAAAATCCTTTTGAACCAGTTGATCCAGGCGATGATGGTGGTGAATTGATACCAATGACTTCCACATCGCCTCATGATCCTTTCCACCATCACACCACAGATGAGACATCGTTTATACATGGGGTGGACGAACATACGCCATTGATACGAAGAGAAGAAAACGTTGAAAACGCTTGGGATAGAATTCGCGAGAGATATCCTAACGTTGATCCTGCTAAATCTCCATTTACAGCTAGTCTAGATGAATATGGTCGGGTGGTTGTTCGACTAAAAAGACTAAAAGGTAAGAGCTACCCTTTGTTCAGACCGGATGGTGAAGTGAATGATAAGTTACCCAAAAAGATATCGCAGAGTCTTGGTCCTACTGCTGAAGAGATGATTAGGGCAAACGAAGAAGCTATTTCAAAACGTCAAGAGGAATTAAAAGACTTGGAAACTAGACGTGAAGCAGTCTCTGAGAATCAGAGGGAGACGGTAGATCACGAGATTGAAGAACGAAATGAGGAGATTGAGCGATTGGAGCGAGAGAATGAGGCAATAGAAGAGCGGATGTCGCTTAGGGATAGAATCAAGGCCATCTTCAAAAAGTACGGTTTTACAGTCGTTGCTGTTTTAAGTGCTGTAGGTGTTGTTATCGGTGTGATTGTTTCTAATCTAAAAAAGGGTTTGACTAGTGTTGCAAAGGGTGTTGGCAACGGTTTGAAAGCGATTGGTAAAAAGATTGGCGAGATATTACCTGGAATGGTTGGAGCCATTGCGAGTTTTATCTTCAAAACAGCGGGGGAGGTTATTGGATTTTTAGGCAAAAATGCTTGGCTGCTGATAGTGGCCGTGGTTCTATACCTTGTAGAACAATTTAAAAAGAAGAGACGCTAAGTAAAAACATGTCAACGTTTCTATCTATCACGATGCTAACTCCTGAAACAAGAGTTTATCTGGAGCCACCGTTGAGGCAAATAAATGAAATACAAATGCTAGATAGTCACATTCCTAAAGCGTGGATAGGATTCAAGGACCCACAAAAAGTTTACAAGTATAAATCTCAAGATAACGAGTTAGAAAAGGTATTTTTTACTATTCCACCGGGGAATTACACATTGAAAACACTTCAACAAATCTTCCTCAAAGACCAGGAAAGCTCCAAGCTTACAATTCTTATGACCGAACAAGGATATTATCTATATTCCAACAAGACCGTTAATCTTAGGCTTTCCGAAAAACTCTCAAAAAAGCTTGGTGTGCCTGAAAAGATATTGCCCAATCAATATTATCCAATAAGATGGATGCCTGACAAGCCTTTGTACTTAATGTGTGATCTTATAGAGTCAAAGTCTTCATATTCCAATAGGATCCCCTGCGGTGAAAATGTAGAACTTACCCCCTCACAACTACTAGCTGTTATGCCATCTCAAAGGCATCCTTGTTTAAGAGTCCCACAAACCAAAAATCCACTCAACTACTTTACTTTGTTGATTTTAGATGAAAAGGGAAGAAAGCCCAACTTTAATAACGAACCTATTCGAATTCATTTAAAGATTTCCTGTTGATTAGTAAAAATGGAAGACTACAATAGAATTTATCCGCAAGTGCCTCTGAACGGGGACCCACTTAATTTCAGGCTTCAAAAGTCGTGTGAAGCGCTGCATAATCTCGAGAAGGAAATGAGACATTACGAGAATGTTAGGAAAAAGTATAATCGAGTGAGGGGGATATTTACTAAAATCAGTGTTGGTAGTGGGGTGGTTTCAGTTATCCTATCTGCAAGTGGACTGGGAACCTCTCTTACTGGTTTTGGTGCTGTTGTTGGTATCCCATTGGGAGCGGTGGGTGGTCTTTGTGGTGGTATTTCAGTCGGATGCGGTGTGGCTTCTAAACGACTTTCACATAAAGTCAGTAAACACGAACAGACCGTTTCTCTGGCAAAAGCAAAAGTAAACACCATTCACGACTTGGTTTCAAAGGCACTGCAAGATAACGTCATCTCTGACCAAGAATTTTCGCTAATTTTAGCAGAGGTGGACAAGTTTGAAAAACTAAAACTTGAAATCCGTCAAAAAGATCGGAAAGATACAGAAAAAAACTTAAATATGACTCAGATACGAACAGAGGTTCGTGCGGAAATTTTAAAGGAGTTAACCGCTCCCGCACGTTGAAATTTTCGTTTGAGCGAACGCCTGTAGGATGGATTTATGAGGTTGGTCTTAGAAAAGAACGGTGTTGATTTAAAAACATCTTATTCTAAATATAAAGAATAAGATGGTGTTACTTGATGAATTTAAAAAGAGATATCCAAAGGCTGATCGCGACCAATTCGAATTTGTGTCTGACCAATATGGGGGTTACATTAAGTGGAAACATAACGGTATGACAATCATGTCCTATGATGACCCTTCTGGAAAGACGTGGACTGATGGGATGCGACCAGGTTTGAAATTACTACTCTGGATTCATCTTGGACTGACTGATAACGACACACTGAACTCATTCCCACCAAGCCTAACCATGACCAAACGATACTACCCGATACCAGCTATCGACTTTGACAACCCCACCAGCAACACGACAAACATGCTGACCTCACTGGACATATACGTGTCCAATACGAAGAAATTCACCGCCGAGATGCGTAATGTTTTCACCTCCCAAGTTGTAACTTTCAAGACTGGTAAACAAAGTCGAAAGTGGTTGAACGCCCCCGACATGAACTACTGGCCCCAACAACTGAACTTTGCAGTGTGGTGTGCGACCTCTGGTTGTGGGATAAGCCCTTTTGAGAGCCTCAACTACCCCAAAGTCGTGAGTAGCTTCATCAAGTTTCATGTATATTTCACCATAAGACGAATATTGTATGAACTGAGTCTTTCCCTGCCTGATGAGCAACCCTTTGTAATCAACAACAACCCTTACAGCAAAGTAGAGAGTGGTAAAAATACGGTTTTGGGACAGCGAAATTAGTCTGGGTAATTTTTTGATTAAGTTTTAACCAACCCCCTTACCCAATGTTGTTAACCCCTTTGTTAAGTTTTAACCAACCCCCTTACCCAATGTTGTTAACCCCTTTGTTAAGTTTTAACCAACCCCCTTACCCAATGTTGTTAACCCCTTTGTTAAGTTTTAACCAACCCCCCGTACCCCTCAGGTTGTTAACCCCTTTGTTAAGTTTTAACAAACCCCCATACCCCTCAGGTTGTTAACCCCTTTGAAAGATTGCTGGGACACAGAGATTTGTCTAGGTAATTTTCTGATATTGTTTTTAAAATTAGTCTTAAAATTGGATCAGAGATTTATCAGAGATTTATACAGATAATATTTCTAGGACACAGGTATTAATAATTATTATAAAAAAAATGATTTAAAGATAAGAAATAATTTACAAAATTAGAAATGGAACAATTAAATAATTTATATTTTGTACAACTAAAAAAAATTGCGAAAGAGTTAAAAATTAAAGGGAGATCAAGAATGTGTAAAGAAGATTTTATTAATGAGTTTAAAAAATTTACAGAGGAGGAAATTATTAATTTAATTGAAAAAGTTACTACTAGCGATGATTATATTTGTATTCATGGAAAATGTAAATATTTTTGTAAAGAATGTGGAGGATCACAAATATGTGAACACAATAAAATTAAGTATCAATGTAAAAAATGTAAAGGATCACAATTTTGTAAGCATAATAAGCAAAAAGCACGTTGTAAAGAATGTGGAGGATCACAAATATGTGAACACAATAAACAAAAACAACAATGTAAAGAATGTGGAGGATCACAAATATGTGAACATGGTAAACAAAAAGCTTCTTGTAAGGAATGTAGAAAATAAAATTAAAATTATGATTTAAAGATATAAAATATAAAATAAAATGGAAGAAATAATAATTAAACAATATAATGGAAATAGAATTATTGATTTTGAGTATTTTAATGAGAAAGAACTGGGTTTTTATGATTTTATAGAGTCAATCAAGAAAGATTTTTTAAAAAAGATATCAAAAAATCGTTGTTTTATTGATGAAGAAAAAAGCTATATTTATTTTGAAGTTTATTATTATAATAATGAATATGATGATGATTATGATGATGAAATCGTTATTTCTTATTATGCTGATATAAATTTTGGTGTGAATGGTATATGTGCTGATAAGTTTGTAAAAGATTTATTAAATTGTGCTAATGAAGATTATAATGAATGGTTAAAAGAATATGTTGATGATAATGCTGGAGGTGCTTATCATTATGTTAATGAAGATTTCGTTCGTATTGATGGTTATGATGAATATTATGGTAGGGATGGTGTATATATTGGTTATTATGATAAGGAATGTAATATTAATAAGTTTGATAACAATTTTATTGTTGAATCAATTAATATCACAATATACACAAATCCATATAAGATAATTCATAAAAATAAATTCTACAAAGACTTGTATGATGATCTAATGGCTATAGCATGGCATCCAAGTAGGTATTTAGAATGGTGTGTTGATATTGATGAGTTAAAGTTTTTGAAAGAGTTATGGGGTGAAGATTGATAGGATCTAATTATGTTGTATAACACCCATATGTGTTACATAACAAAAAATTTATCTAAATCTTAAACTAAAAGTTATAGGAGAACCCTTCAGATCAAGTTTTTTCCATTCAACATCTAAGATGCTTAAATCGAAGTGGTTTATGAGGCTCTCATATTTTTGAACTGGAATTGTTGGATATTCTTTTGAGGGTATGTTAGCAAGAAGGTGTGATGGTGAGAGTTTCACAAGTTCTCCATATTTTGTGTTATTCATATATGACGACTTATTATCCACTATACTACACATAAGTCTAAGTGGTTCCCTAATCTGTATATTTATAGGGTATAATTCACCCGGATTTATGACTTCAGGCACCCCTAAACCAACCGCCAACCCTCTCGTAAGTTTAATGTTGAAGTTCTTATTTGAATATAGATAGTCAACAGTATCAGTCTCAATTATTGTTATCTTTGCCCTATTAGTATCATTAAGAAAGATCGATTGAATATCATGAAGCGAATATGTACCCGGTTGAATTATTATGAAGCCTCGATTCTTATCATTGAACAATATCTGTTGATCCTTGAAATTAATCAATCTTTTGGTTTTTATATTACAATCCAGGAGTTGTATCTCCCTAAGATTTTTCAGCGGAGGATCTAAATAAATCCTAGTTTCAGACTCATACATGGTAATACTCAACATTTTGTTTTGATTACACCATATTCATCTTTAAATCGAGCTTTGCTCGGGACCGGCTACGTCATAATTTCTATAATCAAAACCTTAACAAAAATTTGCATTGACGTAATCACATTCCTGAGCGACGTTAGAAACCGACCTTTTTAAAGTAAACATAAAATCTACTTTTCGATTTCAAATCCACTTTACATTTTGCTTGTTGCTATGTCGTAAAAGTATGCAATCTATTGTTCTACACGTGAACACTAATCCAAAAACAATGATAATCACGTGAAATTTACCGAAATAGATACCACGCTAACCCTCCACTGATAATTATAAATGTTAATATACGCACTTCATGCTCGCTTCGTGCATTGGTTTCATGTTGCGTGGTCACGTCCGACTTTTTATTTTGCGTTGGGGGGATTTTTGGTTTTGGATTTGTCTCAACTATTGAATGAGGTAACTTTACCTTTGAAGATCCTAAGTTATGACTTATTCCAACCTGTTTTTCTTCAGTGTTTAGGGAATTATTCACCCCAAAATTCATATCATTACTCGCTTTCATAAGTTTGTTGTTAAAACCAGTCACGCTTTCAGTGTTGATTATCATATTACTTGGCATTAACCACACACCAGGAGCAATAGCTAAATCAAGCCGTAATTTCGCTTCCTGTACAGCTAATTGATATCTTTGGATGGAACTAGAAATGTCATTCTCAATCACACTACTTTCAAATAAAGATAAGAATTCTTGTTGAGTCTCGATCGCTCCACCACCATTACCATAAATCGAGTTTCTAGTGTTGACTTGAGCCCCCAATATACAGTAAACAAAAGCTTCCGCAGATCGATTCAATCTACCAAGCCCAGCTTTAGTGAGTCCATGCCCACTTGTTGGGATAAACCAAGCATATTTGAAAACAGCAAAGTCATCATTACGGATAAATGAAATTAAATTACCTTTTTCTTTCTTACCACCTTCATCAGCAAATTTACCACCTTCACCAGGCCATTGATCTGCTTCATGATCATAATTCCTTATAATATGTACATTTTGATATCCGCCTCCTTTTCCATGATATCCTGCACCATAATCAAGGAATATATCTCCCAATCCACCGTTTCTACCACCTTTCCATCTAAAATCGGCCAAAGGCTGGGGCCCGCTCCGCGGAAAGTCAGAATTATTACCAATTCCAAATTCGGCACACAATCGTTGATATGCAACTTTACTATAGGGATTATTATTTATTACAAAGGGTTGCTCATCAGGTAAGGGAAGGCTTAATTCATATAATATCCGCCTTATTGTGAAATACACATGAAACTTTATAAAGCTATTCACTACTTTGGGATAATTTAGACTTTCAAAAGGACTAATCCCGCAACCAGATGTTGCACACCAAACTGCAAAATTAAGTTGTTGAGGCCAATAATTCATATCGGACCCATTCAACCATTTTCTACTCTGCTTTCCAAATTTGAAAGTTACAACTTGTGATGTAAATATGTTTCTCATCTTTGCTGTAAATTTTTTAGTATTTGACACGTATATATCCAGTGAGGTTAGCATTTTTGTTATATCACTTGTAAAGTCATCAAAATCAATTGCGGGTATAGGATAGCTTCGGTTAGTTATAGTTAAACTCTTTGGGAATGAACTCAATTCATCACCATTCAAACCCAAATCTTTCCATAAAAGTTTTTTCAAACTAGGTGATAGACCATCAGTCCATGTTTTTCCAGTAGGATCATCATTTGACATTATCGTTATATCATTAACTTTCCACTTAATGTAACCACCATACTGATCAGCTACAAATTCAAATTGACTTAGATCAGCATTTGGATACCTATTTCTAAAATCTTTTAGTGTCATCTTATTATTTGGATCTATAATTGGGATGTTTTTAAATGGGGAAATCAACTCAGTTCTTTTCTAATACCAGCAAAACAATTACATCCTACATCAGTTCTCTCATATGAAATTTTTAATGAGTGGGAGTGGTTAGCTCTTTTAATAGATCTGCACGAACTTCTCTCCTTATCTGCGACATGTTTAAGTTTTTTTCTGTATCTCTCCTAAATTTTTGACGGATTTCTAGTTTTAGTTTTTGGAACTTTTCCAACTCTGCTAAAATTATGGAAAATTCTTGATCAGATATAACATTATCTTTCAAAGCCTTTGAAACCAAGTCGTTAATAGTGTTTAATTTTGATTTTGCTATGGAAGCAGTCTGTTCATGTTTGCTAACTTTATTTGAAAGTCTTTTTGAGGCAGCACCGAATCCAACAGATACCCCACCACAAATTCCACCGACAACACCCAACGGAACACCAATAATAGCCCCAAAACCAGTAAGAGAGGTTCCAAGTCCGCTTGCAGATAGAATAACTGAAAACACTCCACTACAAACACTTATTTTTGTAAATATTCCTCTTGCTCTATTGTATTTTTTCCTTACATCTTCATAATGTTTAATTTCTCTCTCAAGATTTTGTAATACTTCACTCGATTTTTGCAGTCTGAAATTAACTGGATCAACATTATTTGGCAATTGCGGATAAATAGAGCTTTGCTCGGGACCGGTCACACCGTAAATTCTATTGTACTCATCCATATTGTATTTTACTGATCAACATGATATCTTTAAATCGATACGAATAGTTTTTTTACTTTCTCTTCTTTACCCTTTCCACAAAATATAGAACCACAGCCATTATCAAAAGCCAAGCATTCTTACCTAAAAATCCAATAACTTCACCAGCTGTTTTGAATAGAAAGCTCACGATTGCACCAACCATTCCTGGTAATATTTCACCTAGTTTTTTACCTATAGTTTTCAAACCATTACTAACACCTTTACCTAATGTTTTTAGACCATTAGAAAGATTAGAAACTATAACACCAATGATTATACCAACAGCACTCATAACAGCAAAGACTGTAAAACCATACTTTTTAAATATATACTTTACCCTCTCTCGTAATGGCAGATTTTTAAGTATTTCATCTTTTCTACTCTCAATAGCTGATATTTGTTCTTCACTTGAGATTATTTTATTTCTTAATTGTTCTCTTAATTTATCAATCTCAGATTGTAATCGTTCATTACTTTGTTCTAACTTTGATAAATTTAATTTACCCTTCTTATATTTGTCTATTTCTTCTTTGTATAATTTTGTTTCACTCAAAAGTTTTTCGCCTTGTATTTTTAATTCTATATTCTGTTTAATTGTTTCATCAAAAAGACTTTTATTTTCAGCTTTTTCTACCTGCAGTCTCTCTATTAATTGGCGAAGTTCTTTTTCTTTTTCTTCATATATGTTGTATTGTCCTACTAGCTTTAGTTTCCTATGGACATTTTGTTACTCATACATAATGCATTTAGTGTTGAACCTCGTGGTCGGTTGTGCTAGGAAGGCATTTTAAAGCTACGTTTGTTGTCTGTTCTCGCTTTTGATGAGTTTCTCGTTAATCTAAGCACAACATAACTCTAACATGGTGACCCCGACGTGACAATACCGCCCGCATTTCTGAGCGAGGCCAACGCTTCTTAGCTACACGGAGGATCGAAAGGACATCAGCACCTTTTCAGCTCTCGATCAGATCATCTTCACAATACATCCCGTAGAGGATACTCTCTGCAAGACTCTTCAGGAAAAGACGCTTCGAACAGTCCAGGCAAGTGGTCTTTGACAAATTTTCCCTGGTGTAACTTGTCATATCAGCACAAAAGAACTTTCAGTTTTGCATCCTCAATACTCGAATATTTCGTGTTTGAATATTTACGTAACTTTGAAACCAAGATGGCCGCCGAAAGTCATTATGTTCCACAAACGAAGGTCGATTGGACGTCGAACAATGCTACCTCACAGTTCAAACTGTGGCGAAAAGAAGTGGAGAGAATTATAGACGGGCCCCTAGCATCCAGATCAGACCGTGTCAAGCTTAATCACATATACATCTGGGCTGGTGCTCATGCAGAATCGCTTATAGATGCAATGCTAAACGAAGAGCCAGAATTAAGAATAACAACCCCAGCAGCGCTCCTAGATCAGTTAGCTGCATGCCTCACCCACTCTACTTTCTTCAGGGAGAAGCGAGAAGAATTCTACAGTGTCCGACAGAAAGGTAATGAGAATACTACTGCTTACTACTCCCGAATCTTAGATTTGTATCGTCAAGCTGAGTTTCCTATCAACACGAATTTCCTCATCGTGGATAAGCTCATTCATGGCTGTGTAAGCAAAGAGTGCAAACGGAAACTGATGGCAAAGGGAAAAGATGTGTCGGTTAAAGACTGTTTAGAGCTCATGCGAAGAAAAGAAGCTGTTGAAGCCACCATGCGAAAGTTAGAAGAACCCAGCGATACTTATGTCGATGCTTCACATGCACAAGACCCAACCAAGAAATCCCAAAGGAATGGGTTTAAGAAGAAGCAGTACAAGCCTAAGCCAAAACCAGGACAATGGAAATCAGGAAGAAAGAAATCCTGTGTCTGGTGTAAGGAAGATGCTCATCCTCGCGACAAGTGCCCCGCCAACGATGCAACATGTAATTTCTGTGGCAAACAAGGACACTTTGAACGAGCCTGTCTCAAGAAAAAAGGGCAAGGCAAAGACAAGAAATCCAAGCACCAATTTGCCATAGACATCGAACCTGAATATCCTGAAGATGACAGCAGTGAATATGAATATGACTTTGACCTGAATGTTATATCAATCAATGCTCTTGATAACTGCAAGTCACGTGAAGTCTTCGCTACAGTAATGTTTCACTTGAAAGGCGATAGCAGTCCATCTTACCAGGTCAGAGGCAAAGTTGACACTGGTGCCATGGTATCTTGCATGCCAAGTTCCATGCTTCCAAAAATCGGGCTCTCCAAAAAGGACCTACAGTCCAGCAACGCTGTAATCCGTGGGATGTGCGGAGCAGATCTTCAGAACTGTGGCTTTGTGGACGTCAATGTCACCTGCAATGACATCACTGCCAAGACAAGGTTCTATGTCACCAAACGTGCGTGTGCTTTTGTTCTTGGTCTTGGATTCCTCAAAGAGTTCAAACTTGTCACTATTGCACCTGTGTGCATACAGCAAAGCATATCTGTGGAGCCTAGCCATGTAGAGGCAGTACACATCACTGAGGAATCAGAAGCTGACTATCACACTCTTCAAAAGAAGTGGAAGAAGCATCTGCCACTTGGAAAGAAAGCAGGAGACCCTCTGGAGGATCTCAAACAGATCTTTCCTAATACCTTTGATGGTCAGGTTGGTCTCTTTGAAGGGGAGGTCAGTCTCAAACTCTCTCCAGATGCAAAACCAGTTCAGTTACCACCCCGTGCTGTACCACAAAGCATCATGCCTCAGTTAAAGAAGGAACTAGATAAAATGGAACAGGAAGGAATCATCAGAGCCTGTCCAGAAACTACTGAGTGGGTACACAATCTGGTAACTGTGGTCAAAAGGGATGGAACCCTACGTCTGTGCCTTGATCCAAGAAACCTGAATAAGTACCTGATCCGCAACATTCACTACACTGCATCTTGGGAGGATGTTCAGCACAGCTTCAGGAATGGTCAGTACTTCTCCACACTTGATGCCAAGAGTGGGTATTGGACCAAACAGCTTGATGAACAGAGCCAGCCTCTCACTGCATTCAACACACCCTTTAAAAAGTACTGCTTCGTGCGCTTACCCTTTGGATTGTCAGCATCATCTGAAATCTTCTGTGAACATATGGATCGAATCCTCTCTGGCATTCCAGGCACATTCCCATGTGCAGACGATGTCAAAGTGCAAGGGTCAACAGAGGAACGTCACGACATACACCTATTGGAAACTGTTGCAAAAGCGTGCCAAGCAGGACTCAAGTTCAACCCAAGCAAGTGTTTCATTAAGAAACAGCAGATCAAGTATTTCGGACGCATCATCACCCCGCAAGGTGTCCAGCTATGTCCAAAGAAAGTGAAAGGTATCACAGCACTTGTTGCTCCAAAAGACAAGCAAGAACTCCAAAGCTTGCTTGGAACAGTGAACTTCATGTCTACTTTCATCCCTAACTTGACCAAGAAAACCCATCTAATGCGCAGTCTGCTGTCGACATGCAGAAGGAACTTGACACCATCAAGACTGACATTGTTAATGCTGTCAAGCTAATTCACTATGATCCAAACAAGCCAGCTGTCATAGAGACTGATGCTTCGTTGAAAGGACTCGGTGCAGTTCTGATCCAAGATGGAAAACCTGTGCGTTTCCTCAGCAAGGCACTCACACCTGCTGAAGCTAACTACTCCAACATCGAACGAGAACTGTTGGCAGTCCTGTTTTCTTGCGAAAAGCTACATATGTACACGTTTGGGCGGAAAATCACTGTGCACACTGACCACAAGCCCCTACAGTCCATCTTTCAGAAACCAGTCAGTTTGGCCCCAGTCAGATTGCAGAGGATGCTGCTGCGTCTATCCAAGTATGACATCCAGGTGAAGTATGTGGGATCCAACAGTGTGTTGCTCGCTGATACTCTTTCTCGTCTCGTTCAACCAGGAAGTGCCAGAGAGATCCCTGGATTAGACATCAACATCGCACAAGTTCTGAAAATAGAGTCTACCCGTTTAGAGTCCCTTCAAGAAGAGACGAAAGCAGATTCCACTTTGGCTGCGCTAACCGACCTTATCATTACTGGTTGGCCGGACAGCATGCAAGATCTATCAGACCATCTTCACCCGTATTGGTGTTTCCGGGATGAATTAACAATCCTGGATGGAATTGTCATGAAAGGGAACAGAGTTGTCATCCCTAAAAGCATGAGACCGGGAACTCTCAGTCGCCTGCATGATGCACATCAAGGTCTCACCTCAACGCTCCAACGTGCAAGACGCACTGTATATTGGCCAAAGATACAAGATGACATCAGTGAGATGGTCCAAAAATGCAACGAATGCCAAAGGCATGGCAACAAGAAGCCCAGACCTCCAGAACGGCAGATCTCAGCAACTCGTCCAATGGAAATCCTTGGAATGGATTTGGTGAATTTCCGAGGCCAGCATGCCCTAGTCACAGTCGATTACTACTCTGGTTTTCTTACCTATGACACCCTACTGGATGAGACAACCGAAGCTGTCACTGCAGTACTGAACAACATCTTCAGGAAGTTTGGCCTTGCAGAGAAGATCATTTCCGACAATGGGCCATGCTTCAGATCTGATGACTTTCGACGCTTTTGTGATCAGCTTGACATTGGGCATGTGACAACCAGCCCATACCATCATCAAAGTAATGGTCGTGCAGAAAGGGCAATAGCTACAATCGAACAGATTCTGAAGAAGAGTGCAAGCAACATTGATATCACCAAAGCCCTGACAACATACCTTGATACGCCAGTGAGCGACACTCTACCATCACCTGCTGAGCTATTCTACAGTAGGCGAATCAACACCCGTCTCAGCATGGCTATGACTCCAGCTCCGCTGACTGATCAGCAAAAGTCTCAACTTAGTGAAAGGCGCTCTGCACATCTGAAGCCTATGAAGCAGGACAATTACATCTACCTACCGAATCAACCCATCTGGTTTACTGATGATGATTCTGATGAATGGAAACCTGGGTATATTGAGTCAAAAAATACCTCGCCAGATTCATACTGGATCATTAGTGACAAGACCAACAGAAGGATTAGACGAAATAAGCGTGACATCAAGCCGCATTATGCTACCGTTACACAGCAGCGATCCCATGCGCAAATCCCTATAAGGTGTCCAATAAACTTGTCAGATGAGAAACTAACACCGCTTGTTCCCCCAACACCCTCAGAGAAACCTCCAGCAGACACTCCATGTACTGTAGGAAAATCACCATCTGTCAGTGGGAGTGAGAAAGAGACACCAAAGAAGGCCAAAGAGGAAACAACCAGAGCCAAACCAGCTGTTTCAACACCACCAGTGACAAGAACACGTTCTGGACGTCTAATCAAGCCGCCTAGAAACCTGGACTTTGTATAAAACTGTGTTCGCATTTAAAGGACTGTTGCTTTCAATGGATTGTGTCTTTTAAAGGATGGCGACTCTCAAAGTCTGTGACTTTTAAGGATTGTGACATTATTAGTCTGCTGACTAAGAACACAATGATGTTTTGATTTTGATTTTCTTTAAGACTTTTGTGTTTATATTTCTATGCTAATTTTCGGTTCTTAAACCTTCTTAAAAGGGGGCATGTTGTATTGTCTTACTAGCTTTAGTTTCCTATGGACATTTTGTTACTCATACATAATGCATTTAGTGTTGAACCTCGTGGTCGGTTGTGCTAGGAAGGCATTAAAAGCTACGTTTGTTGTCTGTTCTCGCTTTTGATGAGTTTCTCGTTAATCTAAGCACAACATAACTCTAACAATATAGACTAATCTCATCTATATATACTTTTGCGGTCACACTCAATCCTTTCGCAATATTTTCTAATTCTATATTTTCTTCATTTTTTTCATTTAATTGTGATATGGTATTATTATATCTTTTCAACATGGTTTCATAATCAGCACCTAGAGCTTTTCTCATTGTTTTTGGTAAATCTTCAATCTTCATCACTCCATTTTTATCAACTAATATATGTGGAACATTATCATCCCTACCAGTTAATTTTCCGATTAAACTGCCATCTTCTCCAAATGTTACATTAAATATTCTATCATTGGGATTGTAATTTGGAAAATAACGTTTGAGTTTTTGCCCCGCTTCTCTCCTTCTATCATATTCCTCATCTCTTTCTTTAAAAACATCACTCAGGTTCCTCCCTTCAGTCGGTTTGACCCATCCGGCCCGGTTCCTTACTTCATCATCTTTATATTCATCATAACCAGCATAATCTTGTTCAATGGTTGTAGATGTGTTTGGGCTTTGATAAAATGTACCATCACCATCATCATTATCATCATCAGATCCTTTTGGTAATTCCTCTAATGGTATATCTTCTGCCATGATTTTTTTACCAGTTAGTAAGAAATCTTTAAACATGCAAAGCACGCCGCTGCAGAGCAGTAGACCCCTTAGGGCTGCGAAGCAAATTAATCACACACACTTTACTATAAAAATTTACTAGCAATATAACCTAATGATAACATACCACCACCTACATATAACATCTCACCCATCTTTTGGTTATCACTAGGCGTATAATAATCTGAGAATTTTGGTTCATGCATTTGACTATATAATTCTAAAGCTTCATCTGTTTTTGAAATATTTTGTGATGCTTGATATTTATCATTTTTTTGTTGTACTTTCCAATCAATGAGTTTCTGTCTTTTTTCTTGATATTCAGCATAATCTTTTTGATATTTTTCCATTGCTTTATCGTGTCGTATTTTTTCTGTATCTGTTTTATCACCTGATAGATATTTTGCAAGATATGATCCACCAACAAATGTTGTTGCATTCAATATAGCTCCTCCAACCAGCATTGCTATTGTTGCCATTTTTCTTACTTAATTTGGTAAAATCTTTTGATCCTCTAAATATGTTTTTAGATACATACTACCTGTCAATACAACTACCCATTTTGCATAATTTGTAATACTTGAGGATGGGTCGTTCATAAATGATTCTTTAAGAGCCTTTTTAGCTATATATCCAACTCCAGCAGCTAATCCGATAATAACGGCAGAATCAGTAACAGTTTTCACAAGTTTGTTTTCGTTTGACATGATTTTTTACTACATCAGTAAGAAATCTTTAAATCAGCTTTGCCGGCCAGCTACGCTGAAATCGCTTAGCGGGTCCGTAGGAAACTACTTATTTCATCTTTAGATTCGTCCTCATATCATTCCTATTTTCAGCGGATCGGGCAAAGCCCTCCCACGAAGTGAAGCTGGTCCTGCGGATTTTGGAATCTGTGTGGGTGGTGGTTGCGGTGCATGAATATTCAGCGGAGCTGGTCCTACGGATCTTTGTGGTGGTGGTCTTTGTGGAACTTGTGATAAATCAGGTATTCTGTTTTTATAATATCTCATAAACATGTCAAATGCTGTAAACCCTATTCCAACAATAGATAATACAGTAGTAAAAGATAGCTCTGGAAGCCATGCTTTTGTTTCTGCCCCTCCCCGCGGTTGGTCTTCATTGGAATTTTGCTCTTCTTCACGTTTCATTTGCTCCTCAACCCGCATGGTCTCTCTTGCTAATGCTTCTTTTGCTTTTTTGTTATATTCAGCTAATTTTTTACCGGCTGCTACTTTTTTAGGATCTTTCTCCCTCTTTTTTGAATTATTACCTCCGGTTTTTTGCTCTTCTTTTGGTGGATCTCTAGTAATTTGTTCAACAACTTCTTCTGTCATTATTATTTTATTTCACAAAGTAAAGAATCTTTAAATCAGTTGTGCTCAGTGACCTGCTCAGTTTTGTTCAGCGGTGCTGGTTGAGTTTTAGAATCATCTGTAATTGTCCTTGAAACTTCTTGTATTTTGTTGAATTTGGTGTGTTTAGCAACCTGGAATAGCCCGCTAGCAAGTGCTGCCAATCTTCCTGCTTTCAATGCTAAGAGACCTACAATGTTTGTTAGTTCACGATTAACCAAATCATCATTCTTCAAATCTGAACAAAGAGCTTCTATATCATCCACGGGAACCACATAAGAAATTACTTGAGAAACTAATTGAAGAGATGAATCTACTAATCCACCACTAATTTTTTTACCTAATACTGCCTGGTATCGATTATAATATTTTTCAATGTCTTTTACAGATAATTTTTTTACATCGCCGAGACTCATATCAACTCCTAAATATTCCTTTGTAGTTCCAAGGGATGCGAGAATGGCTAGTGATTCTTGTTTAATTTCAACTTCGGCGTAGCCGCCCCCCTTCGGGATATCATTATCTTTTACCTCAGTATTACCTCCGGTTTTTTCTTCCTCTATATAATCTTCAACTTCTGTCATCTTTTGTGATAATACATGGATTCTTTTTAAATCGGCTTTGTCGGTTCGAAGGAAATCACTTAAGGGATCTCCAAATAACATTGGAATGGGTAACGTAAACATAAACAAAGCCTAGAATATTTTTCAGTTTTCAGGAGTTGTACAAACTTTTTACTAGTTTCAGGGTCTAAATCACCCCCATAATCTTCGAAAAGCATCTTCATACCCTTCTGTGATGGATTATGGAATGAGACCACACAAGCTACATTTTCACGGAATGGTTTTGCTATCGATGTTAATTGCTGAGTGAGAACCCACATTGATAAACCATGATGTCTTCCAGAGAATGCTAAATCTATAAACTTGTTCGATCGTTTCTTCAGATCATTCGAAACAGCACAATCGTCTAAAATTATTAGTGTATTTGTACCAGAGAACAAAGTTTGACAATCAGTTAATAACTCATTAATCTCATCAATGTTACTAGCATCTGGTGATAATACAAAGAAACGTTTATCTCCTCTAGCAAAATTATGATATGTTTTATTTTTAGAATAAGTTGGACATATTAAAACAATGAATTCAAACAATTTTCGAAATGGACCTCGGAGTTGATCTGATGTA
This sequence comes from Ricordea florida, assembly GCA_949710005.1. Classification (NCBI taxonomy): domain Eukaryota; kingdom Metazoa; phylum Cnidaria; class Anthozoa; order Corallimorpharia; family Ricordeidae; genus Ricordea; species Ricordea florida. The sequence goes on along the minus strand of OX453283.1, from coordinate 968,229 downwards.
CTTTGTCTTTCCACAATTTGTTGGGCCAGTTATAATGCAGTGAAAAGGAATTTTATCTCGTAATTCTTCCATCTTTTCTTTTAACTAATACATGATTGATCTTAAGTTTGAATTCATGACCTCCATTAACGCATCAGCAACCACAAACATGTAACAAGTCATAATACCAGACCCACTAACTTTTCTTTTCATTTCTATTTTTACACCATCTTGTGCATTGTTTAAGGCAAGACCTCCTCCATGAATACTATTATCTGGGTTAGTTCTCAAATCGATCCACAGAGCAAACTTATTACCATAAAAATCCTTTTCCTTTACCGACCAACGGGAGGAACCAACCTCTCTTCCGAAACGTTTCTTTACTGACTCCCATAGGTCTGACGGTGCCATTCCCTTAGAGTAGAAACGATTTGGAACACCATTAACATCAATATTGATTGAGGTGATACCGGGATTGAAAAAATTCTCGGAATCTCGTGCTCCTCCGGCGTATGGTATTGTAAACAAACATAATATACCTGTAATTGACCTTCTCGGTAGATTAATATGCTGATTTATAACACTGTCAGTAGGTCTGGATATGGTGAAAGTTTTGTGTAGAGTGATATTCTCATAAAAGAATCCCTTACCAACCTGATAAGCTGCCTGTGCCTCACGGGCTAAGTATTCGCTTGATATACAAGAATATTCCAACTCAAGGTTTGTGATTTTGTAAGTTGGAGTCTTTGTCGTATCAGAATAAACAACAATATCGTGAACTGGAGCCAGTGTAATCTCAAATATTAGTTGATGATCTAACGCTTTTGGATAGAAAGCACCATGATCGTTGAGAATAGGATGATTTAGTGGGATATGGTACTTGGTGTTATGTACTACTGCAAGGGCTACTTCTTTTGCATCTGTGTCTACCTTATCACCCGCATTTGTCCTTAGCTTCCTCATGTTTACAGAAGAAATACCTTGCCTTAATCTATCCTCTCGTTCTTCATCTGTTAAGAATAATTCATGGTATGTTTGAAATAGATCATATCTTTGAGTATCCTGTAGTGTTTCACCTCCAAAAAGAACTCTGAGTCTAGATACAAGGTTACTACCTACATTATTCACGAGGGTGTTATCGGCATGACCATCAACAGTCAAATTAAATAGGAGAGATAAACTTCCAGGTACTAGAACTAAATTCTGGGTAAGTTTTGGAATATTTATATATAGTGTTTCTCCAGGATCAGCTGATGATGGATTTAGTGTAATTCTATTCAATATTGATTCCGCTTTCAAACCTAGTGGCTCTCTTGGAATTCTGTTTGGATTAATTTTTTCAGATACGGTTGTCATATTTATTTTAAGGAAGGGAGGAGTAATCTTTAAATGAGTAACGAAAAAATATCCCGAAGGTTTTCAAAAATATCTGTGAAGCTGAGCACTACTTTAAGTCGGATATATTATTCAACTGAAGGGTATTGGAAAGGATATTCTGCAATCCATAAATTGGCTGAAAAAGCAAAAGTAAGTGAAAATGTAGCAAAACAATGGCTTCAGAAACAGGCAATATGGCAAATCTATCTACCACCTCCAAAATATATACCTAGACCTCACTGGACTGTAGATAAGCCTAATCAGATTCACCAAGCAGATTTATTATTTTTACCGCATGATAGAGTTGGAAGAAAAACATATCGATATGCATTGGTTGTGGTTGATGTTGCCTCGAGATACAAAGATGCAGAGCCATTAACCTCAAAAGAAAGCCATGAGATATCCAAAGCTTTTGAAAAAATTTATTCCAGAAGAATAGACCGCGAAGCGAAATTAAAATATCCTAAATCATTAATGGTTGATCCTGGAAGAGAATTTATGGGTGATGTTACAAAACTTATGAATTACCATAATGTTAAAATACAGAGAAGTGAAGCTGGAAATCATAGAGCTCAGGCGTTTGTTGAAAGTGCAAACAAAATATTAGGTGAACGATTATTTAGTCATCAATATGCACAAGAAATGGTTGGAACTGAAAGGTCCAGAGTATGGGTGAAACGATTACCAGATATTATAAAAACTTTGAATAATACACCAACGAGAATAACTGGTAAAGAACCTGATAAAGCTATAAAAATGAAAGAGGTTGATATTGAACCAAAAAATTACCAACGTGGAGTGGGACTTGATGAGGTTAGATTACCTCCTACTGTTAGTGTAAGATATCTATTATCTCCAGGTGAACTCGAGGGTGGTGAACGAAGAAGAGCTACTGATCCTATTTGGAGTATTAAATTTTATGATATTTCTAGAAGTGTGATTTCGCCTAATCAACCGGTTTTATATTATTTAGTGGATGGCCCAAGACGAGGCTTTGTAAGGGAAGAATTACAGGTTATACCCTATGATACTGAGTTACCCCCTAATTCTGTTTTAGAAAGATGATATTCATATTATCATCTAATTCTGTTTTGGAAAGATAATGCCCATATGGAAGAGTATTTATACTATCTTTACAAATATCCCTCTTATCATCATCCGCAGATAATGCTTTTTTATTAACAGTTTTTGAGTAAAGATTATGTAGATCTGCTCCAATTAAATTCTGTAATCTCATTTGTATTTTTCCAGTGAATAAACAATCTTTAAAGTCATTAAAACATATTGTTTTCTTAACAACTGATTTCTTTGTTCCTTTATTCTTTTTTATCTCATCACCATTATCCATTTTTACACCATATTGTTTAGCTCCTAGACCTACAAACTCTATAGGTATCATTCCACCAAACTCATCTTTGAACATTCCAATTACTTTTTTGTTTACACCAACCTCGATTCCAGATGGGTGGTCTTTAGGGTAATTACTAGTGTCAAACTTTTCTCTAACATCTGAACTTATATCTTTGTAGAAATCTGGAGTTTCTATTTCATATACAAGACTATCAGTATCAGTCATAAGTAATTTAGCCTTTTCTCCATATTTCTTTTTAATATAATTATAATGAAAATCATACATTATTTGTTTACTTCGATCTAAAATGCAAAACCCTACATAAATTGGTTTATTAAAATTTATTTTTATTTTCTTCATATTTACAGCAACTAGATCTTCAGAAAAGATAGTAAAATAATCAAAGTTTGGTTTTTTTATTAATTTTTCAGCTGCTTTTTTATTATTAACTAATCTAACATCTATCCTTTTTCTCATATTTTCCATTGTTTTACCAAATACAGAGTTATTCATTAACTTGAAGAAGTCCTTTTCAAAATCATTAGATGCTTGAGCTCTGAATTTAGTATTCAAATCAATGTAGGGCTTTAACCATGCAGACTCTTCAAATTTAATACCTTTATGAATTTTTGTTATTTCTAATCCCATACTTTCATAAAATTTTAACGTCTCATGATAGACAACATACCTTTCCTTATCAAATAGGTTTGGTATTAATTTCTGAACACCATTAACAGTAAGTTTTTCTGGAGCTAAAGGAAGATCTTTATGATCATCATGAAGATGTTTTGAATATTTCAAATCAACCATAACTATACAAGGCATATCTCTCCAATTTTTAAGCTCCTCCTCACTCATCCATTTAAATCCATGAGTAGGTAAATTTCCACTCATTCCTGCACCATATAAGTTATTTGCATCAAGATATACAATATAACTTTTAACTAGATTTTCTACAAATTCTCCCATATATGGATTGTTAGCTTTAGCATATCTTTTTGATATTTGAGCTACACCACCTCTAATACCTCTTTCAATCATAAGTAACATATCAACATCAGTAAACAACTCCAATCTAACTTTGGTTAATTTTAACATTGCATCCCAAGATAACCCTGGCGATGTAAAATAGTGAGCAGGATCTAAACCATAATTCATTTGACAAACATCTCTAAAGTTCTCAAATACATCTGCTAAAAGTAACACATCCGTCTTGAGATATAAATCATGATATTCCCTCATTGATTTCATATCAAAAACCTCAAATATTTTTTCAGCATGTTGATAATCATCATCACTTATATCTTCATCATTTAATTTTGAATAAAATGCCTCCTTTGGTGGAAGTTGTGTTTCATTTAGTTTATTAAGGTCAGTAAAATCATCATAATTAAACACTCCTTTTCTCATCACTAAATATGTTTTATCACCAAATTCCTTTTTTGTTTCAGTTAGTTTATCATTTTTTGGAGAAAGACACCTTTTTCCAACTAACATACAATTCTCACATTTTCCACATCTGCCAATACCTTTATAATCAATATCTTTTCCATCTTTTTCATATTTCTTCATACAATCTCCTGGTTTGCATGTCTTACACTTTCCACATTTTGTAAGATTATCAACTAAACTGCTAAGACCACTTGACATAAATTTGTAAGAATCAATGAATCTTATCATTCTATTAATAGGTTTACCATCATCATCATAGCCAATTAAAATTTTCTTTGAGAAACTAATATACTTTTCAGTAGTATTAGCTAAACAACTTATTTCACCTTTTGTTTTACTAAGATTTTTAATAAATAAATGAGAATCATAACCAGACATATTATGAGCTATTACTGGAATGAATTTAGGAATCTCATATCTTAGATTACACTTATTATGAGAAGCTCCTCTATATTTTCCTGTAAGATGACAATGATCTATTACTTTTTTATAATCTCTATTATTAGTTTCTGTAAATTTTTCATCGCATATATGACAATGAGTTGCATTTTCATATTCCTTTTTAATTGTTTCTGACATTTTATTCTTATTATAGAATCTAAACTTTTCTTTTCTTTCTTCTATTATTTTATAAATTTTTCTAATATCTCTTTCTAAATATTCTACAAATATCTGTGTAACATCTTCATCATCTGATTTTGCGGTATATTGCACAAGTTGTTTAAAATCAGGAGGTAATATACTATCATCAAAACACTTGATATAATAACAGAATCCAGATGCTTTATGCAGTTGATATTTTTTAATAAAGCTTTTAATTTCATTTGGAGAACATGTATATATTGGTATTAGACGACTCTCAAAGTCTACATAAATAACAAAGGGTGCTCGCATTTTATTTTTAAAATTTTTAAAGTAAATAAATTTTGGACTTCCATTTGGATTCTTTACCATATTGATTATAACTTCTCCATTTGAATCACAGTATATTTTATGTTCATCTAAATATTCTTGTTTATAGAATGAGTTGAAACATCTAAGGCAAAAATATTTTTTGTTTTTATTTTTATCAATTTCAGAGGATAAAAGCCTACTAATATCAGTTACCAAACAGTAATGATTTTCTTCACCATTAGATACTAAAATTAATGTTATAATTTTACAGCTGCATATCTTACATTCTTCTTTGTTACAATCACATTTCTTACAACCACATTTCTCACATTCTTGTTTTATACATTCTTCTTTCTTACATTCTTCTTTCTTACATTCTTTTTTCCTACACCCACAATTCTTACATTCTTGTTTTTTCTTACAATCACATTTATCACTTATTCTTAGAGGATATATTATATCATATTCATATCCCAATACATTAATAACAATATTTGGATTTTGTTTTTCAAACTTATCAATCTGACTTAATGGAGTAGGGAAGTCTATTCCTTCCCAGTTTAATTTTTTAGAATTTTCCCTCAATTCAGCATTTACTCTTTCTCAATGATTTTTTCTAGGAAACACTGCTTCTGTTACTACAACCTTAAAACATTTTTTATCTTTATTCTTTGGGTTAATAACAGCCTTTTTTGATGCTAATCTTGCAGGTAATGGAAAATATGAACTTCCGGAAATAACATCATAGGGGGCCATACCAATATCAAAACGTACTACAGAATCGAATTCAAAAATACCTGAAGGGGTATTATTTAGAAATTTTTCAATCTCATTAAGTATATGTTTAATCATTGCATCAAATAATTCTGATAAATTAGTTGCTTCAGTAATTATTTTTGGTGGAGAATGAAAGAATTTTTCAGTTTCTTCTTCAATTTTTTTTTCAAGTAGAGACTTTTTTACTAACTTACATGTTAATATAAATTTACCTTTGATTGGTTTCTTTTCCTGATTAATTCGATCTATAACTTTTTGTTTTATTTTTTTCATGAATTCTTCAGGATCATATCCTTTCTTTCCATCTATCCTGCAAGTTTTCAAATATCCTTTTAATGCTTTTTTTTGTTCATTAAATGTGAACTCTTCCTCATTTTCTTGTTCGTCTTTTTTTGTTTTAGGTTCGCCATCATCTTTATTATTATTCCCTTTATTTTTTGAAGTAGATTTAGGTGGCTGTATTGGTTTTGGTTCTTTTGGTTGATTTTCAGCGGAGCTGGTCTCACGGATTTTGGTTTCATTTAATATTTTATATCTTTCTATAAAATTTTTAGCCAGTTTTTCTGTTTTATTTTTTACTTTTTCAGGAATGTATGGTTTTACAAAATCCCAAAACTTGTTTAATATATTTCCCATAAAAGGAGTTTGTTTTGTTTTTGTTTTTTTCAGTGGAGCTGGTTTTCTTGATGTCTTTTTCGGTTTTGGTGGTGGTGGTCGATGAGGTTTAATTTTTGGTGTGGGGGGCGGTGAACCTGGGGGTGTTCCTGGATTAAATCGATGTGGTGAACCTGGGGTTGTTCCTGGCATTGGATTTGGGGGTGGGGTATAAAGTTTAGGAGGCGGTGGTCTCGGTGGTTTAGCACGCTTAATTGGAGTTGGTATAGTTGTAGGTGGAGGAGGTGGTGTATTATGAGGAATTGGAATAGGTAAATTTGGTTGATTTCTTGGTCTAATTGGTGTAATATGCAATGATGTAATAATTTCTCGAATATTATCAACGATTTGTTGAACATTATTAATTATTTCAGGAATATTACTCAATGCTTCAATACGTTGTTCTTTAGTAGTCAATCTTGATCTTCCTTCAATATTATACCATCTTACTAGTTTAGATAATTGTATAGTAGTTAATCTATTTAGTTGTTGTTCCATTTCTAATTTGTAAATTATTTCTTATCTTTAAATCATTTTTTTTAAGTTTCAATTTTATTTTTTTATAATAATTATTAATACCTGTGTCCTAGAAATATTATCTGTATAAATCTCTGATAAATCTCTGATCCAATTTTAAGACTAATTTTAAAAACAATATCAGAAAATTACCTAGACAAATCTCTGTGTCCCAGCAATCTTTCAAAGGGGTTAACAACCTGAGGGGTATGGGGGTTTGTTAAAACTTAACAAAGGGGTTAACAACCTGAGGGGTACGGGGGGTTGGTTAAAACTTAACAAAGGGGTTAACAACCTTGGGTAAGGGGGTTGGTTAAAACTTAACAAAGGGGTTAACAACATTGGGTAAGGGGGTTGGTTAAAACTTAACAAAGGGGTTAACAACATTGGGTAAGGGGGTTGGTTAAAACTTAATCAAAAAATTACCCAGACTAATTTTGCTGTCCCAAAACCGTATTTTTACCACTCTCTAAAGTCGCTTATCAACGATTGTGCGCTGAATTTGGCATCTCAAACAACTCTGACTTTAGATGGAAAGGTGGCCGAAACGGAGGTTTGGGTGACATATTCATCGATTATGGTGTTGGATACCATGGAGCGGGTGGTGGATACCAAAATGTCTATATGGTAAGAAATTACGACAAAGAGGCTGATCAATGGCCTGGTGAAGGTGGTAAATTTGCCGATGACGGAGGTAAGAAAGAAAAGGGTAATCTCATCTCATTCATCCGTAATGATGACTTTGCCGATTACAAATATGCTTGGTTTATCCCAACAAGTGGCTATGGACTCACTAAAGCTGGACTTGGCAGATTGAATCGATCTGCTGAAGCCTTTGTTTACTGCGTATTGGGGGCGCAAGTCAACACTAGAAACTCGATTGTGGGCACTGGTGGTGGAGCGATCGAGACTCAACAAGAATTCTTGGCCCTGTTTGAGAGTAGTGTGATCGAGAATGACATTTCGAGTTCGATCCACAGGTATCAATTAGCCATCCAAGAAGCTAAACTTAGACTTGATTTAGCTATTGCTCCCGGTGTATGGCTTCTTCCTAGTAATTTAATTATAAATACAGAGAGCGTGATAGGCTATAATAATAAGCTTTTGAAAGCGACTAGTGATATGAGTTTTGGAGTGAATACTTTCCTAAACACTGAAGCAAAACAGGTTGGAATAAAACATAACATGGGCTCTTCAAAGGTAAAGTTACCGCACGCGTCTGTAAAACCCGAAGTTAAGCACGCCATACCAAACACAGATGTTACAGCTATAAGCACAAAGCCTCCTTCGGTGACCTCTCAGGTCTCTCAACATGAAACTAATCTATTAGCATTGACAGTTGTCGCGGGTGGATTAGCATGGTATCTATTTCGGTAACCGTCACGCAACTAGAAGATCACTTGTTCGCGAGCACAAGCTTTCAGTAGACGGCTCTTTCACGTGGACACTAATTTACATACAATCATAATCACGTGGAGAACAATAGAGTACATATCTTTACGACATAGCAACAAGCAAGTTGAAAAGTGGATTTGATGTTTACTTTTTAGAGGCCTGTATCTAACGTCGCCCAGGAATGTGATTACGTCAATGTAAATTCGATAGTTTTCAGGTATTAATACGTGCAGTTCATCACGTATTGTTTATACTATGATTGAGCAAGACGGTACAGAACTAGAGTATGATTCCTTCGATTTAACAAACATTTCGCAAAGAAATGGTTTTCAACTTCCGACACCAAGAAAAAGAGAACATCTAAACGACTTCTTGTCGAATCTTACGATGAAAGACACCATTCCGAAGCAAGACGTTAGGAAGATTTGGCTGAGAAAGACGGAAGAACGAGATAAAGCTCTTAGACAACTAAGAGACGCCAAATCGAAGATTGAATACTGGATGGCAAAGGCAAGAACTGCAGATGAAATGGTTGCTAAATGTGATAAAGATCTACAAAAGCTCGATGCTCTCATAATGACTGACATTTTAGCTAATCGTTGAAAGACGGTTGAACAAATTTTTTGTAAAGACTCTACATATCGGAGTCGTCAATACCTGTGAAACTAGGTATTCTGATGAGGCTTGATATTAGCCGAAACGACTCTTTAACCAAAGCAGATGGCTGTCTCATGACCGGAAAACAATTCCAACTAGATGAGTCACAAGGTAAATTTCGTTATGTAACACTGACTTGTGTTATATAACCTAGTGTTTTTAATAAATTAATCTTGTCGTGTCTCTTGTGTTGTGTGACACGCTTTACATTTCGCCTTCTGTCTGTTGTGTTCACATATTTGAGACCCTCCGCATAACTTACAAAACCATCTCTGTCTTCCATGAATACATATTCCTTTCCCGTTGCAGTCTTTGCATAGATATCTCGCTCGTTTATGCTCACAAATACTACTACCATTGCATTCTCTACATCGCGTTGTCCAGCACATTGTTCTCATATGCCCGACTTATGCTAAAAATAAGACTTATCATAGATTCGCCCAAGGAGATAAACGTTTCTTGGTATTATCACCAGATGCTAGTAACAGCGATAAGATTAACGAGTTATTAACAGATTGTGTAGTGCTATTTTCTGGTACAAATACGTTACTTATTTTAGACGACTGTGCTGTATCGAAAGATCTAAAGCAACGCTCGAACAAGTTTATAGATCTAGCATTCTCTGGAAGGCATGATGGATTATCAGTTTGGGTATTGACGCAACAATTAACATCCATAGCAAAACCCTTTCGCGACAACGTCGCCTGTGTGGTTACATTCCATAATCCATCTCAAGTCGGCACGAAAACACTGTTTGAAGATTATGGAGGGGATTTAGACGTCGAAACTCGTAAAAAGTTTGTAGAACTGCTGAAAACTGAAAAATATTCGAGACTCTGTTTCTGTTTACGTTATCCATTCCAATGTTATTTAGAGATTCCTGCGGTGATTTAAAAGAATCTATGTATTATTACAAAGTAAAGATGGCAAGCGTTGAAGATTATATGGAAGAACAGCAGGTCGCTGCACCTAAAGATGATGATGTTGAAATCAAACAAGAATCACTAGCTATTCTCGCATCTCTTGGGACTACAAAGGAATATTTAGGTGTTGAGATGAGTCTAGGTGATATCAAGAAACTCACAGCAAAAGACGTTGAAAAATATTATAATCGCTACCAGACAGTCTTAGGCAAGCAAGTTAGTAGTGGATTAGTAGAGTCAGCTCTTCAAGTAGCGTCTCATGCCATTTCTTACGTGGTTCCTGTAGATGACACCGAAGCGCTTAGCAAAGACTTGCAGAACGATGAGTTGGTTAAGCGTGAACTGACAAACTTTGTAGGTCTCTTGGTATTAAAAGGTGGAAGATTGGTAGCACTTGCTAGCGGACTCTTGCAGGTTGCTAAGCACATTAGAATAGCACCTTCAGAGGAGGCTTCCAACAAAATACAAGGACTTTCAAGTACTACTGAGCAGGCTACTGAGCACAACTGAGCAGGCTACTGAGCATGATATGATTTAAAGATTCTTTACTATGGAAAATAAAGAATCATGTCTGATGAAGTTGTTGAACAAATTACAAAGGATCCTCTTCCTGAAAAGAAGAGAGCCGCTAAAGAGAAAGACCCTAAAAAGGTCGCTGCTGGTAAGAAACTAGCAGAATATAACAAAAAAGCAAAAGAAGCGTTAGCTAGGGAAATGAAACGTGAAGAGGCACTCGCTACTAGCCCAGAAGAAACTACAAAGGCAGAGAGCGAATCTCAAGCTTGGATTCCAGAGCTATCTTTTACAACTGTGTTATCTCTTGTTGGAATAGGGTTCACCGCAGTTGATATGTTTATGAGGTATTACAAAAACAGAATAGTCGATTTATCTCACGTTCCGACTAAAGAACCACCACCCTCAAAGATTCCTATCCCACAGACCACTAGCCGAGCGTCAGCGAGTGCGGTCAAACCAACTCCGAAAATAGGAATGCTCTGAGGAAAATAGTTTAAAGATTTTCTCTATCCATAATAAAATCATGTCAACTGAAAACAAACTTGTGAAAACGGTTACCGATTCAGCCGTCATTATCGGATTAGCCGCTGGAGTTGGATACGTCGCTAAAAAGGCTATGAAAGAATCATTTATCAACGATCCCTCATCAAGTGTTACAAACTATGCTAAATGGGTCGCTGTCCTGTCCGGTAGTATGTACTTGAAAGATTATCTGGAAACACAAAAGATTTTGCCAAAACCACTGTAGGCGGTTTAAAGATTTTTACATATTGATTAATAAATGGCGACAATAGCAATGATGATTGGTGGAGCTATATTGAATGCGACAACGTTCGTTGGTGGCTCGTATCTTGCAAAATATCTCTCAGGTGATAACACAGACGCGGAGCGAATACGACACGACAAGGCAATAGAAAAATATCAAAAAGATTATGCCTCATACCAGGAAAAGAGGCAGAAACTCATTGATTGGTACTCTCAACAGCAGGATGCTGAACACCGGGCTTCACAAAATATGTCGAATACCGATGAAGATTTGAAATTGTATAGTCAGACACATCATGATTACCAACTAGATGAACCAAAATTCTCTGATTATTATAGACCTAGTAGCAACCAAAAGATGGGGGAGATGGCATATGTGGGTGGTGGTATGCTGGCATTGGGTTATATGGCTAGTAAATTCTTTTAGGTAAGTGTGTGATCAGTTTAAAGATTTCTTACTGATAAGTAAAAAATCATTGCAATGGATGTAGACCCAGAAATACCGGACAAAGAAAATCCTTTTGAACCAGTTGATCCAGGCGATGATGGTGGTGAATTGATACCAATGACTTCCACATCGCCTCATGATCCTTTCCACCATCACACCACAGATGAGACATCGTTTATACATGGGGTGGACGAACATACGCCATTGATACGAAGAGAAGAAAACGTTGAAAACGCTTGGGATAGAATTCGCGAGAGATATCCTAACGTTGATCCTGCTAAATCTCCATTTACAGCTAGTCTAGATGAATATGGTCGGGTGGTTGTTCGACTAAAAAGACTAAAAGGTAAGAGCTACCCTTTGTTCAGACCGGATGGTGAAGTGAATGATAAGTTACCCAAAAAGATATCGCAGAGTCTTGGTCCTACTGCTGAAGAGATGATTAGGGCAAACGAAGAAGCTATTTCAAAACGTCAAGAGGAATTAAAAGACTTGGAAACTAGACGTGAAGCAGTCTCTGAGAATCAGAGGGAGACGGTAGATCACGAGATTGAAGAACGAAATGAGGAGATTGAGCGATTGGAGCGAGAGAATGAGGCAATAGAAGAGCGGATGTCGCTTAGGGATAGAATCAAGGCCATCTTCAAAAAGTACGGTTTTACAGTCGTTGCTGTTTTAAGTGCTGTAGGTGTTGTTATCGGTGTGATTGTTTCTAATCTAAAAAAGGGTTTGACTAGTGTTGCAAAGGGTGTTGGCAACGGTTTGAAAGCGATTGGTAAAAAGATTGGCGAGATATTACCTGGAATGGTTGGAGCCATTGCGAGTTTTATCTTCAAAACAGCGGGGGAGATTATTGGATTTTTAGGCAAAAATGCTTGGCTGCTGATAGTGGCCGTGGTTCTATACCTTGTAGAACAATTTAAAAAGAAGAGACGCTAAGTAAAAACATGTCAACGTTTCTATCTATCACGATGCTAACTCCTGAAACAAGAGTTTATCTGGAGCCACCGTTGAGGCAAATAAATGAAATACAAATGCTAGATAGTCACATTCCTAAAGCGTGGATAGGATTCAAGGACCCACAAAAAGTTTACAAGTATAAATCTCAAGATAACGAGTTAGAAAAGGTATTTTTTACTATTCCACCGGGGAATTACACATTGAAAACACTTCAACAAATCTTCCTCAAAGACCAGGAAAGCTCCAAGCTTACAATTCTTATGACCGAACAAGGATATTATCTATATTCCAACAAGACCGTTAATTCTTCCGAAAAACTTTCCGAAAAACTCTCAAAAAAGCTTGGTGTGCCTGAAAAGATATTGCCCAATCAATATTATCCAATAAGATGGATGCCTGACAAGCCTTTGTACTTAATGTGTGATCTTATAGAGTCAAAGTCTTCATATTCCAATAGGATCCCCTGCGGTGAAAATGTAGAACTTACCCCCTCACAACTACTAGCTGTTATGCCATCTCAAAGGCATCCTTGTTTAAGAGTCCCACAAACCAAAAATCCACTCAACTACTTTACTTTGTTGATTTTAGATGAAAAGGGAAGAAAGCCCAACTTTAATAACGAACCTATTCGAATTCATTTAAAGATTTCCTGTTGATTAGTAAAAATGGAAGACTACAATAGAGTTTATCCGCAAGTGCCTCTGAACGGGGACCCACTTAATTTCAGGCTTCAAAAGTCGTGTGAAGCGCTGCATAATCTCGAGAAGGAAATGAGACATTACGAGAATGTTAGGAAAAAGTATAATCGAGTGAGGGGGATATTTACTAAAATCAGTGTTGGTAGTGGGGTGGTTTCAGTTATCCTATCTGCAAGTGGACTGGGAACCTCTCTTACTGGTTTTGGTGCTGTTGTTGGTATCCCATTGGGAGCGGTGGGTGGTCTTTGTGGTGGTATTTCAGTCGGATGCGGTGTGGCTTCTAAACGACTTTCACATAAAGTCAGTAAACACGAACAGACCGTTTCTCTGGCAAAAGCAAAAGTAAACACCATTCACGACTTGGTTTCAAAGGCACTGCAAGATAACGTCATCTCTGACCAAGAATTTTCGCTAATTTTAGCAGAGGTGGACAAGTTTGAAAAACTAAAACTTGAAATCCGTCAAAAAGATCGGAAAGATACAGAAAAAAACTTAAATATGACTCAGATACGAACAGAGGTTCGTGCGGAAATTTTAAAGGAGTTAACCGCTCCCGCACGTTGAAATTTTCGTTTGAGCGAACGCCTGTAGGATGGATTTATGAGGTTGGTCTTAGAAAAGAACGGTGTTGATTTAAAAACATCTTATTCTAAATATAAAGAATAAGATGGTGTTACTTGATGAATTTAAAAAGAGATATCCAAAGACTGATCGCGACCAATTCGAATTTGTGTCTGACCAATATGGGGGTTACATTAAGTGGAAACATAACGGTATGACAATCATGTCCTATGATGACCCTTCTGGAAAGACGTGGACTGATGGGATGCGACCAGGTTTGAAATTACTACTCTGGATTCATCTTGGACTGACTGATAACGACACACTGAACTCATTCCCACCAAGCCTAACCATGACCAAACGATACTACCCGATACCAGCTATCGACTTTGACAACCCCACCAGCAACACGACAAACATGCTGACCTCACTGGACATATACGTGTCCAATACGAAGAAATTCACCGCCGAGATGCGTAATGTTTTCACCTCCCAAGTTGTAACTTTCAAGACTGGTAAACAAAGTCGAAAGTGGTTGAACGCCCCCGACATGAACTACTGGCCCCAACAACTGAACTTTGCAGTGTGGTGTGCGACCTCTGGTTGTGGGATAAGCCCTTTTGAGAGCCTCAACTACCCCAAAGTCGTGAGTAGCTTCATCAAGTTTCATGTATATTTCACCATAAGACGAATATTGTATGAACTGAGTCTTCCCCTGCCTGATGAGCAACCCTTTGTAATCAACAACAACCCTTACAGCAAAGTCGCTTATCAACGATTGTGCGCTGAATTTGGCATCTCAAACAACTCTGACTTTAGATGGAAAGGTGGCCGAAACGGAGGTTTGGGTGACATATTCATCGATTATGGTGTTGGATACCATGGAGCGGGTGGTGGATACCAAAATGTCTATATGGTAAGAAATTACGACAAAGAGGCTGATCAATGGCCTGGTGAAGGTGGTAAATTTGCCGATGACGGAGGTAAGAAAGAAAAGGGTAATCTCATCTCATTCATCCGTAATGATGACTTTGCCGATTACAAATATGCTTGGTTTATCCCAACAAGTGGCTATGGACTCACTAAAGCTGGACTTGGCAGATTGAATCGATCTGCTGAAGCCTTTGTTTACTGCGTATTGGGGGCGCAAGTCAACACTAGAAACTCGATTGTGGGCACTGGTGGTGGAGCGATCGAGACTCAACACGAATTCTTGGCCCTGTTTGAGAGTAGTGTGATCGAGAATGACATTTCGAGTTCGATCCACAGGTATCAATTAGCCATCCAAGAAGCTAAACTTAGACTTGATTTAGCTATTGCTCCCGGTGTATGGCTTCTTCCTAGTAATTTAATTATAAATACAGAGAGCGTGATAGGCTATAATAATAAGCTTTTGAAAGCGACTAGTGATATGAGTTTTGGAGTGAATACTTTCCTAAACACTGAAGCAAAACAGGTTGGAATAAAACATAACATGGGCTCTTCAAAGGTAAAGTTACCGCACGCGTCTGTAAAACCCGAAGTTAAGCACGCCATACCAAACACAGATGTTACAGCTATAAGCACAAAGCCTCCTTCGGTGACCTCTCAGGTCTCTCAACATGAAACTAATCTATTAGCATTGACAGTTGTCGCGGGTGGATTAGCATGGTATCTATTTCGGTAACCGTCACGCAACTAGAAGATCACTTGTTCGCGAGCACAAGCTTTCAGTAGACGGCTCTTTCACGTGGACACTAATTTACATACAATCATAATCACGTGGAGAACAATAGAGTACATATCTTTACGACATAGCAACAAGCAAGTTGAAAAGTGGATTTGATGTTTACTTTTTAGAGGCCTGTATCTAACGTCGCCCAGGAATGTGATTACGTCAATGTAAATTCGATAGTTTTCAGGTATTAATACGTGCAGTTCATCACGTATTGTTTATACTATGATTGAGCAAGACGGTACAGAACTAGAGTATGATTCCTTCGATTTAACAAACATTTCGCAAAGAAATGGTTTTCAACTTCCGACACCAAGAAAAAGAGAACATCTAAACGACTTCTTGTCGAATCTTACGATGAAAGACACCATTCCGAAGCAAGACGTTAGGAAGATTTGGCTGAGAAAGACGGAAGAACGAGATAAAGCTCTTAGACAACTAAGAGACGCCAAATCGAAGATTGAATACTGGATGGCAAAGGCAAGAACTGCAGATGAAATGGTTGCTAAATGTGATAAAGATCTACAAAAGCTCGATGCTCTCATAATGACTGACATTTTAGCTAATCGTTGAAAGACGGTTGAACAAATTTTTTGTAAAGACTCTACATATCGGAGTCGTCAATACCTGTGAAACTAGGTATTCTGATGAGGCTTGATATTAGCCGAAACGACTCTTTAACCAAAGCAGATGGCTGTCTCATGACCGGAAAACAATTCCAACTAGATGAGTCACAAGGTAAATTTCGTTATGTAACACTGACTTGTGTTATATAACCTAGTGTTTTTAATAAATTAATCTTGTCGTGTCTCTTGTGTTGTGTGACACGCTTTACATTTCGCCTTCTGTCTGTTGTGTTCACATATTTGAGACCCTCCGCATAACTTACAAAACCATCTCTGTCTTCCATGAATACATATTCCTTTCCCGTTGCAGTCTTTGCATAGATATCTCGCTCGTTTATGCTCACAAATACTACTACCATTGCATTCTCTACATCGCGTTGTCCAGCACATTGTTCTCATATGCCCGACTTATGCTAAAAATAAGACTTATCATAGATTCGCCCAAGGAGATAAACGTTTCTTGGTATTATCACCAGATGCTAGTAACAGCGATAAGATTAACGAGTTATTAACAGATTGTGTAGTGCTATTTTCTGGTACAAATACGTTACTTATTTTAGACGACTGTGCTGTATCGAAAGATCTAAAGCAACGCTCGAACAAGTTTATAGATCTAGCATTCTCTGGAAGGCATGATGGATTATCAGTTTGGGTATTGACGCAACAATTAACATCCATAGCAAAACCCTTTCGCGACAACGTCGCCTGTGTGGTTACATTCCATAATCCATCTCAAGTCGGCACGAAAACACTGTTTGAAGATTATGGAGGGGATTTAGACGTCGAAACTCGTAAAAAGTTTGTAGAACTGCTGAAAACTGAAAAATATTCGAGACTCTGTTTCTGTTTACGTTATCCATTCCAATGTTATTTAGAGATTCCTGCGGTGATTTAAAAGAATCTATGTATTATTACAAAGTAAAGATGGCAAGCGTTGAAGATTATATGGAAGAACAGCAGGTCGCTGCACCTAAAGATGATGATGTTGAAATCAAACAAGAATCACTAGCTATTCTCGCATCTCTTGGGACTACAAAGGAATATTTAGGTGTTGAGATGAGTCTAGGTGATATCAAGAAACTCACAGCAAAAGACGTTGAAAAATATTATAATCGCTACCAGACAGTCTTAGGCAAGCAAGTTAGTAGTGGATTAGTAGAGTCAGCTCTTCAAGTAGCGTCTCATGCCATTTCTTACGTGGTTCCTGTAGATGACACCGAAGCGCTTAGCAAAGACTTGCAGAACGATGAGTTGGTTAAGCGTGAACTGACAAACTTTGTAGGTCTCTTGGTATTAAAAGGTGGAAGATTGGTAGCACTTGCTAGCGGACTCTTGCAGGTTGCTAAGCACATTAGAATAGCACCTTCAGAGGAGGCTTCCAACAAAATACAAGGACTTTCAAGTACTACTGAGCAGGCTACTGAGCACAACTGAGCAGGCTACTGAGCATGATATGATTTAAAGATTCTTTACTATGGAAAATAAAGAATCATGTCTGATGAAGTTGTTGAACAAATTACAAAGGATCCTCTTCCTGAAAAGAAGAGAGCCGCTAAAGAGAAAGACCCTAAAAAGGTCGCTGCTGGTAAGAAACTAGCAGAATATAACAAAAAAGCAAAAGAAGCGTTAGCTAGGGAAATGAAACGTGAAGAGGCACTCGCTACTAGCCCAGAAGAAACTACAAAGGCAGAGAGCGAATCTCAAGCTTGGATTCCAGAGCTATCTTTTACAACTGTGTTATCTCTTGTTGGAATAGGGTTCACCGCAGTTGATATGTTTATGAGGTATTACAAAAACAGAATAGTCGATTTATCTCACGTTCCGACTAAAGAACCACCACCCTCAAAGATTCCTATCCCACAGACCACTAGCCGAGCGTCAGCGAGTGCGGTCAAACCAACTCCGAAAATAGGAATGCTCTGAGGAAAATAGTTTAAAGATTTTCTCTATCCATAATAAAATCATGTCAACTGAAAACAAACTTGTGAAAACGGTTACCGATTCAGCCGTCATTATCGGATTAGCCGCTGGAGTTGGATACGTCGCTAAAAAGGCTATGAAAGAATCATTTATCAACGATCCCTCATCAAGTGTTACAAACTATGCTAAATGGGTCGCTGTCCTGTCCGGTAGTATGTACTTGAAAGATTATCTGGAAACACAAAAGATTTTGCCAAAACCACTGTAGGCGGTTTAAAGATTTTTACATATTGATTAATAAATGGCGACAATAGCAATGATGATTGGTGGAGCTATATTGAATGCGACAACGTTCGTTGGTGGCTCGTATCTTGCAAAATATCTCTCAGGTGATAACACAGACGCGGAGCGAATACGACACGACAAGGCAATAGAAAAATATCAAAAAGATTATGCCTCATACCAGGAAAAGAGGCAGAAACTCATTGATTGGTACTCTCAACAGCAGGATGCTGAACACCGGGCTTCACAAAATATGTCGAATACCGATGAAGATTTGAAATTGTATAGTCAGACACATCATGATTACCAACTAGATGAACCAAAATTCTCTGATTATTATAGACCTAGTAGCAACCAAAAGATGGGGGAGATGGCATATGTGGGTGGTGGTATGCTGGCATTGGGTTATATGGCTAGTAAATTCTTTTAGGTAAGTGTGTGATCAGTTTAAAGATTTCTTACTGATAAGTAAAAAATCATTGCAATGGATGTAGACCCAGAAATACCGGACAAAGAAAATCCTTTTGAACCAGTTGATCCAGGCGATGATGGTGGTGAATTGATACCAATGACTTCCACATCGCCTCATGATCCTTTCCACCATCACACCACAGATGAGACATCGTTTATACATGGGGTGGACGAACATACGCCATTGATACGAAGAGAAGAAAACGTTGAAAACGCTTGGGATAGAATTCGCGAGAGATATCCTAACGTTGATCCTGCTAAATCTCCATTTACAGCTAGTCTAGATGAATATGGTCGGGTGGTTGTTCGACTAAAAAGACTAAAAGGTAAGAGCTACCCTTTGTTCAGACCGGATGGTGAAGTGAATGATAAGTTACCCAAAAAGATATCGCAGAGTCTTGGTCCTACTGCTGAAGAGATGATTAGGGCAAACGAAGAAGCTATTTTAAAACGTCAAGAGGAATTAAAAGACTTGGAAACTAGACGTGAAGCAGTCTCTGAGAATCAGAGGGAGACGGTAGATCACGAGATTGAAGAACGAAATGAGGAGATTGAGCGATTGGAGCGAGAGAATGAGGCAATAGAAGAGCGGATGTCGCTTAGGGATAGAATCAAGGCCATCTTCAAAAAGTACGGTTTTACAGTCGTTGCTGTTTTAAGTGCTGTAGGTGTTGTTATCGGTGTGATTGTTTCTAATCTAAAAAAGGGTTTGACTAGTGTTGCAAAGGGTGTTGGCAACGGTTTGAAAGCGATTGGTAAAAAGATTGGCGAGATATTACCTGGAATGGTTGGAGCCATTGCGAGTTTTATCTTCAAAACAGCGGGGGAGATTATTGGATTTTTAGGCAAAAATGCTTGGCTGCTGATAGTGGCCGTGGTTCTATACCTTGTAGAACAATTTAAAAAGAAGAGACGCTAAGTAAAAACATGTCAACGTTTCTATCTATCACGATGCTAACTCCTGAAACAAGAGTTTATCTGGAGCCACCGTTGAGGCAAATAAATGAAATACAAATGCTAGATAGTCACATTCCTAAAGCGTGGATAGGATTCAAGGACCCACAAAAAGTTTACAAGTATAAATCTCAAGATAACGAGTTAGAAAAGGTATTTTTTACTATTCCACCGGGGAATTACACATTGAAAACACTTCAACAAATCTTCCTCAAAGACCAGGAAAGCTCCAAGCTTACAATTCTTATGACCGAACAAGGATATTATCTATATTCCAACAAGACCGTTAATTCTTCCGAAAAACTTTCCGAAAAACTCTCAAAAAAGCTTGGTGTGCCTGAAAAGATATTGCCCAATCAATATTATCCAATAAGATGGATGCCTGACAAGCCTTTGTACTTAATGTGTGATCTTATAGAGTCAAAGTCTTCATATTCCAATAGGATCCCCTGCGGTGAAAATGTAGAACTTACCCCCTCACAACTACTAGCTGTTATGCCATCTCAAAGGCATCCTTGTTTAAGAGTCCCACAAACCAAAAATCCACTCAACTACTTTACTTTGTTGATTTTAGATGAAAAGGGAAGAAAGCCCAACTTTAATAACGAACCTATTCGAATTCATTTAAAGATTTCCTGTTGATTAGTAAAAATGGAAGACTACAATAGAGTTTATCCGCAAGTGCCTCTGAACGGGGACCCACTTAATTTCAGGCTTCAAAAGTCGTGTGAAGCGCTGCATAATCTCGAGAAGGAAATGAGACATTACGAGAATGTTAGGAAAAAGTATAATCGAGTGAGGGGGATATTTACTAAAATCAGTGTTGGTAGTGGGGTGGTTTCAGTTATCCTATCTGCAAGTGGACTGGGAACCTCTCTTACTGGTTTTGGTGCTGTTGTTGGTATCCCATTGGGAGCGGTGGGTGGTCTTTGTGGTGGTATTTCAGTCGGATGCGGTGTGGCTTCTAAACGACTTTCACATAAAGTCAGTAAACACGAACAGACCGTTTCTCTGGCAAAAGCAAAAGTAAACACCATTCACGACTTGGTTTCAAAGGCACTGCAAGATAACGTCATCTCTGACCAAGAATTTTCGCTAATTTTAGCAGAGGTGGACAAGTTTGAAAAACTAAAACTTGAAATCCGTCAAAAAGATCGGAAAGATACAGAAAAAAACTTAAATATGACTCAGATACGAACAGAGGTTCGTGCGGAAATTTTAAAGGAGTTAACCGCTCCCGCACGTTGAAATTTTCGTTTGAGCGAACGCCTGTAGGATGGATTTATGAGGTTGGTCTTAGAAAAGAACGGTGTTGATTTAAAAACATCTTATTCTAAATATAAAGAATAAGATGGTGTTACTTGATGAATTTAAAAAGAGATATCCAAAGACTGATCGCGACCAATTCGAATTTGTGTCTGACCAATATGGGGGTTACATTAAGTGGAAACATAACGGTATGACAATCATGTCCTATGATGACCCTTCTGGAAAGACGTGGACTGATGGGATGCGACCAGGTTTGAAATTACTACTCTGGATTCATCTTGGACTGACTGATAACGACACACTGAACTCATTCCCACCAAGCCTAACCATGACCAAACGATACTACCCGATACCAGCTATCGACTTTGACAACCCCACCAGCAACACGACAAACATGCTGACCTCACTGGACATATACGTGTCCAATACGAAGAAATTCACCGCCGAGATGCGTAATGTTTTCACCTCCCAAGTTGTAACTTTCAAGACTGGTAAACAAAGTCGAAAGTGGTTGAACGCCCCCGACATGAACTACTGGCCCCAACAACTGAACTTTGCAGTGTGGTGTGCGACCTCTGGTTGTGGGATAAGCCCTTTTGAGAGCCTCAACTACCCCAAAGTCGTGAGTAGCTTCATCAAGTTTCATGTATATTTCACCATAAGACGAATATTGTATGAACTGAGTCTTCCCCTGCCTGATGAGCAACCCTTTGTAATCAACAACAACCCTTACAGCAAAGTCGCTTATCAACGATTGTGCGCTGAATTTGGCATCTCAAACAACTCTGACTTTAGATGGAAAGGTGGCCGAAACGGAGGTTTGGGTGACATATTCATCGATTATGGTGTTGGATACCATGGAGCGGGTGGTGGATACCAAAATGTCTATATGGTAAGAAATTACGACAAAGAGGCTGATCAATGGCCTGGTGAAGGTGGTAAATTTGCCGATGACGGAGGTAAGAAAGAAAAGGGTAATCTCATCTCATTCATCCGTAATGATGACTTTGCCGATTACAAATATGCTTGGTTTATCCCAACAAGTGGCTATGGACTCACTAAAGCTGGACTTGGCAGATTGAATCGATCTGCTGAAGCCTTTGTTTACTGCGTATTGGGGGCGCAAGTCAACACTAGAAACTCGATTGTGGGCACTGGTGGTGGAGCGATCGAGACTCAACAAGAATTCTTGGCCCTGTTTGAGAGTAGTGTGATCGAGAATGACATTTCGAGTTCGATCCACAGGTATCAATTAGCCATCCAAGAAGCTAAACTTAGACTTGATTTAGCTATTGCTCCCGGTGTATGGCTTCTTCCTAGTAATTTAATTATAAATACAGAGAGCGTGATAGGCTATAATAATAAGCTTTTGAAAGCGACTAGTGATATGAGTTTTGGAGTGAATACTTTCCTAAACACTGAAGCAAAACAGGTTGGAATAAAACATAACATGGGCTCTTCAAAGGTAAAGTTACCGCACGCGTCTGTAAAACCCGAAGTTAAGCACGCCATACCAAACACAGATGTTACAGCTATAAGCACAAAGCCTCCTTCGGTGACCTCTCAGGTCTCTCAACATGAAACTAATCTATTAGCATTGACAGTTGTCGCGGGTGGATTAGCATGGTATCTATTTCGGTAACCGTCACGCAACTAGAAGATCACTTGTTCGCGAGCACAAGCTTTCAGTAGACGGCTCTTTCACGTGGACACTAATTTACATACAATCATAATCACGTGGAGAACAATAGAGTACATATCTTTACGACATAGCAACAAGCAAGTTGAAAAGTGGATTTGATGTTTACTTTTTAGAGGCCTGTATCTAACGTCGCCCAGGAATGTGATTACGTCAATGTAAATTCGATAGTTTTCAGGTATTAATACGTGCAGTTCATCACGTATTGTTTATACTATGATTGAGCAAGACGGTACAGAACTAGAGTATGATTCCTTCGATTTAACAAACATTTCGCAAAGAAATGGTTTTCAACTTCCGACACCAAGAAAAAGAGAACATCTAAACGACTTCTTGTCGAATCTTACGATGAAAGACACCATTCCGAAGCAAGACGTTAGGAAGATTTGGCTGAGAAAGACGGAAGAACGAGATAAAGCTCTTAGACAACTAAGAGACGCCAAATCGAAGATTGAATACTGGATGGCAAAGGCAAGAACTGCAGATGAAATGGTTGCTAAATGTGATAAAGATCTACAAAAGCTCGATGCTCTCATAATGACTGACATTTTAGCTAATCGTTGAAAGACGGTTGAACAAATTTTTTGTAAAGACTCTACATATCGGAGTCGTCAATACCTGTGAAACTAGGTATTCTGATGAGGCTTGATATTAGCCGAAACGACTCTTTAACCAAAGCAGATGGCTGTCTCATGACCGGAAAACAATTCCAACTAGATGAGTCACAAGGTAAATTTCGTTATGTAACACTGACTTGTGTTATATAACCTAGTGTTTTTAATAAATTAATCTTGTCGTGTCTCTTGTGTTGTGTGACACGCTTTACATTTCGCCTTCTGTCTGTTGTGTTCACATATTTGAGACCCTCCGCATAACTTACAAAACCATCTCTGTCTTCCATGAATACATATTCCTTTCCCGTTGCAGTCTTTGCATAGATATCTCGCTCGTTTATGCTCACAAATACTACTACCATTGCATTCTCTACATCGCGTTGTCCAGCACATTGTTCTCATATGCCCGACTTATGCTAAAAATAAGACTTATCATAGATTCGCCCAAGGAGATAAACGTTTCTTGGTATTATCACCAGATGCTAGTAACAGCGATAAGATTAACGAGTTATTAACAGATTGTGTAGTGCTATTTTCTGGTACAAATACGTTACTTATTTTAGACGACTGTGCTGTATCGAAAGATCTAAAGCAACGCTCGAACAAGTTTATAGATCTAGCATTCTCTGGAAGGCATGATGGATTATCAGTTTGGGTATTGACGCAACAATTAACATCCATAGCAAAACCCTTTCGCGACAACGTCGCCTGTGTGGTTACATTCCATAATCCATCTCAAGTCGGCACGAAAACACTGTTTGAAGATTATGGAGGGGATTTAGACGTCGAAACTCGTAAAAAGTTTGTAGAACTGCTGAAAACTGAAAAATATTCGAGACTCTGTTTCTGTTTACGTTATCCATTCCAATGTTATTTAGAGATTCCTGCGGTGATTTAAAAGAATCTATGTATTATTACAAAGTAAAGATGGCAAGCGTTGAAGATTATATGGAAGAACAGCAGGTCGCTGCACCTAAAGATGATGATGTTGAAATCAAACAAGAATCACTAGCTATTCTCGCATCTCTTGGGACTACAAAGGAATATTTAGGTGTTGAGATGAGTCTAGGTGATATCAAGAAACTCACAGCAAAAGACGTTGAAAAATATTATAATCGCTACCAGACAGTCTTAGGCAAGCAAGTTAGTAGTGGATTAGTAGAGTCAGCTCTTCAAGTAGCGTCTCATGCCATTTCTTACGTGGTTCCTGTAGATGACACCGAAGCGCTTAGCAAAGACTTGCAGAACGATGAGTTGGTTAAGCGTGAACTGACAAACTTTGTAGGTCTCTTGGTATTAAAAGGTGGAAGATTGGTAGCACTTGCTAGCGGACTCTTGCAGGTTGCTAAGCACATTAGAATAGCACCTTCAGAGGAGGCTTCCAACAAAATACAAGGACTTTCAAGTACTACTGAGCAGGCTACTGAGCACAACTGAGCAGGCTACTGAGCATGATATGATTTAAAGATTCTTTACTATGGAAAATAAAGAATCATGTCTGATGAAGTTGTTGAACAAATTACAAAGGATCCTCTTCCTGAAAAGAAGAGAGCCGCTAAAGAGAAAGACCCTAAAAAGGTCGCTGCTGGTAAGAAACTAGCAGAATATAACAAAAAAGCAAAAGAAGCGTTAGCTAGGGAAATGAAACGTGAAGAGGCACTCGCTACTAGCCCAGAAGAAACTACAAAGGCAGAGAGCGAATCTCAAGCTTGGATTCCAGAGCTATCTTTTACAACTGTGTTATCTCTTGTTGGAATAGGGTTCACCGCAGTTGATATGTTTATGAGGTATTACAAAAACAGAATAGTCGATTTATCTCACGTTCCGACTAAAGAACCACCACCCTCAAAGATTCCTATCCCACAGACCACTAGCCGAGCGTCAGCGAGTGCGGTCAAACCAACTCCGAAAATAGGAATGCTCTGAGGAAAATAGTTTAAAGATTTTCTCTATCCATAATAAAATCATGTCAACTGAAAACAAACTTGTGAAAACGGTTACCGATTCAGCCGTCATTATCGGATTAGCCGCTGGAGTTGGATACGTCGCTAAAAAGGCTATGAAAGAATCATTTATCAACGATCCCTCATCAAGTGTTACAAACTATGCTAAATGGGTCGCTGTCCTGTCCGGTAGTATGTACTTGAAAGATTATCTGGAAACACAAAAGATTTTGCCAAAACCACTGTAGGCGGTTTAAAGATTTTTACATATTGATTAATAAATGGCGACAATAGCAATGATGATTGGTGGAGCTATATTGAATGCGACAACGTTCGTTGGTGGCTCGTATCTTGCAAAATATCTCTCAGGTGATAACACAGACGCGGAGCGAATACGACACGACAAGGCAATAGAAAAATATCAAAAAGATTATGCCTCATACCAGGAAAAGAGGCAGAAACTCATTGATTGGTACTCTCAACAGCAGGATGCTGAACACCGGGCTTCACAAAATATGTCGAATACCGATGAAGATTTGAAATTGTATAGTCAGACACATCATGATTACCAACTAGATGAACCAAAATTCTCTGATTATTATAGACCTAGTAGCAACCAAAAGATGGGGGAGATGGCATATGTGGGTGGTGGTATGCTGGCATTGGGTTATATGGCTAGTAAATTCTTTTAGGTAAGTGTGTGATCAGTTTAAAGATTTCTTACTGATAAGTAAAAAATCATTGCAATGGATGTAGACCCAGAAATACCGGACAAAGAAAATCCTTTTGAACCAGTTGATCCAGGCGATGATGGTGGTGAATTGATACCAATGACTTCCACATCGCCTCATGATCCTTTCCACCATCACACCACAGATGAGACATCGTTTATACATGGGGTGGACGAACATACGCCATTGATACGAAGAGAAGAAAACGTTGAAAACGCTTGGGATAGAATTCGCGAGAGATATCCTAACGTTGATCCTGCTAAATCTCCATTTACAGCTAGTCTAGATGAATATGGTCGGGTGGTTGTTCGACTAAAAAGACTAAAAGGTAAGAGCTACCCTTTGTTCAGACCGGATGGTGAAGTGAATGATAAGTTACCCAAAAAGATATCGCAGAGTCTTGGTCCTACTGCTGAAGAGATGATTAGGGCAAACGAAGAAGCTATTTCAAAACGTCAAGAGGAATTAAAAGACTTGGAAACTAGACGTGAAGCAGTCTCTGAGAATCAGAGGGAGACGGTAGATCACGAGATTGAAGAACGAAATGAGGAGATTGAGCGATTGGAGCGAGAGAATGAGGCAATAGAAGAGCGGATGTCGCTTAGGGATAGAATCAAGGCCATCTTCAAAAAGTACGGTTTTACAGTCGTTGCTGTTTTAAGTGCTGTAGGTGTTGTTATCGGTGTGATTGTTTCTAATCTAAAAAAGGGTTTGACTAGTGTTGCAAAGGGTGTTGGCAACGGTTTGAAAGCGATTGGTAAAAAGATTGGCGAGATATTACCTGGAATGGTTGGAGCCATTGCGAGTTTTATCTTCAAAACAGCGGGGGAGATTATTGGATTTTTAGGCAAAAATGCTTGGCTGCTGATAGTGGCCGTGGTTCTATACCTTGTAGAACAATTTAAAAAGAAGAGACGCTAAGTAAAAACATGTCAACGTTTCTATCTATCACGATGCTAACTCCTGAAACAAGAGTTTATCTGGAGCCACCGTTGAGGCAAATAAATGAAATACAAATGCTAGATAGTCACATTCCTAAAGCGTGGATAGGATTCAAGGACCCACAAAAAGTTTACAAGTATAAATCTCAAGATAACGAGTTAGAAAAGGTATTTTTTACTATTCCACCGGGGAATTACACATTGAAAACACTTCAACAAATCTTCCTCAAAGACCAGGAAAGCTCCAAGCTTACAATTCTTATGACCGAACAAGGATATTATCTATATTCCAACAAGACCGTTAATTCTTCCGAAAAACTTTCCGAAAAACTCTCAAAAAAGCTTGGTGTGCCTGAAAAGATATTGCCCAATCAATATTATCCAATAAGATGGATGCCTGACAAGCCTTTGTACTTAATGTGTGATCTTATAGAGTCAAAGTCTTCATATTCCAATAGGATCCCCTGCGGTGAAAATGTAGAACTTACCCCCTCACAACTACTAGCTGTTATGCCATCTCAAAGGCATCCTTGTTTAAGAGTCCCACAAACCAAAAATCCACTCAACTACTTTACTTTGTTGATTTTAGATGAAAAGGGAAGAAAGCCCAACTTTAATAACGAACCTATTCGAATTCATTTAAAGATTTCCTGTTGATTAGTAAAAATGGAAGACTACAATAGAGTTTATCCGCAAGTGCCTCTGAACGGGGACCCACTTAATTTCAGGCTTCAAAAGTCGTGTGAAGCGCTGCATAATCTCGAGAAGGAAATGAGACATTACGAGAATGTTAGGAAAAAGTATAATCGAGTGAGGGGGATATTTACTAAAATCAGTGTTGGTAGTGGGGTGGTTTCAGTTATCCTATCTGCAAGTGGACTGGGAACCTCTCTTACTGGTTTTGGTGCTGTTGTTGGTATCCCATTGGGAGCGGTGGGTGGTCTTTGTGGTGGTATTTCAGTCGGATGCGGTGTGGCTTCTAAACGACTTTCACATAAAGTCAGTAAACACGAACAGACCGTTTCTCTGGCAAAAGCAAAAGTAAACACCATTCACGACTTGGTTTCAAAGGCACTGCAAGATAACGTCATCTCTGACCAAGAATTTTCGCTAATTTTAGCAGAGGTGGACAAGTTTGAAAAACTAAAACTTGAAATCCGTCAAAAAGATCGGAAAGATACAGAAAAAAACTTAAATATGACTCAGATACGAACAGAGGTTCGTGCGGAAATTTTAAAGGAGTTAACCGCTCCCGCACGTTGAAATTTTCGTTTGAGCGAACGCCTGTAGGATGGATTTATGAGGTTGGTCTTAGAAAAGAACGGTGTTGATTTAAAAACATCTTATTCTAAATATAAAGAATAAGATGGTGTTACTTGATGAATTTAAAAAGAGATATCCAAAGACTGATCGCGACCAATTCGAATTTGTGTCTGACCAATATGGGGGTTACATTAAGTGGAAACATAACGGTATGACAATCATGTCCTATGATGACCCTTCTGGAAAGACGTGGACTGATGGGATGCGACCAGGTTTGAAATTACTACTCTGGATTCATCTTGGACTGACTGATAACGACACACTGAACTCATTCCCACCAAGCCTAACCATGACCAAACGATACTACCCGATACCAGCTATCGACTTTGACAACCCCACCAGCAACACGACAAACATGCTGACCTCACTGGACATATACGTGTCCAATACGAAGAAATTCACCGCCGAGATGCGTAATGTTTTCACCTCCCAAGTTGTAACTTTCAAGACTGGTAAACAAAGTCGAAAGTGGTTGAACGCCCCCGACATGAACTACTGGCCCCAACAACTGAACTTTGCAGTGTGGTGTGCGACCTCTGGTTGTGGGATAAGCCCTTTTGAGAGCCTCAACTACCCCAAAGTCGTGAGTAGCTTCATCAAGTTTCATGTATATTTCACCATAAGACGAATATTGTATGAACTGAGTCTTCCCCTGCCTGATGAGCAACCCTTTGTAATCAACAACAACCCTTACAGCAAAGTCGCTTATCAACGATTGTGCGCTGAATTTGGCATCTCAAACAACTCTGACTTTAGATGGAAAGGTGGCCGAAACGGAGGTTTGGGTGACATATTCATCGATTATGGTGTTGGATACCATGGAGCGGGTGGTGGATACCAAAATGTCTATATGGTAAGAAATTACGACAAAGAGGCTGATCAATGGCCTGGTGAAGGTGGTAAATTTGCCGATGACGGAGGTAAGAAAGAAAAGGGTAATCTCATCTCATTCATCCGTAATGATGACTTTGCCGATTACAAATATGCTTGGTTTATCCCAACAAGTGGCTATGGACTCACTAAAGCTGGACTTGGCAGATTGAATCGATCTGCTGAAGCCTTTGTTTACTGCGTATTGGGGGCGCAAGTCAACACTAGAAACTCGATTGTGGGCACTGGTGGTGGAGCGATCGAGACTCAACAAGAATTCTTGGCCCTATTGAGAGTAGTGTGATCGAGAATGACATTTCGAGTTCGATCCACAGGTATCAATTAGCCATCCAAGAAGCTAAACTTAGACTTGATTTAGCTATTGCTCCCGGTGTATGGCTTCTTCCTAGTAATTTAATTATAAATACAGAGAGCGTGATAGGCTATAATAATAAGCTTTTGAAAGCGACTAGTGATATGAGTTTTGGAGTGAATACTTTCCTAAACACTGAAGCAAAACAGGTTGGAATAAAACATAACATGGGCTCTTCAAAGGTAAAGTTACCGCACGCGTCTGTAAAACCCGAAGTTAAGCACGCCATACCAAACACAGATGTTACAGCTATAAGCACAAAGCCTCCTTCGGTGACCTCTCAGGTCTCTCAACATGAAACTAATCTATTAGCATTGACAGTTGTCGCGGGTGGATTAGCATGGTATCTATTTCGGTAACCGTCACGCAACTAGAAGATCACTTGTTCGCGAGCACAAGCTTTCAGTAGACGGCTCTTTCACGTGGACACTAATTTACATACAATCATAATCACGTGGAGAACAATAGAGTACATATCTTTACGACATAGCAACAAGCAAGTTGAAAAGTGGATTTGATGTTTACTTTTTAGAGGCCTGTATCTAACGTCGCCCAGGAATGTGATTACGTCAATGTAAATTCGATAGTTTTCAGGTATTAATACGTGCAGTTCATCACGTATTGTTTATACTATGATTGAGCAAGACGGTACAGAACTAGAGTATGATTCCTTCGATTTAACAAACATTTCGCAAAGAAATGGTTTTCAACTTCCGACACCAAGAAAAAGAGAACATCTAAACGACTTCTTGTCGAATCTTACGATGAAAGACACCATTCCGAAGCAAGACGTTAGGAAGATTTGGCTGAGAAAGACGGAAGAACGAGATAAAGCTCTTAGACAACTAAGAGACGCCAAATCGAAGATTGAATACTGGATGGCAAAGGCAAGAACTGCAGATGAAATGGTTGCTAAATGTGATAAAGATCTACAAAAGCTCGATGCTCTCATAATGACTGACATTTTAGCTAATCGTTGAAAGACGGTTGAACAAATTTTTTGTAAAGACTCTACATATCGGAGTCGTCAATACCTGTGAAACTAGGTATTCTGATGAGGCTTGATATTAGCCGAAACGACTCTTTAACCAAAGCAGATGGCTGTCTCATGACCGGAAAACAATTCCAACTAGATGAGTCACAAGGTAAATTTCGTTATGTAACACTGACTTGTGTTATATAACCTAGTGTTTTTAATAAATTAATCTTGTCGTGTCTCTTGTGTTGTGTGACACGCTTTACATTTCGCCTTCTGTCTGTTGTGTTCACATATTTGAGACCCTCCGCATAACTTACAAAACCATCTCTGTCTTCCATGAATACATATTCCTTTCCCGTTGCAGTCTTTGCATAGATATCTCGCTCGTTTATGCTCACAAATACTACTACCATTGCATTCTCTACATCGCGTTGTCCAGCACATTGTTCTCATATGCCCGACTTATGCTAAAAATAAGACTTATCATAGATTCGCCCAAGGAGATAAACGTTTCTTGGTATTATCACCAGATGCTAGTAACAGCGATAAGATTAACGAGTTATTAACAGATTGTGTAGTGCTATTTTCTGGTACAAATACGTTACTTATTTTAGACGACTGTGCTGTATCGAAAGATCTAAAGCAACGCTCGAACAAGTTTATAGATCTAGCATTCTCTGGAAGGCATGATGGATTATCAGTTTGGGTATTGACGCAACAATTAACATCCATAGCAAAACCCTTTCGCGACAACGTCGCCTGTGTGGTTACATTCCATAATCCATCTCAAGTCGGCACGAAAACACTGTTTGAAGATTATGGAGGGGATTTAGACGTCGAAACTCGTAAAAAGTTTGTAGAACTGCTGAAAACTGAAAAATATTCGAGACTCTGTTTCTGTTTACGTTATCCATTCCAATGTTATTTAGAGATTCCTGCGGTGATTTAAAAGAATCTATGTATTATTACAAAGTAAAGATGGCAAGCGTTGAAGATTATATGGAAGAACAGCAGGTCGCTGCACCTAAAGATGATGATGTTGAAATCAAACAAGAATCACTAGCTATTCTCGCATCTCTTGGGACTACAAAGGAATATTTAGGTGTTGAGATGAGTCTAGGTGATATCAAGAAACTCACAGCAAAAGACGTTGAAAAATATTATAATCGCTACCAGACAGTCTTAGGCAAGCAAGTTAGTAGTGGATTAGTAGAGTCAGCTCTTCAAGTAGCGTCTCATGCCATTTCTTACGTGGTTCCTGTAGATGACACCGAAGCGCTTAGCAAAGACTTGCAGAACGATGAGTTGGTTAAGCGTGAACTGACAAACTTTGTAGGTCTCTTGGTATTAAAAGGTGGAAGATTGGTAGCACTTGCTAGCGGACTCTTGCAGGTTGCTAAGCACATTAGAATAGCACCTTCAGAGGAGGCTTCCAACTAAATACAAGGACTTTCAAGTACTACTGAGCAGGCTACTGAGCACAACTGAGCAGGCTACTGAGCATGATATGATTTAAAGATTCTTTACTATGGAAAATAAAGAATCATGTCTGATGAAGTTGTTGAACAAATTACAAAGGATCCTCTTCCTGAAAAGAAGAGAGCCGCTAAAGAGAAAGACCCTAAAAAGGTCGCTGCTGGTAAGAAACTAGCAGAATATAACAAAAAAGCAAAAGAAGCGTTAGCTAGGGAAATGAAACGTGAAGAGGCACTCGCTACTAGCCCAGAAGAAACTACAAAGGCAGAGAGCGAATCTCAAGCTTGGATTCCAGAGCTATCTTTTACAACTGTGTTATCTCTTGTTGGAATAGGGTTCACCGCAGTTGATATGTTTATGAGGTATTACAAAAACAGAATAGTCGATTTATCTCACGTTCCGACTAAAGAACCACCACCCTCAAAGATTCCTATCCCACAGACCACTAGCCGAGCGTCAGCGAGTGCGGTCAAACCAACTCCGAAAATAGGAATGCTCTGAGGAAAATAGTT
Organism: Ricordea florida; assembly: GCA_949710005.1. Taxonomy (NCBI): domain Eukaryota; kingdom Metazoa; phylum Cnidaria; class Anthozoa; order Corallimorpharia; family Ricordeidae; genus Ricordea; species Ricordea florida. Next base: position 935,609 of record OX453283.1, on the reverse strand, counting down.
TAAAGATTTTCTCTATCCATAATAAAATCATGTCAACTGAAAACAAACTTGTGAAAACGGTTACCGATTCAGCCGTCATTATCGGATTAGCCGCTGGAGTTGGATACGTCGCTAAAAAGGCTATGAAAGAATCATTTATCAACGATCCCTCATCAAGTGTTACAAACTATGCTAAATGGGTCGCTGTCCTGTCCGGTAGTATGTACTTGAAAGATTATCTGGAAACACAAAAGATTTTGCCAAAACCACTGTAGGCGGTTTAAAGATTTTTACATATTGATTAATAAATGGCGACAATAGCAATGATGATTGGTGGAGCTATATTGAATGCGACAACGTTCGTTGGTGGCTCGTATCTTGCAAAATATCTCTCAGGTGATAACACAGACGCGGAGCGAATACGACACGACAAGGCAATAGAAAAATATCAAAAAGATTATGCCTCATACCAGGAAAAGAGGCAGAAACTCATTGATTGGTACTCTCAACAGCAGGATGCTGAACACCGGGCTTCACAAAATATGTCGAATACCGATGAAGATTTGAAATTGTATAGTCAGACACATCATGATTACCAACTAGATGAACCAAAATTCTCTGATTATTATAGACCTAGTAGCAACCAAAAGATGGGGGAGATGGCATATGTGGGTGGTGGTATGCTGGCATTGGGTTATATGGCTAGTAAATTCTTTTAGGTAAGTGTGTGATCAGTTTAAAGATTTCTTACTGATAAGTAAAAAATCATTGCAATGGATGTAGACCCAGAAATACCGGACAAAGAAAATCCTTTTGAACCAGTTGATCCAGGCGATGATGGTGGTGAATTGATACCAATGACTTCCACATCGCCTCATGATCCTTTCCACCATCACACCACAGATGAGACATCGTTTATACATGGGGTGGACGAACATACGCCATTGATACGAAGAGAAGAAAACGTTGAAAACGCTTGGGATAGAATTCGCGAGAGATATCCTAACGTTGATCCTGCTAAATCTCCATTTACAGCTAGTCTAGATGAATATGGTCGGGTGGTTGTTCGACTAAAAAGACTAAAAGGTAAGAGCTACCCTTTGTTCAGACCGGATGGTGAAGTGAATGATAAGTTACCCAAAAAGATATCGCAGAGTCTTGGTCCTACTGCTGAAGAGATGATTAGGGCAAACGAAGAAGCTATTTCAAAACGTCAAGAGGAATTAAAAGACTTGGAAACTAGACGTGAAGCAGTCTCTGAGAATCAGAGGGAGACGGTAGATCACGAGATTGAAGAACGAAATGAGGAGATTGAGCGATTGGAGCGAGAGAATGAGGCAATAGAAGAGCGGATGTCGCTTAGGGATAGAATCAAGGCCATCTTCAAAAAGTACGGTTTTACAGTCGTTGCTGTTTTAAGTGCTGTAGGTGTTGTTATCGGTGTGATTGTTTCTAATCTAAAAAAGGGTTTGACTAGTGTTGCAAAGGGTGTTGGCAACGGTTTGAAAGCGATTGGTAAAAAGATTGGCGAGATATTACCTGGAATGGTTGGAGCCATTGCGAGTTTTATCTTCAAAACAGCGGGGGAGATTATTGGATTTTTAGGCAAAAATGCTTGGCTGCTGATAGTGGCCGTGGTTCTATACCTTGTAGAACAATTTAAAAAGAAGAGACGCTAAGTAAAAACATGTCAACGTTTCTATCTATCACGATGCTAACTCCTGAAACAAGAGTTTATCTGGAGCCACCGTTGAGGCAAATAAATGAAATACAAATGCTAGATAGTCACATTCCTAAAGCGTGGATAGGATTCAAGGACCCACAAAAAGTTTACAAGTATAAATCTCAAGATAACGAGTTAGAAAAGGTATTTTTTACTATTCCACCGGGGAATTACACATTGAAAACACTTCAACAAATCTTCCTCAAAGACCAGGAAAGCTCCAAGCTTACAATTCTTATGACCGAACAAGGATATTATCTATATTCCAACAAGACCGTTAATTCTTCCGAAAAACTTTCCGAAAAACTCTCAAAAAAGCTTGGTGTGCCTGAAAAGATATTGCCCAATCAATATTATCCAATAAGATGGATGCCTGACAAGCCTTTGTACTTAATGTGTGATCTTATAGAGTCAAAGTCTTCATATTCCAATAGGATCCCCTGCGGTGAAAATGTAGAACTTACCCCCTCACAACTACTAGCTGTTATGCCATCTCAAAGGCATCCTTGTTTAAGAGTCCCACAAACCAAAAATCCACTCAACTACTTTACTTTGTTGATTTTAGATGAAAAGGGAAGAAAGCCCAACTTTAATAACGAACCTATTCGAATTCATTTAAAGATTTCCTGTTGATTAGTAAAAATGGAAGACTACAATAGAGTTTATCCGCAAGTGCCTCTGAACGGGGACCCACTTAATTTCAGGCTTCAAAAGTCGTGTGAAGCGCTGCATAATCTCGAGAAGGAAATGAGACATTACGAGAATGTTAGGAAAAAGTATAATCGAGTGAGGGGGATATTTACTAAAATCAGTGTTGGTAGTGGGGTGGTTTCAGTTATCCTATCTGCAAGTGGACTGGGAACCTCTCTTACTGGTTTTGGTGCTGTTGTTGGTATCCCATTGGGAGCGGTGGGTGGTCTTTGTGGTGGTATTTCAGTCGGATGCGGTGTGGCTTCTAAACGACTTTCACATAAAGTCAGTAAACACGAACAGACCGTTTCTCTGGCAAAAGCAAAAGTAAACACCATTCACGACTTGGTTTCAAAGGCACTGCAAGATAACGTCATCTCTGACCAAGAATTTTCGCTAATTTTAGCAGAGGTGGACAAGTTTGAAAAACTAAAACTTGAAATCCGTCAAAAAGATCGGAAAGATACAGAAAAAAACTTAAATATGACTCAGATACGAACAGAGGTTCGTGCGGAAATTTTAAAGGAGTTAACCGCTCCCGCACGTTGAAATTTTCGTTTGAGCGAACGCCTGTAGGATGGATTTATGAGGTTGGTCTTAGAAAAGAACGGTGTTGATTTAAAAACATCTTATTCTAAATATAAAGAATAAGATGGTGTTACTTGATGAATTTAAAAAGAGATATCCAAAGACTGATCGCGACCAATTCGAATTTGTGTCTGACCAATATGGGGGTTACATTAAGTGGAAACATAACGGTATGACAATCATGTCCTATGATGACCCTTCTGGAAAGACGTGGACTGATGGGATGCGACCAGGTTTGAAATTACTACTCTGGATTCATCTTGGACTGACTGATAACGACACACTGAACTCATTCCCACCAAGCCTAACCATGACCAAACGATACTACCCGATACCAGCTATCGACTTTGACAACCCCACCAGCAACACGACAAACATGCTGACCTCACTGGACATATACGTGTCCAATACGAAGAAATTCACCGCCGAGATGCGTAATGTTTTCACCTCCCAAGTTGTAACTTTCAAGACTGGTAAACAAAGTCGAAAGTGGTTGAACGCCCCCGACATGAACTACTGGCCCCAACAACTGAACTTTGCAGTGTGGTGTGCGACCTCTGGTTGTGGGATAAGCCCTTTTGAGAGCCTCAACTACCCCAAAGTCGTGAGTAGCTTCATCAAGTTTCATGTATATTTCACCATAAGACGAATATTGTATGAACTGAGTCTTCCCCTGCCTGATGAGCAACCCTTTGTAATCAACAACAACCCTTACAGCAAAGTCGCTTATCAACGATTGTGCGCTGAATTTGGCATCTCAAACAACTCTGACTTTAGATGGAAAGGTGGCCGAAACGGAGGTTTGGGTGACATATTCATCGATTATGGTGTTGGATACCATGGAGCGGGTGGTGGATACCAAAATGTCTATATGGTAAGAAATTACGACAAAGAGGCTGATCAATGGCCTGGTGAAGGTGGTAAATTTGCCGATGACGGAGGTAAGAAAGAAAAGGGTAATCTCATCTCATTCATCCGTAATGATGACTTTGCCGATTACAAATATGCTTGGTTTATCCCAACAAGTGGCTATGGACTCACTAAAGCTGGACTTGGCAGATTGAATCGATCTGCTGAAGCCTTTGTTTACTGCGTATTGGGGGCGCAAGTCAACACTAGAAACTCGATTGTGGGCACTGGTGGTGGAGCGATCGAGACTCAACAAGAATTCTTGGCCCTATTGAGAGTAGTGTGATCGAGAATGACATTTCGAGTTCGATCCACAGGTATCAATTAGCCATCCAAGAAGCTAAACTTAGACTTGATTTAGCTATTGCTCCCGGTGTATGGCTTCTTCCTAGTAATTTAATTATAAATACAGAGAGCGTGATAGGCTATAATAATAAGCTTTTGAAAGCGACTAGTGATATGAGTTTTGGAGTGAATACTTTCCTAAACACTGAAGCAAAACAGGTTGGAATAAAACATAACATGGGCTCTTCAAAGGTAAAGTTACCGCACGCGTCTGTAAAACCCGAAGTTAAGCACGCCATACCAAACACAGATGTTACAGCTATAAGCACAAAGCCTCCTTCGGTGACCTCTCAGGTCTCTCAACATGAAACTAATCTATTAGCATTGACAGTTGTCGCGGGTGGATTAGCATGGTATCTATTTCGGTAACCGTCACGCAACTAGAAGATCACTTGTTCGCGAGCACAAGCTTTCAGTAGACGGCTCTTTCACGTGGACACTAATTTACATACAATCATAATCACGTGGAGAACAATAGAGTACATATCTTTACGACATAGCAACAAGCAAGTTGAAAAGTGGATTTGATGTTTACTTTTTAGAGGCCTGTATCTAACGTCGCCCAGGAATGTGATTACGTCAATGTAAATTCGATAGTTTTCAGGTATTAATACGTGCAGTTCATCACGTATTGTTTATACTATGATTGAGCAAGACGGTACAGAACTAGAGTATGATTCCTTCGATTTAACAAACATTTCGCAAAGAAATGGTTTTCAACTTCCGACACCAAGAAAAAGAGAACATCTAAACGACTTCTTGTCGAATCTTACGATGAAAGACACCATTCCGAAGCAAGACGTTAGGAAGATTTGGCTGAGAAAGACGGAAGAACGAGATAAAGCTCTTAGACAACTAAGAGACGCCAAATCGAAGATTGAATACTGGATGGCAAAGGCAAGAACTGCAGATGAAATGGTTGCTAAATGTGATAAAGATCTACAAAAGCTCGATGCTCTCATAATGACTGACATTTTAGCTAATCGTTGAAAGACGGTTGAACAAATTTTTTGTAAAGACTCTACATATCGGAGTCGTCAATACCTGTGAAACTAGGTATTCTGATGAGGCTTGATATTAGCCGAAACGACTCTTTAACCAAAGCAGATGGCTGTCTCATGACCGGAAAACAATTCCAACTAGATGAGTCACAAGGTAAATTTCGTTATGTAACACTGACTTGTGTTATATAACCTAGTGTTTTTAATAAATTAATCTTGTCGTGTCTCTTGTGTTGTGTGACACGCTTTACATTTCGCCTTCTGTCTGTTGTGTTCACATATTTGAGACCCTCCGCATAACTTACAAAACCATCTCTGTCTTCCATGAATACATATTCCTTTCCCGTTGCAGTCTTTGCATAGATATCTCGCTCGTTTATGCTCACAAATACTACTACCATTGCATTCTCTACATCGCGTTGTCCAGCACATTGTTCTCATATGCCCGACTTATGCTAAAAATAAGACTTATCATAGATTCGCCCAAGGAGATAAACGTTTCTTGGTATTATCACCAGATGCTAGTAACAGCGATAAGATTAACGAGTTATTAACAGATTGTGTAGTGCTATTTTCTGGTACAAATACGTTACTTATTTTAGACGACTGTGCTGTATCGAAAGATCTAAAGCAACGCTCGAACAAGTTTATAGATCTAGCATTCTCTGGAAGGCATGATGGATTATCAGTTTGGGTATTGACGCAACAATTAACATCCATAGCAAAACCCTTTCGCGACAACGTCGCCTGTGTGGTTACATTCCATAATCCATCTCAAGTCGGCACGAAAACACTGTTTGAAGATTATGGAGGGGATTTAGACGTCGAAACTCGTAAAAAGTTTGTAGAACTGCTGAAAACTGAAAAATATTCGAGACTCTGTTTCTGTTTACGTTATCCATTCCAATGTTATTTAGAGATTCCTGCGGTGATTTAAAAGAATCTATGTATTATTACAAAGTAAAGATGGCAAGCGTTGAAGATTATATGGAAGAACAGCAGGTCGCTGCACCTAAAGATGATGATGTTGAAATCAAACAAGAATCACTAGCTATTCTCGCATCTCTTGGGACTACAAAGGAATATTTAGGTGTTGAGATGAGTCTAGGTGATATCAAGAAACTCACAGCAAAAGACGTTGAAAAATATTATAATCGCTACCAGACAGTCTTAGGCAAGCAAGTTAGTAGTGGATTAGTAGAGTCAGCTCTTCAAGTAGCGTCTCATGCCATTTCTTACGTGGTTCCTGTAGATGACACCGAAGCGCTTAGCAAAGACTTGCAGAACGATGAGTTGGTTAAGCGTGAACTGACAAACTTTGTAGGTCTCTTGGTATTAAAAGGTGGAAGATTGGTAGCACTTGCTAGCGGACTCTTGCAGGTTGCTAAGCACATTAGAATAGCACCTTCAGAGGAGGCTTCCAACTAAATACAAGGACTTTCAAGTACTACTGAGCAGGCTACTGAGCACAACTGAGCAGGCTACTGAGCATGATATGATTTAAAGATTCTTTACTATGGAAAATAAAGAATCATGTCTGATGAAGTTGTTGAACAAATTACAAAGGATCCTCTTCCTGAAAAGAAGAGAGCCGCTAAAGAGAAAGACCCTAAAAAGGTCGCTGCTGGTAAGAAACTAGCAGAATATAACAAAAAAGCAAAAGAAGCGTTAGCTAGGGAAATGAAACGTGAAGAGGCACTCGCTACTAGCCCAGAAGAAACTACAAAGGCAGAGAGCGAATCTCAAGCTTGGATTCCAGAGCTATCTTTTACAACTGTGTTATCTCTTGTTGGAATAGGGTTCACCGCAGTTGATATGTTTATGAGGTATTACAAAAACAGAATAGTCGATTTATCTCACGTTCCGACTAAAGAACCACCACCCTCAAAGATTCCTATCCCACAGACCACTAGCCGAGCGTCAGCGAGTGCGGTCAAACCAACTCCGAAAATAGGAATGCTCTGAGGAAAATAGTTTAAAGATTTTCTCTATCCATAATAAAATCATGTCAACTGAAAACAAACTTGTGAAAACGGTTACCGATTCAGCCGTCATTATCGGATTAGCCGCTGGAGTTGGATACGTCGCTAAAAAGGCTATGAAAGAATCATTTATCAACGATCCCTCATCAAGTGTTACAAACTATGCTAAATGGGTCGCTGTCCTGTCCGGTAGTATGTACTTGAAAGATTATCTGGAAACACAAAAGATTTTGCCAAAACCACTGTAGGCGGTTTAAAGATTTTTACATATTGATTAATAAATGGCGACAATAGCAATGATGATTGGTGGAGCTATATTGAATGCGACAACGTTCGTTGGTGGCTCGTATCTTGCAAAATATCTCTCAGGTGATAACACAGACGCGGAGCGAATACGACACGACAAGGCAATAGAAAAATATCAAAAAGATTATGCCTCATACCAGGAAAAGAGGCAGAAACTCATTGATTGGTACTCTCAACAGCAGGATGCTGAACACCGGGCTTCACAAAATATGTCGAATACCGATGAAGATTTGAAATTGTATAGTCAGACACATCATGATTACCAACTAGATGAACCAAAATTCTCTGATTATTATAGACCTAGTAGCAACCAAAAGATGGGGGAGATGGCATATGTGGGTGGTGGTATGCTGGCATTGGGTTATATGGCTAGTAAATTCTTTTAGGTAAGTGTGTGATCAGTTTAAAGATTTCTTACTGATAAGTAAAAAATCATTGCAATGGATGTAGACCCAGAAATACCGGACAAAGAAAATCCTTTTGAACCAGTTGATCCAGGCGATGATGGTGGTGAATTGATACCAATGACTTCCACATCGCCTCATGATCCTTTCCACCATCACACCACAGATGAGACATCGTTTATACATGGGGTGGACGAACATACGCCATTGATACGAAGAGAAGAAAACGTTGAAAACGCTTGGGATAGAATTCGCGAGAGATATCCTAACGTTGATCCTGCTAAATCTCCATTTACAGCTAGTCTAGATGAATATGGTCGGGTGGTTGTTCGACTAAAAAGACTAAAAGGTAAGAGCTACCCTTTGTTCAGACCGGATGGTGAAGTGAATGATAAGTTACCCAAAAAGATATCGCAGAGTCTTGGTCCTACTGCTGAAGAGATGATTAGGGCAAACGAAGAAGCTATTTCAAAACGTCAAGAGGAATTAAAAGACTTGGAAACTAGACGTGAAGCAGTCTCTGAGAATCAGAGGGAGACGGTAGATCACGAGATTGAAGAACGAAATGAGGAGATTGAGCGATTGGAGCGAGAGAATGAGGCAATAGAAGAGCGGATGTCGCTTAGGGATAGAATCAAGGCCATCTTCAAAAAGTACGGTTTTACAGTCGTTGCTGTTTTAAGTGCTGTAGGTGTTGTTATCGGTGTGATTGTTTCTAATCTAAAAAAGGGTTTGACTAGTGTTGCAAAGGGTGTTGGCAACGGTTTGAAAGCGATTGGTAAAAAGATTGGCGAGATATTACCTGGAATGGTTGGAGCCATTGCGAGTTTTATCTTCAAAACAGCGGGGGAGATTATTGGATTTTTAGGCAAAAATGCTTGGCTGCTGATAGTGGCCGTGGTTCTATACCTTGTAGAACAATTTAAAAAGAAGAGACGCTAAGTAAAAACATGTCAACGTTTCTATCTATCACGATGCTAACTCCTGAAACAAGAGTTTATCTGGAGCCACCGTTGAGGCAAATAAATGAAATACAAATGCTAGATAGTCACATTCCTAAAGCGTGGATAGGATTCAAGGACCCACAAAAAGTTTACAAGTATAAATCTCAAGATAACGAGTTAGAAAAGGTATTTTTTACTATTCCACCGGGGAATTACACATTGAAAACACTTCAACAAATCTTCCTCAAAGACCAGGAAAGCTCCAAGCTTACAATTCTTATGACCGAACAAGGATATTATCTATATTCCAACAAGACCGTTAATTCTTCCGAAAAACTTTCCGAAAAACTCTCAAAAAAGCTTGGTGTGCCTGAAAAGATATTGCCCAATCAATATTATCCAATAAGATGGATGCCTGACAAGCCTTTGTACTTAATGTGTGATCTTATAGAGTCAAAGTCTTCATATTCCAATAGGATCCCCTGCGGTGAAAATGTAGAACTTACCCCCTCACAACTACTAGCTGTTATGCCATCTCAAAGGCATCCTTGTTTAAGAGTCCCACAAACCAAAAATCCACTCAACTACTTTACTTTGTTGATTTTAGATGAAAAGGGAAGAAAGCCCAACTTTAATAACGAACCTATTCGAATTCATTTAAAGATTTCCTGTTGATTAGTAAAAATGGAAGACTACAATAGAGTTTATCCGCAAGTGCCTCTGAACGGGGACCCACTTAATTTCAGGCTTCAAAAGTCGTGTGAAGCGCTGCATAATCTCGAGAAGGAAATGAGACATTACGAGAATGTTAGGAAAAAGTATAATCGAGTGAGGGGGATATTTACTAAAATCAGTGTTGGTAGTGGGGTGGTTTCAGTTATCCTATCTGCAAGTGGACTGGGAACCTCTCTTACTGGTTTTGGTGCTGTTGTTGGTATCCCATTGGGAGCGGTGGGTGGTCTTTGTGGTGGTATTTCAGTCGGATGCGGTGTGGCTTCTAAACGACTTTCACATAAAGTCAGTAAACACGAACAGACCGTTTCTCTGGCAAAAGCAAAAGTAAACACCATTCACGACTTGGTTTCAAAGGCACTGCAAGATAACGTCATCTCTGACCAAGAATTTTCGCTAATTTTAGCAGAGGTGGACAAGTTTGAAAAACTAAAACTTGAAATCCGTCAAAAAGATCGGAAAGATACAGAAAAAAACTTAAATATGACTCAGATACGAACAGAGGTTCGTGCGGAAATTTTAAAGGAGTTAACCGCTCCCGCACGTTGAAATTTTCGTTTGAGCGAACGCCTGTAGGATGGATTTATGAGGTTGGTCTTAGAAAAGAACGGTGTTGATTTAAAAACATCTTATTCTAAATATAAAGAATAAGATGGTGTTACTTGATGAATTTAAAAAGAGATATCCAAAGACTGATCGCGACCAATTCGAATTTGTGTCTGACCAATATGGGGGTTACATTAAGTGGAAACATAACGGTATGACAATCATGTCCTATGATGACCCTTCTGGAAAGACGTGGACTGATGGGATGCGACCAGGTTTGAAATTACTACTCTGGATTCATCTTGGACTGACTGATAACGACACACTGAACTCATTCCCACCAAGCCTAACCATGACCAAACGATACTACCCGATACCAGCTATCGACTTTGACAACCCCACCAGCAACACGACAAACATGCTGACCTCACTGGACATATACGTGTCCAATACGAAGAAATTCACCGCCGAGATGCGTAATGTTTTCACCTCCCAAGTTGTAACTTTCAAGACTGGTAAACAAAGTCGAAAGTGGTTGAACGCCCCCGACATGAACTACTGGCCCCAACAACTGAACTTTGCAGTGTGGTGTGCGACCTCTGGTTGTGGGATAAGCCCTTTTGAGAGCCTCAACTACCCCAAAGTCGTGAGTAGCTTCATCAAGTTTCATGTATATTTCACCATAAGACGAATATTGTATGAACTGAGTCTTCCCCTGCCTGATGAGCAACCCTTTGTAATCAACAACAACCCTTACAGCAAAGTCGCTTATCAACGATTGTGCGCTGAATTTGGCATCTCAAACAACTCTGACTTTAGATGGAAAGGTGGCCGAAACGGAGGTTTGGGTGACATATTCATCGATTATGGTGTTGGATACCATGGAGCGGGTGGTGGATACCAAAATGTCTATATGGTAAGAAATTACGACAAAGAGGCTGATCAATGGCCTGGTGAAGGTGGTAAATTTGCCGATGACGGAGGTAAGAAAGAAAAGGGTAATCTCATCTCATTCATCCGTAATGATGACTTTGCCGATTACAAATATGCTTGGTTTATCCCAACAAGTGGCTATGGACTCACTAAAGCTGGACTTGGCAGATTGAATCGATCTGCTGAAGCCTTTGTTTACTGCGTATTGGGGGCGCAAGTCAACACTAGAAACTCGATTGTGGGCACTGGTGGTGGAGCGATCGAGACTCAACAAGAATTCTTGGCCCTGTTTGAGAGTAGTGTGATCGAGAATGACATTTCGAGTTCGATCCACAGGTATCAATTAGCCATCCAAGAAGCTAAACTTAGACTTGATTTAGCTATTGCTCCCGGTGTATGGCTTCTTCCTAGTAATTTAATTATAAATACAGAGAGCGTGATAGGCTATAATAATAAGCTTTTGAAAGCGACTAGTGATATGAGTTTTGGAGTGAATACTTTCCTAAACACTGAAGCAAAACAGGTTGGAATAAAACATAACATGGGCTCTTCAAAGGTAAAGTTACCGCACGCGTCTGTAAAACCCGAAGTTAAGCACGCCATACCAAACACAGATGTTACAGCTATAAGCACAAAGCCTCCTTCGGTGACCTCTCAGGTCTCTCAACATGAAACTAATCTATTAGCATTGACAGTTGTCGCGGGTGGATTAGCATGGTATCTATTTCGGTAACCGTCACGCAACTAGAAGATCACTTGTTCGCGAGCACAAGCTTTCAGTAGACGGCTCTTTCACGTGGACACTAATTTACATACAATCATAATCACGTGGAGAACAATAGAGTACATATCTTTACGACATAGCAACAAGCAAGTTGAAAAGTGGATTTGATGTTTACTTTTTAGAGGCCTGTATCTAACGTCGCCCAGGAATGTGATTACGTCAATGTAAATTCGATAGTTTTCAGGTATTAATACGTGCAGTTCATCACGTATTGTTTATACTATGATTGAGCAAGACGGTACAGAACTAGAGTATGATTCCTTCGATTTAACAAACATTTCGCAAAGAAATGGTTTTCAACTTCCGACACCAAGAAAAAGAGAACATCTAAACGACTTCTTGTCGAATCTTACGATGAAAGACACCATTCCGAAGCAAGACGTTAGGAAGATTTGGCTGAGAAAGACGGAAGAACGAGATAAAGCTCTTAGACAACTAAGAGACGCCAAATCGAAGATTGAATACTGGATGGCAAAGGCAAGAACTGCAGATGAAATGGTTGCTAAATGTGATAAAGATCTACAAAAGCTCGATGCTCTCATAATGACTGACATTTTAGCTAATCGTTGAAAGACGGTTGAACAAATTTTTTGTAAAGACATATCGGAGTCGTCAATACCTGTGAAACTAGGTATTCTGATGAGGCTTGATATTAGCCGAAACGACTCTTTAACCAAAGCAGATGGCTGTCTCATGACCGGAAAACAATTCCAACTAGATGAGTCACAAGGTAAATTTCGTTATGTAACACTGACTTGTGTTATATAACCTAGTGTTTTTAATAAATTAATCTTGTCGTGTCTCTTGTGTTGTGTGACACGCTTTACATTTCGCCTTCTGTCTGTTGTGTTCACATATTTGAGACCCTCCGCATAACTTACAAAACCATCTCTGTCTTCCATGAATACATATTCCTTTCCCGTTGCAGTCTTTGCATAGATATCTCGCTCGTTTATGCTCACAAATACTACTACCATTGCATTCTCTACATCGCGTTGTCCAGCACATTGTTCTCATATGCCCGACTTATGCTAAAAATAAGACTTATCATAGATTCGCCCAAGGAGATAAACGTTTCTTGGTATTATCACCAGATGCTAGTAACAGCGATAAGATTAACGAGTTATTAACAGATTGTGTAGTGCTATTTTCTGGTACAAATACGTTACTTATTTTAGACGACTGTGCTGTATCGAAAGATCTAAAGCAACGCTCGAACAAGTTTATAGATCTAGCATTCTCTGGAAGGCATGATGGATTATCAGTTTGGGTATTGACGCAACAATTAACATCCATAGCAAAACCCTTTCGCGACAACGTCGCCTGTGTGGTTACATTCCATAATCCATCTCAAGTCGGCACGAAAACACTGTTTGAAGATTATGGAGGGGATTTAGACGTCGAAACTCGTAAAAAGTTTGTAGAACTGCTGAAAACTGAAAAATATTCGAGACTCTGTTTCTGTTTACGTTATCCATTCCAATGTTATTTAGAGATTCCTGCGGTGATTTAAAAGAATCTATGTATTATTACAAAGTAAAGATGGCAAGCGTTGAAGATTATATGGAAGAACAGCAGGTCGCTGCACCTAAAGATGATGATGTTGAAATCAAGCAAGAATCACTAGCTATTCTCGCATCTCTTGGGACTACAAAGGAATATTTAGGTGTTGAGATGAGTCTAGGTGATATCAAGAAACTCACAGCAAAAGACGTTGAAAAATATTATAATCGCTACCAGACAGTCTTAGGCAAGCAAGTTAGTAGTGGATTAGTAGAGTCAGCTCTTCAAGTAGCGTCTCATGCCATTTCTTACGTGGTTCCTGTAGATGACACCGAAGCGCTTAGCAAAGACTTGCAGAACGATGAGTTGGTTAAGCGTGAACTGACAAACTTTGTAGGTCTCTTGGTATTAAAAGGTGGAAGATTGGTAGCACTTGCTAGCGGACTCTTGCAGGTTGCTAAGCACATTAGAATAGCACCTTCAGAGGAGGCTTCCAACAAAATACAAGGACTTTCAAGTACTACTGAGCAGGCTACTGAGCACAACTGAGCAGGCTACTGAGCATGATATGATTTAAAGATTCTTTACTATGGAAAATAAAGAATCATGTCTGATGAAGTTGTTGAACAAATTACAAAGGATCCTCTTCCTGAAAAGAAGAGAGCCGCTAAAGAGAAAGACCCTAAAAAGGTCGCTGCTGGTAAGAAACTAGCAGAATATAACAAAAAAGCAAAAGAAGCGTTAGCTAGGGAAATGAAACGTGAAGAGGCACTCGCTACTAGCCCAGAAGAAACTACAAAGGCAGAGAGCGAATCTCAAGCTTGGATTCCAGAGCTATCTTTTACAACTGTGTTATCTCTTGTTGGAATAGGGTTCACCGCAGTTGATATGTTTATGAGGTATTACAAAAACAGAATAGTCGATTTATCTCACGTTCCGACTAAAGAACCACCACCCTCAAAGATTCCTATCCCACAGACCACTAGCCGAGCGTCAGCGAGTGCGGTCAAACCAACTCCGAAAATAGGAATGCTCTGAGGAAAATAGTTTAAAGATTTTCTCTATCCATAATAAAATCATGTCAACTGAAAACAAACTTGTGAAAACGGTTACCGATTCAGCCGTCATTATCGGATTAGCCGCTGGAGTTGGATACGTCGCTAAAAAGGCTATGAAAGAATCATTTATCAACGATCCCTCATCAAGTGTTACAAACTATGCTAAATGGGTCGCTGTCCTGTCCGGTAGTATGTACTTGAAAGATTATCTGGAAACACAAAAGATTTTGCCAAAACCACTGTAGGCGGTTTAAAGATTTTTACATATTGATTAATAAATGGCGACAATAGCAATGATGATTGGTGGAGCTATATTGAATGCGACAACGTTCGTTGGTGGCTCGTATCTTGCAAAATATCTCTCAGGTGATAACACAGACGCGGAGCGAATACGACACGACAAGGCAATAGAAAAATATCAAAAAGATTATGCCTCATACCAGGAAAAGAGGCAGAAACTCATTGATTGGTACTCTCAACAGCAGGATGCTGAACACCGGGCTTCACAAAATATGTCGAATACCGATGAAGATTTGAAATTGTATAGTCAGACACATCATGATTACCAACTAGATGAACCAAAATTCTCTGATTATTATAGACCTAGTAGCAACCAAAAGATGGGGGAGATGGCATATGTGGGTGGTGGTATGCTGGCATTGGGTTATATGGCTAGTAAATTCTTTTAGGTAAGTGTGTGATCAGTTTAAAGATTTCTTACTGATAAGTAAAAAATCATTGCAATGGATGTAGACCCAGAAATACCGGACAAAGAAAATCCTTTTGAACCAGTTGATCCAGGCGATGATGGTGGTGAATTGATACCAATGACTTCCACATCGCCTCATGATCCTTTCCACCATCACACCACAGATGAGACATCGTTTATACATGGGGTGGACGAACATACGCCATTGATACGAAGAGAAGAAAACGTTGAAAACGCTTGGGATAGAATTCGCGAGAGATATCCTAACGTTGATCCTGCTAAATCTCCATTTACAGCTAGTCTAGATGAATATGGTCGGGTGGTTGTTCGACTAAAAAGACTAAAAGGTAAGAGCTACCCTTTGTTCAGACCGGATGGTGAAGTGAATGATAAGTTACCCAAAAAGATATCGCAGAGTCTTGGTCCTACTGCTGAAGAGATGATTAGGGCAAACGAAGAAGCTATTTCAAAACGTCAAGAGGAATTAAAAGACTTGGAAACTAGACGTGAAGCAGTCTCTGAGAATCAGAGGGAGACGGTAGATCACGAGATTGAAGAACGAAATGAGGAGATTGAGCGATTGGAGCGAGAGAATGAGGCAATAGAAGAGCGGATGTCGCTTAGGGATAGAATCAAGGCCATCTTCAAAAAGTACGGTTTTACAGTCGTTGCTGTTTTAAGTGCTGTAGGTGTTGTTATCGGTGTGATTGTTTCTAATCTAAAAAAGGGTTTGACTAGTGTTGCAAAGGGTGTTGGCAACGGTTTGAAAGCGATTGGTAAAAAGATTGGCGAGATATTACCTGGAATGGTTGGAGCCATTGCGAGTTTTATCTTCAAAACAGCGGGGGAGATTATTGGATTTTTAGGCAAAAATGCTTGGCTGCTGATAGTGGCCGTGGTTCTATACCTTGTAGAACAATTTAAAAAGAAGAGACGCTAAGTAAAAACATGTCAACGTTTCTATCTATCACGATGCTAACTCCTGAAACAAGAGTTTATCTGGAGCCACCGTTGAGGCAAATAAATGAAATACAAATGCTAGATAGTCACATTCCTAAAGCGTGGATAGGATTCAAGGACCCACAAAAAGTTTACAAGTATAAATCTCAAGATAACGAGTTAGAAAAGGTATTTTTTACTATTCCACCGGGGAATTACACATTGAAAACACTTCAACAAATCTTCCTCAAAGACCAGGAAAGCTCCAAGCTTACAATTCTTATGACCGAACAAGGATATTATCTATATTCCAACAAGACCGTTAATTCTTCCGAAAAACTTTCCGAAAAACTCTCAAAAAAGCTTGGTGTGCCTGAAAAGATATTGCCCAATCAATATTATCCAATAAGATGGATGCCTGACAAGCCTTTGTACTTAATGTGTGATCTTATAGAGTCAAAGTCTTCATATTCCAATAGGATCCCCTGCGGTGAAAATGTAGAACTTACCCCCTCACAACTACTAGCTGTTATGCCATCTCAAAGGCATCCTTGTTTAAGAGTCCCACAAACCAAAAATCCACTCAACTACTTTACTTTGTTGATTTTAGATGAAAAGGGAAGAAAGCCCAACTTTAATAACGAACCTATTCGAATTCATTTAAAGATTTCCTGTTGATTAGTAAAAATGGAAGACTACAATAGAGTTTATCCGCAAGTGCCTCTGAACGGGGACCCACTTAATTTCAGGCTTCAAAAGTCGTGTGAAGCGCTGCATAATCTCGAGAAGGAAATGAGACATTACGAGAATGTTAGGAAAAAGTATAATCGAGTGAGGGGGATATTTACTAAAATCAGTGTTGGTAGTGGGGTGGTTTCAGTTATCCTATCTGCAAGTGGACTGGGAACCTCTCTTACTGGTTTTGGTGCTGTTGTTGGTATCCCATTGGGAGCGGTGGGTGGTCTTTGTGGTGGTATTTCAGTCGGATGCGGTGTGGCTTCTAAACGACTTTCACATAAAGTCAGTAAACACGAACAGACCGTTTCTCTGGCAAAAGCAAAAGTAAACACCATTCACGACTTGGTTTCAAAGGCACTGCAAGATAACGTCATCTCTGACCAAGAATTTTCGCTAATTTTAGCAGAGGTGGACAAGTTTGAAAAACTAAAACTTGAAATCCGTCAAAAAGATCGGAAAGATACAGAAAAAAACTTAAATATGACTCAGATACGAACAGAGGTTCGTGCGGAAATTTTAAAGGAGTTAACCGCTCCCGCACGTTGAAATTTTCGTTTGAGCGAACGCCTGTAGGATGGATTTATGAGGTTGGTCTTAGAAAAGAACGGTGTTGATTTAAAAACATCTTATTCTAAATATAAAGAATAAGATGGTGTTACTTGATGAATTTAAAAAGAGATATCCAAAGACTGATCGCGACCAATTCGAATTTGTGTCTGACCAATATGGGGGTTACATTAAGTGGAAACATAACGGTATGACAATCATGTCCTATGATGACCCTTCTGGAAAGACGTGGACTGATGGGATGCGACCAGGTTTGAAATTACTACTCTGGATTCATCTTGGACTGACTGATAACGACACACTGAACTCATTCCCACCAAGCCTAACCATGACCAAACGATACTACCCGATACCAGCTATCGACTTTGACAACCCCACCAGCAACACGACAAACATGCTGACCTCACTGGACATATACGTGTCCAATACGAAGAAATTCACCGCCGAGATGCGTAATGTTTTCACCTCCCAAGTTGTAACTTTCAAGACTGGTAAACAAAGTCGAAAGTGGTTGAACGCCCCCGACATGAACTACTGGCCCCAACAACTGAACTTTGCAGTGTGGTGTGCGACCTCTGGTTGTGGGATAAGCCCTTTTGAGAGCCTCAACTACCCCAAAGTCGTGAGTAGCTTCATCAAGTTTCATGTATATTTCACCATAAGACGAATATTGTATGAACTGAGTCTTCCCCTGCCTGATGAGCAACCCTTTGTAATCAACAACAACCCTTACAGCAAAGTCGCTTATCAACGATTGTGCGCTGAATTTGGCATCTCAAACAACTCTGACTTTAGATGGAAAGGTGGCCGAAACGGAGGTTTGGGTGACATATTCATCGATTATGGTGTTGGATACCATGGAGCGGGTGGTGGATACCAAAATGTCTATATGGTAAGAAATTACGACAAAGAGGCTGGTCAATGGCCTGGTGAAGGTGGTAAATTTGCCGATGACGGAGGTAAGAAAGAAAAGGGTAATCTCATCTCATTCATCCGTAATGATGACTTTGCCGATTACAAATATGCTTGGTTTATCCCAACAAGTGGCTATGGACTCACTAAAGCTGGACTTGGCAGATTGAATCGATCTGCTGAAGCCTTTGTTTACTGCGTATTGGGGGCGCAAGTCAACACTAGAAACTCGATTGTGGGCACTGGTGGTGGAGCGATCGAGACTCAACAAGAATTCTTGGCCCTGTTTGAGAGTAGTGTGATCGAGAATGACATTTCGAGTTCGATCCACAGGTATCAATTAGCCATCCAAGAAGCTAAACTTAGACTTGATTTAGCTATTGCTCCCGGTGTATGGCTTCTTCCTAGTAATTTAATTATAAATACAGAGAGCGTGATAGGCTATAATAATAAGCTTTTGAAAGCGACTAGTGATATGAGTTTTGGAGTGAATACTTTCCTAAACACTGAAGCAAAACAGGTTGGAATAAAACATAACATGGGCTCTTCAAAGGTAAAGTTACCGCACGCGTCTGTAAAACCCGAAGTTAAGCACGCCATACCAAACACAGATGTTACAGCTATAAGCACAAAGCCTCCTTCGGTGACCTCTCAGGTCTCTCAACATGAAACTAATCTATTAGCATTGACAGTTGTCGCGGGTGGATTAGCATGGTATCTATTTCGGTAACCGTCACGCAACTAGAAGATCACTTGTTCGCGAGCACAAGCTTTCAGTAGACGGCTCTTTCACGTGGACACTAATTTACATACAATCATAATCACGTGGAGAACAATAGAGTACATATCTTTACGACATAGCAACAAGCAAGTTGAAAAGTGGATTTGATGTTTACTTTTTAGAGGCCTGTATCTAACGTCGCCCAGGAATGTGATTACGTCAATGTAAATTCGATAGTTTTCAGGTATTAATACGTGCAGTTCATCACGTATTGTTTATACTATGATTGAGCAAGACGGTACAGAACTAGAGTATGATTCCTTCGATTTAACAAACATTTCGCAAAGAAATGGTTTTCAACTTCCGACACCAAGAAAAAGAGAACATCTAAACGACTTCTTGTCGAATCTTACGATGAAAGACACCATTCCGAAGCAAGACGTTAGGAAGATTTGGCTGAGAAAGACGGAAGAACGAGATAAAGCTCTTAGACAACTAAGAGACGCCAAATCGAAGATTGAATACTGGATGGCAAAGGCAAGAACTGCAGATGAAATGGTTGCTAAATGTGATAAAGATCTACAAAAGCTCGATGCTCTCATAATGACTGACATTTTAGCTAATCGTTGAAAGACGGTTGAACAAATTTTTTGTAAAGACTCTACATATCGGAGTCGTCAATACCTGTGAAACTAGGTATTCTGATGAGGCTTGATATTAGCCGAAACGACTCTTTAACCAAAGCAGATGGCTGTCTCATGACCGGAAAACAATTCCAACTAGATGAGTCACAAGGTAAATTTCGTTATGTAACACTGACTTGTGTTATATAACCTAGTGTTTTTAATAAATTAATCTTGTCGTGTCTCTTGTGTTGTGTGACACGCTTTACATTTCGCCTTCTGTCTGTTGTGTTCACATATTTGAGACCCTCCGCATAACTTACAAAACCATCTCTGTCTTCCATGAATACATATTCCTTTCCCGTTGCAGTCTTTGCATAGATATCTCGCTCGTTTATGCTCACAAATACTACTACCATTGCATTCTCTACATCGCGTTGTCCAGCACATTGTTCTCATATGCCCGACTTATGCTAAAAATAAGACTTATCATAGATTCGCCCAAGGAGATAAACGTTTCTTGGTATTATCACCAGATGCTAGTAACAGCGATAAGATTAACGAGTTATTAACAGATTGTGTAGTGCTATTTTCTGGTACAAATACGTTACTTATTTTAGACGACTGTGCTGTATCGAAAGATCTAAAGCAACGCTCGAACAAGTTTATAGATCTAGCATTCTCTGGAAGGCATGATGGATTATCAGTTTGGGTATTGACGCAACAATTAACATCCATAGCAAAACCCTTTCGCGACAACGTCGCCTGTGTGGTTACATTCCATAATCCATCTCAAGTCGGCACGAAAACACTGTTTGAAGATTATGGAGGGGATTTAGACGTCGAAACTCGTAAAAAGTTTGTAGAACTGCTGAAAACTGAAAAATATTCGAGACTCTGTTTCTGTTTACGTTATCCATTCCAATGTTATTTAGAGATTCCTGCGGTGATTTAAAAGAATCTATGTATTATTACAAAGTAAAGATGGCAAGCGTTGAAGATTATATGGAAGAACAGCAGGTCGCTGCACCTAAAGATGATGATGTTGAAATCAAACAAGAATCACTAGCTATTCTCGCATCTCTTGGGACTACAAAGGAATATTTAGGTGTTGAGATGAGTCTAGGTGATATCAAGAAACTCACAGCAAAAGACGTTGAAAAATATTATAATCGCTACCAGACAGTCTTAGGCAAGCAAGTTAGTAGTGGATTAGTAGAGTCAGCTCTTCAAGTAGCATCTCATGCCATTTCTTACGTGGTTCCTGTAGATGACACCGAAGCGCTTAGCAAAGACTTGCAGAACGATGAGTTGGTTAAGCGTGAACTGACAAACTTTGTAGGTCTCTTGGTATTAAAAGGTGGAAGATTGGTAGCACTTGCTAGCGGACTCTTGCAGGTTGCTAAGCACATTAGAATAGCACCTTCAGAGGAGGCTTCCAACAAAATACAAGGACTTTCAAGTACTACTGAGCAGGCTACTGAGCACAACTGAGCAGGCTACTGAGCATGATATGATTTAAAGATTCTTTACTATGGAAAATAAAGAATCATGTCTGATGAAGTTGTTGAACAAATTACAAAGGATCCTCTTCCTGAAAAGAAGAGAGCCGCTAAAGAGAAAGACCCTAAAAAGGTCGCTGCTGGTAAGAAACTAGCAGAATATAACAAAAAAGCAAAAGAAGCGTTAGCTAGGGAAATGAAACGTGAAGAGGCACTCGCTACTAGCCCAGAAGAAACTACAAAGGCAGAGAGCGAATCTCAAGCTTGGATTCCAGAGCTATCTTTTACAACTGTGTTATCTCTTGTTGGAATAGGGTTCACCGCAGTTGATATGTTTATGAGGTATTACAAAAACAGAATAGTCGATTTATCTCACGTTCCGACTAAAGAACCACCACCCTCAAAGATTCCTATCCCACAGACCACTAGCCGAGCGTCAGCGAGTGCGGTCAAACCAACTCCGAAAATAGGAATGCTCTGAGGAAAATAGTTTAAAGATTTTCTCTATCCATAATAAAATCATGTCAACTGAAAACAAACTTGTGAAAACGGTTACCGATTCAGCCGTCATTATCGGATTAGCCGCTGGAGTTGGATACGTCGCTAAAAAGGCTATGAAAGAATCATTTATCAACGATCCCTCATCAAGTGTTACAAACTATGCTAAATGGGTCGCTGTCCTGTCCGGTAGTATGTACTTGAAAGATTATCTGGAAACACAAAAGATTTTGCCAAAACCACTGTAGGCGGTTTAAAGATTTTTACATATTGATTAATAAATGGCGACAATAGCAATGATGATTGGTGGAGCTATATTGAATGCGACAACGTTCGTTGGTGGCTCGTATCTTGCAAAATATCTCTCAGGTGATAACACAGACGCGGAGCGAATACGACACGACAAGGCAATAGAAAAATATCAAAAAGATTATGCCTCATACCAGGAAAAGAGGCAGAAACTCATTGATTGGTACTCTCAACAGCAGGATGCTGAACACCGGGCTTCACAAAATATGTCGAATACCGATGAAGATTTGAAATTGTATAGTCAGACACATCATGATTACCAACTAGATGAACCAAAATTCTCTGATTATTATAGACCTAGTAGCAACCAAAAGATGGGGGAGATGGCATATGTGGGTGGTGGTATGCTGGCATTGGGTTATATGGCTAGTAAATTCTTTTAGGTAAGTGTGTGATCAGTTTAAAGATTTCTTACTGATAAGTAAAAAATCATTGCAATGGATGTAGACCCAGAAATACCGGACAAAGAAAATCCTTTTGAACCAGTTGATCCAGGCGATGATGGTGGTGAATTGATACCAATGACTTCCACATCGCCTCATGATCCTTTCCACCATCACACCACAGATGAGACATCGTTTATACATGGGGTGGACGAACATACGCCATTGATACGAAGAGAAGAAAACGTTGAAAACGCTTGGGATAGAATTCGCGAGAGATATCCTAACGTTGATCCTGCTAAATCTCCATTTACAGCTAGTCTAGATGAATATGGTCGGGTGGTTGTTCGACTAAAAAGACTAAAAGGTAAGAGCTACCCTTTGTTCAGACCGGATGGTGAAGTGAATGATAAGTTACCCAAAAAGATATCGCAGAGTCTTGGTCCTACTGCTGAAGAGATGATTAGGGCAAACGAAGAAGCTATTTCAAAACGTCAAGAGGAATTAAAAGACTTGGAAACTAGACGTGAAGCAGTCTCTGAGAATCAGAGGGAGACGGTAGATCACGAGATTGAAGAACGAAATGAGGAGATTGAGCGATTGGAGCGAGAGAATGAGGCAATAGAAGAGCGGATGTCGCTTAGGGATAGAATCAAGGCCATCTTCAAAAAGTACGGTTTTACAGTCGTTGCTGTTTTAAGTGCTGTAGGTGTTGTTATCGGTGTGATTGTTTCTAATCTAAAAAAGGGTTTGACTAGTGTTGCAAAGGGTGTTGGCAACGGTTTGAAAGCGATTGGTAAAAAGATTGGCGAGATATTACCTGGAATGGTTGGAGCCATTGCGAGTTTTATCTTCAAAACAGCGGGGGAGATTATTGGATTTTTAGGCAAAAATGCTTGGCTGCTGATAGTGGCCGTGGTTCTATACCTTGTAGAACAATTTAAAAAGAAGAGACGCTAAGTAAAAACATGTCAACGTTTCTATCTATCACGATGCTAACTCCTGAAACAAGAGTTTATCTGGAGCCACCGTTGAGGCAAATAAATGAAATACAAATGCTAGATAGTCACATTCCTAAAGCGTGGATAGGATTCAAGGACCCACAAAAAGTTTACAAGTATAAATCTCAAGATAACGAGTTAGAAAAGGTATTTTTTACTATTCCACCGGGGAATTACACATTGAAAACACTTCAACAAATCTTCCTCAAAGACCAGGAAAGCTCCAAGCTTACAATTCTTATGACCGAACAAGGATATTATCTATATTCCAACAAGACCGTTAATTCTTCCGAAAAACTTTCCGAAAAACTCTCAAAAAAGCTTGGTGTGCCTGAAAAGATATTGCCCAATCAATATTATCCAATAAGATGGATGCCTGACAAGCCTTTGTACTTAATGTGTGATCTTATAGAGTCAAAGTCTTCATATTCCAATAGGATCCCCTGCGGTGAAAATGTAGAACTTACCCCCTCACAACTACTAGCTGTTATGCCATCTCAAAGGCATCCTTGTTTAAGAGTCCCACAAACCAAAAATCCACTCAACTACTTTACTTTGTTGATTTTAGATGAAAAGGGAAGAAAGCCCAACTTTAATAACGAACCTATTCGAATTCATTTAAAGATTTCCTGTTGATTAGTAAAAATGGAAGACTACAATAGAATTTATCCGCAAGTGCCTCTGAACGGGGACCCACTTAATTTCAGGCTTCAAAAGTCGTGTGAAGCGCTGCATAATCTCGAGAAGGAAATGAGACATTACGAGAATGTTAGGAAAAAGTATAATCGAGTGAGGGGGATATTTACTAAAATCAGTGTTGGTAGTGGGGTGGTTTCAGTTATCCTATCTGCAAGTGGACTGGGAACCTCTCTTACTGGTTTTGGTGCTGTTGTTGGTATCCCATTGGGAGCGGTGGGTGGTCTTTGTGGTGGTATTTCAGTCGGATGCGGTGTGGCTTCTAAACGACTTTCACATAAAGTCAGTAAACACGAACAGACCGTTTCTCTGGCAAAAGCAAAAGTAAACACCATTCACGACTTGGTTTCAAAGGCACTGCAAGATAACGTCATCTCTGACCAAGAATTTTCGCTAATTTTAGCAGAGGTGGACAAGTTTGAAAAACTAAAACTTGAAATCCGTCAAAAAGATCGGAAAGATACAGAAAAAAACTTAAATATGACTCAGATACGAACAGAGGTTCGTGCGGAAATTTTAAAGGAGTTAACCGCTCCCGCACGTTGAAATTTTCGTTTGAGCGAACGCCTGTAGGATGGATTTATGAGGTTGGTCTTAGAAAAGAACGGTGTTGATTTAAAAACATCTTATTCTAAATATAAAGAATAAGATGGTGTTACTTGATGAATTTAAAAAGAGATATCCAAAGACTGATCGCGACCAATTCGAATTTGTGTCTGACCAATATGGGGGTTACATTAAGTGGAAACATAACGGTATGACAATCATGTCCTATGATGACCCTTCTGGAAAGACGTGGACTGATGGGATGCGACCAGGTTTGAAATTACTACTCTGGATTCATCTTGGACTGACTGATAACGACACACTGAACTCATTCCCACCAAGCCTAACCATGACCAAACGATACTACCCGATACCAGCTATCGACTTTGACAACCCCACCAGCAACACGACAAACATGCTGACCTCACTGGACATATACGTGTCCAATACGAAGAAATTCACCGCCGAGATGCGTAATGTTTTCACCTCCCAAGTTGTAACTTTCAAGACTGGTAAACAAAGTCGAAAGTGGTTGAACGCCCCCGACATGAACTACTGGCCCCAACAACTGAACTTTGCAGTGTGGTGTGCGACCTCTGGTTGTGGGATAAGCCCTTTTGAGAGCCTCAACTACCCCAAAGTCGTGAGTAGCTTCATCAAGTTTCATGTATATTTCACCATAAGACGAATATTGTATGAACTGAGTCTTCCCCTGCCTGATGAGCAACCCTTTGTAATCAACAACAACCCTTACAGCAAAGTCGCTTATCAACGATTGTGCGCTGAATTTGGCATCTCAAACAACTCTGACTTTAGATGGAAAGGTGGCCGAAACGGAGGTTTGGGTGACATATTCATCGATTATGGTGTTGGATACCATGGAGCGGGTGGTGGATACCAAAATGTCTATATGGTAAGAAATTACGACAAAGAGGCTGATCAATGGCCTGGTGAAGGTGGTAAATTTGCCGATGACGGAGGTAAGAAAGAAAAGGGTAATCTCATCTCATTCATCCGTAATGATGACTTTGCCGATTACAAATATGCTTGGTTTATCCCAACAAGTGGCTATGGACTCACTAAAGCTGGACTTGGCAGATTGAATCGATCTGCTGAAGCCTTTGTTTACTGCGTATTGGGGGCGCAAGTCAACACTAGAAACTCGATTGTGGGCACTGGTGGTGGAGCGATCGAGACTCAACAAGAATTCTTGGCCCTGTTTGAGAGTAGTGTGATCGAGAATGACATTTCGAGTTCGATCCACAGGTATCAATTAGCCATCCAAGAAGCTAAACTTAGACTTGATTTAGCTATTGCTCCCGGTGTATGGCTTCTTCCTAGTAATTTAATTATAAATACAGAGAGCGTGATAGGCTATAATAATAAGCTTTTGAAAGCGACTAGTGATATGAGTTTTGGAGTGAATACTTTCCTAAACACTGAAGCAAAACAGGTTGGAATAAAACATAACATGGGCTCTTCAAAGGTAAAGTTACCGCACGCGTCTGTAAAACCCGAAGTTAAGCACGCCATACCAAACACAGATGTTACAGCTATAAGCACAAAGCCTCCTTCGGTGACCTCTCAGGTCTCTCAACATGAAACTAATCTATTAGCATTGACAGTTGTCGCGGGTGGATTAGCATGGTATCTATTTCGGTAACCGTCACGCAACTAGAAGATCACTTGTTCGCGAGCACAAGCTTTCAGTAGACGGCTCTTTCACGTGGACACTAATTTACATACAATCATAATCACGTGGAGAACAATAGAGTACATATCTTTACGACATAGCAACAAGCAAGTTGAAAAGTGGATTTGATGTTTACTTTTTAGAGGCCTGTATCTAACGTCGCCCAGGAATGTGATTACGTCAATGTAAATTCGATAGTTTTCAGGTATTAATACGTGCAGTTCATCACGTATTGTTTATACTATGATTGAGCAAGACGGTACAGAACTAGAGTATGATTCCTTCGATTTAACAAACATTTCGCAAAGAAATGGTTTTCAACTTCCGACACCAAGAAAAAGAGAACATCTAAACGACTTCTTGTCGAATCTTACGATGAAAGACACCATTCCGAAGCAAGACGTTAGGAAGATTTGGCTGAGAAAGACGGAAGAACGAGATAAAGCTCTTAGACAACTAAGAGACGCCAAATCGAAGATTGAATACTGGATGGCAAAGGCAAGAACTGCAGATGAAATGGTTGCTAAATGTGATAAAGATCTACAAAAGCTCGATGCTCTCATAATGACTGACATTTTAGCTAATCGTTGAAAGACGGTTGAACAAATTTTTTGTAAAGACTCTACATATCGGAGTCGTCAATACCTGTGAAACTAGGTATTCTGATGAGGCTTGATATTAGCCGAAACGACTCTTTAACCAAAGCAGATGGCTGTCTCATGACCGGAAAACAATTCCAACTAGATGAGTCACAAGGTAAATTTCGTTATGTAACACTGACTTGTGTTATATAACCTAGTGTTTTTAATAAATTAATCTTGTCGTGTCTCTTGTGTTGTGTGACACGCTTTACATTTCGCCTTCTGTCTGTTGTGTTCACATATTTGAGACCCTCCGCATAACTTACAAAACCATCTCTGTCTTCCATGAATACATACTCCTTTCCCGTTGCAGTCTTTGCATAGATATCTCGCTCGTTTATGCTCACAAATACTACTACCATTGCATTCTCTACATCGCGTTTTCCTTCGATTATGGGAGCATATTTGAGATCCCCCACAATCCTTACAATAATATTTAACCTTTCCATGAAGACACTTATTAGTTGTTGTTTTATCAAGAATATTCGATGACGTGTTAGAGGCTATATTACCCAGCGCTTCGATGAGTTCGGCTTTACGCATTTGATAATATCTTGGAATACCCTGCTCTCGGGCAAGGACTTTCAATTGTTTCACTGTTTGGTTCTCCATTTTATTACTATATATGCATTTCTTTAAGCCATTTTAATTTAATAATAATAATATATAGATGGTTGATGATGTTGTGGTGCGATTCAGCATCATTGCAAAGCCGGTGGTAAGCAATTCAAGGCCTGGAAACGTTTAGGAAAAACCAAAGCCTTTCTTCAGGTTCTTTCTTCGACGGTTCTTATTGGAACCGACGAATTAATTAAGTACAAAACAGGTTCAAATAGTGAAAGAGCCACTTGGGTTCATCCACAGTCAGCATCATCAACCATTTTGATCGAGTGGGCCAGAACCCGCCTTATCCTACTACTGCTGTCTCTTTGTTGGGAAGTAAAAGTTAAAAGCTGCCTATGGACTAAAAACAAGAGTCTACAACTTTTTTTTCATATCTATTTCAGCTCATTTTTTTTTCTCTTAAAGATCTCAAGTAAACTCCAAAAAAGTCATAAGTTTGTAGAGGGAGAGTGGTGTGAGTGCGCAGGTCAATATTCTTCTTTTCCTTGTACGTTTGATTTCCACCGATGACCACCATTTTTAGAGCCTGCTCATAAAGTACTTCTGAAAAACTGCCATCCTCGAGGAATAAAGGCCAAATAGTAAAGTAACATGTTCATTTATATAGAGACCTAGGTGTTTACATGTCAAGAGAGGAGCAACTTTAGAATACGCCCCGCTGCTGTCGTTGTTGTCATTATTAGATAAGATTTTCTTGTTATGCTTGCTTATGATGGCTCCCATATTTTCCATACAGCTATAGCTTACTTTAATGTTGTTCTTGTTGAAAAGGGTGTGATACTTGTGTTGTCGAGGAAAGTGTTTAGATACAAGCTTGAGGAAGACTTTGCCGATGTTAGTTTTCACATTGCTGCTGAATGGAGGATTATACCAGATAATGTTACGCTAGCGGTTTCGTCTTGGTCGAGTTGCTTGTCTATGTTTGTTTTAGGAAAGGCTTGCTGTGTATCCACTGGATTTGAGGGCGTCGTCATAGGCAGTCTTAGCTTTGTTAAATTCGTCTTCGTTGCAGGAGATGTCTGAAATTCTACGGTTAATGGAGTCGGGTAGCTGCTTGATGATGTTAGGGGGATGGTTGGATTTAACGTTGATATATAAAGGCTGGTTGTAGGCTTTCTGTAGGGGTAGTATGTTCCGTTGTTGAGGTTGAATGTGACGTCGAGGTAGTTGACAATCTTGAGGTTAGTTTGAATTGTGATGTTCAGTCCGTGAGTTTTAAAATGTCTAGTGATGTCCTTTCTAATTCTGTCGGCTTGAGGTCCCGTGATGTTCTTGAATACTGCTAGTCCGTCGTCTCTGTAAAGTCCGATGTTTTCTTTTCCGTAAATGTTACATAAGTCGTTTAGGATGAACAGGCCAACAAGCTCGCAAACTTCCGCGCCGTCGTAGCTACCCATTGTCACGTCAAAGGAGCTGTTGTCTTTCTTGATCCATGCCTTGTCGTTGTTGAAGAGTAGTGATTTTCGTGAGTCCATGATAATGTCGATGTCGCGGTCCGGTATGTTAGTGTACTGTTTGGCGAAGTTAATGGAGTCTGTTAGTAGCTTTTCTGTGATGGAAGGGTAGAAACTTTCTATGTCGAAGACGGCAAATGTGTGTCGATTCTTATCTTATCTATAATTACTTTTTGTGTCTGCTATTTGCATATGCAAATGTGCAGACACCATGCAGAGCTGTAGAAATTTTGCTCACTGCTTCATATAGTACAAGTGTGACATTTTATTCACGTAGTTTGACTGAGATTTCCATTGCAAGTCCATTTTGTGACTTAGTACATGACTGGTGGGTAAAGCGTAACCATTTGTCGTGAAACTGCCGTAAATCTCGATGAATGTCGCGACTGAATCGTGAATCATCGTAATCTTTACCATTGGTTGCGAGTAAATTACAAATCAAAGTCAACATTCGGAACCAATAGAATACGAAGAAGTGTGTCAGCAATTGCGTCATGATCACGTGAGAAGGAAAGCAACACACGCTTCGAGGAACAAAGTGGTAGTTTGGCTAGGCACGCTTGGACAAACGAAGTCTTAGTATTGCGTCGTTTTTCTACTGTGAACGTTCGAAGGTGAGGTGAGGTTCTCTTAATTTTATCATGAATTTGTTTTAAAGGTGTTGTTTCAATATGCCACAGATTTCGAAGTACGGGTCAACCTGGCCGATTTAATGGCTTTGAAAGATGCTTTCAAGATCGATATGCAGTTCGGCGCTACAGAGTTACTCCCGTGCTTACGCCCCATGAGGGGAAACAAAAGCCCGTTAAGGGAATTATTGAGCCCCTTTTGGGGATTATTGAGCGCCTTTTGGGGATTATTGAGCCCCGTTTGGGGATTATTGAGCCCCTTTTGGGGATTACAAAGCCCCTTTTGGGGATTACAAAGCCCGACGAGGGAATAAATAAGCCCTATTTGAAACATTTTGTCATAGGCTCTGCCACGTCTGAGGTGAAAACATCTATCATTGCTGCGAAAGCTGTGGTCTGTTTATACGCAGGAATTTGTTCAAGAACTAGTAATGTTCTTGATATCTATTATCTTAGAATAATTTTAAGCGAACCTAGCATTGATATCAGAACTAGTTATTTTTTTTATAACTATTACCTGAAGATAAATTTTAGGAAATCTTACCGTGCAATGATCAGCATTGTTGAGCGCTTACCGCCTTCTTGTGCGAAAGAATTTCGTGGCCATTACAAAAAAGTCAAACAAGTGAAACGACGTAGAGACCGAGAGCCGTCTAGATTACCGAAAAAGATTACAAGGTCCATGAAAAAGAGAAAAGTTAGGTACAAGCTGAAGTGTATTCTCAGAAAATGTGCTCCAAAATCTTCCAGATTGTATTGGTTAGTGTTGTGGTATGTAACATATCTGCACAAATGTGACTATTTTTTCAATAACTTTTTAAGACTAAAAAGACTGGCAGCAAGCAAGCTTTTGCAAAATAACAAACGAATAACGAGCTCTTGCTTATTTTATCACAAAACAACAAAACCAACCAGCAGTACCAAAAGATACTGTTTCTCTAGAATGATGCTTTTGACATCTGGTGATATTGAGTTAAATCCAGGCCCTCAACAAAATGTAAATAGTCAAACTATATTGTCAGTTGGTTCCACTATGTTGTTAAACTTGCGATTGCACCAGCTAGGATTGAGACCTATTGATGTGGTTGGTGAAGGGGACTGTTTTTTCCGAGCAGTTTCTCATCAGTGATATGGCAATCCCAATCATCACTTACAAATTAGACAAGCTGGTGTTCAATACCTTTGCAATAACCCTGAACGTTTTATTGAAAGCAATACTGAGAATTCATGGAATGAATATATAAATAATATGTCAATGCAAGGTACATGGTGCGATGCACTGATTGTACAAGCAGTTGCAGACTGTCAAAATTTAACAATTCATATTATAGAATCTCATGAAACTTTTGGAGAAGAAACTGTGATAGAGCCACATCATTTATCACAACAGCCACCAACAGCAATATATTTAGGTCATTTGGATGAATTACATTATATATCAACAACAGCACTGGCATGTAGTTCTCATGCAGTAGAAAATCAACACCATACACTTTTGAGTTCAACAGAACAAGATGTTCTTTTTGAACAACCACAAAACAGCAGTTCTAAAAGAAAACATGATGCTTACATGAGGAAGTATAGGAAAAGGGCTAGGGCCAGTGAAAGTCTTAAATGTCAATTAACAACTTGGCAGCAAGTGGTTATAAATATGTCATCAAAGCATTAGATAGTGTTATAGGAGCTAACTCTGCAGAACTTAGAGATAAGATATTGAAGCAAATATCACTTGACCCCAGGAAAACTAAGCAATTAGCTTCAAACCTTCAACTTGCAGAGGGTGATAGAACAGAAATTGCAATAAATGTACGAACTGATGATGGTATGACAAATGGTGCTGGCAATATAATAAAGAGGATACAATTACATGACAGAAATAAACCATCTGGTGTAATATGGGTACAATTTGACCATGCAGATGTGGGAGAAAAAACCAGACATGATAACAGGCATTTGTATGTACACAATATTAATCGAGCATGGACTCCAGTAAAACCTATAACTTTACAATTTGCTGTTGGAAGAACTCAAACAGCTCAAGTAGTAAGAAAACAGTTTCCTCTAAGACCTGTGGCTGCTAGAACCATACACAGATCACAAGGTGATACTGAAACTAAAATAGTTGTTAACTTCAACACCAGAAGAACAATACCTCATATACATTATGAAGGATTGTATATCACTGACCTGTGTGAAAGCAAAATAGCTGTCAATCCTCAAGTAAAAGCTGAAATGCAACTTTTGTGAACGGAAAGGAATCTCAAGCTTTCTATTACCCCTATCTATTATACCGACAAGACTGCTTTTAAAGTGTGCTTCCTGAATACAAGATCATTGCATAGACATATTGAAGATATACGCAAAGATATGAACTATACAAGTACTGATGTCAATATTTTCTCAGAAGCGAGATTGAGTCATTTGGACAAAGATACTGACTATGCCATAACAGGGTATACCTTATTTAGAAATGACAATAACTCCACAGCTATCACTACAGGGCCCTATGGAGGCACAGCAGTATACAGTAAAATGCCCTTTGCTCCTGGGTATCCACTTTGCAAAAACAGTAATGGCATTGAGATAACTATAATAAAAGTCACCACAACCCCAAATCTTACGATCATAGGTGTTTACCGCTCACCAAAAGTATCAGTTACTCAGATGTGTACAGCACTTAACCAAATTTTGAATCAGTATTGTTCTCATTTCTGTATTTTTATTGGTGACTTAAATGTCAATTGGTTTAACCAAAAAGACAAAACTCATCTTCATAACTTGTTTATTACAAACAATAATTATAGGCAATTGGTATCATGCTATACTACTGATAACGGCACCACTATTGATCATATCTATACTAATTTGCCAGAACCAGAAGTCACTCACCACATTTTAGAAACATATTTCTCTGATCACAAAGCAATATGTGCATTAATTCAAGCAAAAACTGCAAAGTAATTTATTGTTCTAAAGAATACTATCTAGAATGTTACAATGTATTACTAAAAACAGTAACTGGAGAATACTATATTGAACAAAGTTCTCTGTACAACGTACAATATTCGTTACCTTCACTTATGCTAAAATATATGTGAACACCATTGATTTAATGAAAACTTGTTCTATTGAACACATAATACCAGTCCCTTGGCCCTTCATTATATTTAGGGTCCACTATAAGAATATTGTTTTAATATAGTACTGAAAAAAATTGGCTTGTGATATTAATGCCTATGGTTCCAGTGGCAGATCTAGTCAAATGCATGGAGTTGGGTGAGGGGCATAACCCTGACCTTATGGTGCAAATTTGAAGGCCCACAAAGCTGAACATTTTTGTACCACCATTCTAATTTAAGGCCAGAAGGGCTGGAGAATGTTCTCAGGCATCTACCTTTGAAAGAAGTCTGGATCTGCCACTGAGTACACTTACATTTTTTTCCATGATCACTACATAAAATTAATTTCAAGCACCTGTTAAGTCATAGGTAAGTAACGTTTGTTTTAGATATGGGGGAGGTGTTGACAAGTTGTTACAACTACGTTTGATTTCTTTCCTTTTTTGTTTCCTCAGCTATTTCTGGATAGTCAACCATGGAAGAACAAAAAGCAGAGCATGAAAGTTTTATAACAGGCTATTTGCACAGTGTGTCACCAATTCTGACAAGCAACAAAACAAAGTACTTTGACATGCAAATACAAACTGGTGAAGATGACGTGAAACGTGCTGTTTGCTTCTCTCCTCCACGTATAGACGAATTCAACAAGCACAGTAAAAGCAAGAGTCCAGTTAAGATCAGCAAATTCCGCTTAGATAAAAGCTCAACCAGTGTGTGTATGGGACCAGATGTACAACTATCCCAAGTAGATAAACTGGATTTTGAAAGGAAAACTTTGCCACAAACATTGAACCTGTCATTACTTAACTCAGTGTTTGTTGGCCAACTGATACACATCAAGGCAAAGCTAATAAACCTTACAGCTGTGAAAAAATTCTCAACTGCTAAATCAGGTATATTGAACCAATCAGAAGCTCAGCTCCTTGGCCCTCATGGATCTGCCAAACTTATTTTATGGGGAGACTTCACCTCACAAGTGGCAGAAGGCAACACCTATCATTTCACTAACTTGAGAGTCAGAAAAGACACCAACAATAACATTCACCTCAACACAGCAAAAACTGGCTGTGTGATTGTTGAAGCAGTTCCTTTTGATGAACCGCTTTGCCTTACTAACATGCTGCCCCTAACATCAACATCAACTTCCATTGAAGCTACAGTCTTGGGAATAAACAGCAGCAGCCAATACATCTCTTGCTGTAACTGCAATAAAAAGATCTCATCATTCGAAACAAAAATTGTAGAATGTCCAAGCTGTGGCCTGAAACAAAGACCAGCCTCTTGCAAAAAGCACTGGTACCTCCAGGGTTTGTTTCAGCATGACAAAGGAACAATTAACCTAACATTCTTTGATGATACATTGAAGCAAATTCTTGGGCCAGATGCTAAGCTTTAGTCAGTTACTCAAGATCAGCTAGATGATATGTTTTTGTCACTGCTAAAAGTTTGCATTACCTATAACAACAAGACAAAGATAGTGCTGAACATTGAAAAACAACAATGAACACTATTTCAACAATGTTAACTGCTGTCTGAATGAACCATAAGTGTTCCGAGTGATATGATTGTTTTGCTCACTGCCAAACGTCAAAATAACTTTTACAAACAGTGGCCACTGTCTTTCAGTCATGCATACTATTGTGTTAATGAACAAATAAAATTGTAGTGTAGTAATATTGTTTGTTTTTGTCACTGCCAAAATTTCCAATAACCTTTTACTAGGCAATGGACACTGTATTTCAAGCATGCAAACTGTTGTGTTGATGAACCATAAAAATATAGTGTAGTAATATTGTTGTTTTTGTCACTGCCAAAATTTTGAGTAACCTTTAACAAGGCAATGGACACTGTATTTCAAGCATGCAAAGTGTTGTGTTAATGAACCATAAAATGTAGGGTAGTTATATCGTTTTTATCACACTCCCATAATTTAGAATTACCTTTTACCAGGCAATGAACACTGCCTTTGAACCATGTGTTAATGAACCATAGCAATGTTGTATTACCATTCTCATTACAAAACAAAAACAAAGTTGCGTTCAGTTATTGTATTAACAGGTCTGTAATGTTCTTTCTTTTGCTCCCTGTTCATCGCAATATGTTGTCATCAAAAGACAGGGGATTTAGTTTCGTAAGAAACTGTGTAGAGTGTCGGTGGGGAAGTGAAACACTTAAGTAAATTATCAACTACAAGATCAATAACATAAATTAGCCACCATAAAAGATTCAAAGACCGACGTTTCGAGCATTAGCCCTTCGTCAGAGTGATCGAAACGTCGGTCTTCGAATCTTTTATGGTGGCTAATTTACCTTGCTGACCTTGTAGTTGATGATTTACTTCACAGTGTCATCAAGCCTGCCAATGTTTTCATTCCTTATCTCCAACAATAATTTCCAAATAGCAGACACATGTACGCATTGCGTACCTATTTTTTTATCATTTCATGGCTTCAAGATTGCTACAGTTGTCGCACAAATGGTCACATGATTGCGTAAGAGTTGTTCCCGCATGGCAAAAACAGCGCATTCTGATTGGATAGAGCCACGTGGGCGCTGATTCACGGCTGAGAAAGATTGGATCTTCGACGCGAGGCATTGTTCTTGTGAGGAAGGGAGAAGAAAAGTATACGTTTTGTTGGTAAAATACCCCCTGATTCTCTGTAGAATTAGTTTTCTGATTGAACAGAACTTAGAGTATGTGTCTGGAATGTTAGCGATCCCGGAAGAACCCTCCGATATGAGGTGAGAAGTGCAAGAATTGATTCAATTCCATCTCCTTCATATAGGAAGCCAATTAGTAGGTTATACTACGTGTACTAGAATCCACTTTGATAATATTCCACTATTTTCAAAATCAGAGGCCATATTGTTGTGTTCTTTAATACAGAGTGGCATTTTATGGGTAGCACAGGCTCAGTGATTGACACACATCGATCCTAAAAATTCATTAATACGTTGGACTTTTAGGATCAATACAACTATATTTTGAGCACGTACGCAAAACCATAGATTCACAGTAACTTCGGGAAGTTTAGATCTCTCGTTTCCGACCCCGGTCGGAGCAACATTCACGGTTTTAAAATATTTAAGGAGAAAGTGCTGCCTTTGTAGTGACATCTGCAAATAGTTAGACTTTCTAGTCTTCTCGGATAAGGACGATAAACCGTAGGCCCCGTCTCACATCTTCATACTTGATTCCGTGGTACGTAAAAGAACCCACACACTGTTCGAAAAGAGTAGGGGACGTAGTTCCCGGTGTTGTGGTCTATCTTTCATCTGATGGTTAAATGCTCGGAGCTGCATACGCTACTCTAAAAGCCAAGGGTAAATAAAGTAATGTATGTATCTAGACAAATTCTTTTCTAGAACATTCAAATGAATAATTTACAGTGGAATGTATGCCGGCTTTATTCATTCTCTGCTGACTTCATATTTATAATGATGTACTAACACTTTTTAAACAGCAATTATCCTTTAAAAAAGACTCTTAAGATGCTATGCAGGCATCAATAAATATGCATGTTAGATACTTTGTTGCACTTTGGTTTAGTATACACTGTAAAGTTCTGTCCGTTTTCGCCAAACTTTCCTTGGCTACGTTAAGCTGTATACTAAATAAACACTGTCATGGATAGCTCTTTATATTAATCTCCAGTTCCTCAACTTATAGGATTTGAAACCATAGTTAAGCATGTTCACAAAGTTTTTGGTGTGGTTGTGTTGTTGAAATATCTTTGTGTTGTGATATAGGGTTGAAGCAAACTTTGTTGTCGCACAGTTACATGTAACTTTTTGGATTCCTGATTAGGAGGTCTGGGTTAAAGCCCAGCTGATCACAATTGGTTGTTTCCTTAGACAAGAAACATGGTTCCACCCCCTGGAAGTGTATAAATGGTAATCTAATGCAGGGGAGAGTAACAATACTGTTACGCAGATGTAGCCAGCAGTATATAAAGTTTTTTCCTCTGAAATAACCATATGCAAGTGAGTGAGTGCCAAATCCTTGTTCTGGACTCCCAGCAACATACATTCTGCACCAGGATCTGAGCATTTGTCTGACTGTATGGGCTTTGTGTGAACCCATTGTCTGATTAACTACACCTACCCTCTTGGCATGGCTTGTAGGATTTTTCTGCATCAGAAACCAAGATACAGTAAACTATGGCTATCAGTACCTCTTCTTACTTTTGTGATCCTTTTTCCTGCCCTATTATTTAAGAGAATTTTCTTGTTAGTTACTCATCATTCAATCTGTTTTGACATATTTGTAGACTTTGGGGGCCTCCCCCTACTTATAGCAGGAACTACTGCTTGGACAACTTTTCTGCATCTTACCTAGAGGATGACATTGCTGCTGAAGTTGAGTGGTAAGTAGAACATAGAACATACTTATTTTTGCTGGACAATTCTGTCCAAAGGGAAAAGGCACAATGAGGTTACCCCCATGTGAAATGCGAACCCAAAGGCCAGACCATAACACTGGGAACTATGTCTCCTACTCTTTACAATCAGTGTGTGGGTTCTTAAAATCCCACTAAGTTATCATGAACAAGATTTGTGAGGCTGGACTTAAAGTTTATCATCCTTTTTCGAGAAGACTAGCAAGTCTAACCATTTACAGATGTCATTACAAAGGCAGCACTTTCTCCTCAGTTATTTAAAGACCCTGAGTGTTGGTCTGGCCAGGGTTTGAATCCGCAACCTCCCGCACGGTAGTCCGGTGTTCTACCAACTGAGCTAACCGGTTGGCCGTTGGCGGTAAGACTTAATAATAATTACAATCATCATCATCGTCATTATTATTGATTATGTAGAAACTTGTACATGTGCATGCATTAGTTATACAGCCGTGGACATACAATTGCAAGGTGACCTAGACTGGTAAATTCTGGTAGCAACACACCTGAAATGTGACATTGATATAATGAAATGATGTTGAACAGAAAAAGGTTTTACGAAACTCTGATTTCAACTCAGTGGTTAACCATGTGTGACAGTCTTCCTACCAATCATTGAAATTGTTTTTTAATTACTTTATAAGAATTTTTTATTGCTGTCTCAGTTCTTTGTGCATCTAGAATCCACCATTTTGAATCTCTTATTGGCAATTGTTGCCTTTATTTACTGTTGCTTTTCTTTCATTTTTTAGTGGCCATGAATTTGATAGAGAAGATACAGATTGTTGGTACAGTGAGTCAACCTCTGCAGCAACTTCTGTTGCTTCATCAGAGTATTCTGATGATGGATTAATTGACATTGAGGATGAAACTTTTGATATTTCTTCTTCTTCAGTAAGTTTCATCAGAGAACTGAGAGGAAAAACCATGAAGCAACATTTTATTTAGAGCACCACCTTGAGAAAGAAGAAACTGAGCCATTTTGATGGCATAGTCCTTGTTAGTATAAACCACACGAGTGAATAGTGCATTTCGTGCATTCTGATTGGTTTACTCGGAGGTGATTAGCAAAGTACTACTCACCTCCAAGCAACCAAAGACAAACAAAACAGCCTCCTGTTTCGGTTTCTGAAGAGGAAATTATTTGAATAAACGCTAGTTATTTAGCTTGTGTGGTATAATACTCAGTGTTGATGAAACTGGTGGATATTTACCTCACTGCTTCGCGGCTTGGTTAACATCTACCACTATTCAACTCCACTTTAGTGAACAATTGTTAATGATAAGGTTAGTATTTATAATTATTATTTGTAGCTTTCTCTTAACATTACAAACTTCTATGACCCCTCAAACCTTTTGCTGTCCCTAAAGCTTTGCCCATAAATTAGAGCAGAACAGATGAAGCTATTTTGTGATGGATTTTGTTGTGTTTCTTTACAGTGTTCATTTTTTGGTAGCATGGACCTAGGAATTAAATACAGAGGTAACATGATGTTCTTACTGTTAGGATTTTATTAATAAAGACCGACCCATTACAAGGTGTAATCAAACAAGTTGATAAAGTTATTTGTACCACCGTAAGATAAAAGAAGGGGTGCTGACGTTTCCAGCATTAGCCCTTCATCAGAGCGAACGATGAAGGGCTAACACTTGAAATGTTAGCACCCCCTTCTCTTATCTTACAGTGGTACAAATTACTTTATCAACTTGTTTGGTTATCCAAGTTTCCTGTGTTCCAATTCCCACTGATGCAGCACCAGTTTCTTTAGAAACTACCCCCCTCCCTTCAGTACAGGGTGGACTAATTAATACCTCGTGATTCCACTCTTTTCTGGGCAGAACACCTTTGCCTTGCCTGGGTGGGGTTGACAACAAAATATGTGTTCCCAGGGATCTTATTATGTACCACAATAATATTTTCTTTCATAGAATCAAGTTCTATTGGGAACAGTTCTCTTGAATGGAGGAGCTGCCAAACAAAGGTTGAAAAAAGAAAGCAAGAATGTGCAAGAGGACCAACATCACAGATTGGTGATATAGTAGGAAAAAGGAAACAAAAGCAGGACAAGAATTTTAACTCAAGGTCACAGAAACCATCTTTCTGCCCTTGTCAAAGATTGAAGGATAATATGGACTTAAGTTTAAGTTGGTAAGTAAAAGTATTAACCAGTTCCAGTAGTGATCAGCATCCACTATCACCCTGTGATGTACATATAATGCAAGGAATATAGCTAACAAGAATAAGGGCAAGACTACTAATGATGGGCTGTCTTCATTTGATATTGTAGCATATTCTCCTTACCAATAATGTATGTAAGGATTAGAGGATCGGTGGAGAGAATTTGTATTTTGACATCTTCCACATCAGTTAATTGGCATGTACGTTCATCTTTTGCCCTCCTCTCTCAGAATAGTGGCTGTGTATTTTTGTGGCAGTCTTCTAAAAGAATAGGAGGCAGAATAAGTGGATGTTTAAATCCCAGGCATGTTTGTATACCATTAGCATGCCTGCTATGAGCTTTGTCCAATACAATTTAATCCTTTTTACTCCTATGCACTGTCTCATGTATATTGCTACGAAAATAGATTCAATATAGAGGACTGAGAAAATTATAAGCTTAAAAATATGTTTGCCTGTTGCCAAATTTTTAAACCACATGTTTAGAGATGACTGTGATAATGATGATAAGAATAATAATTATAGTAATAATCACTTTATTTAACCCAACAACCACAGCACATGCTGGCTGAAACCACTGCTTTTTATTTAAGAGGAGTTCAGATATTTCATGTCTTCCGTGAACAGTAAAAATAAATCATGTATTCGGCACTTTCGTGCTAATTAGGGGCACTTTAAATAGAGAAACAAACATTGCAATTAGAACATAAACGTTAGTAAGAATACCAACTGGTGGGAGGTGGACATTTGGCTATTTGCAAGTGTGATTGAGGATTTGACACTTGGGATGACCAAATTACAAATCCATCCGGAGTGATCAGAACAGGAGTTGAACCTTGGATGAACAGATTTCAAGTCCAGCGCACCGACCAGTTGGCCATTCTGCCTCCTTCGTAAGGAAGTGTATAACACGTGCTAAAAGAACAGACTCTGAAAAACATGTATGTTAGGAGTTGCAGCAGACGTAGTAACTACAATATCAAGACAGAACATTGCAGACTGTAAAAACGCTCAGTATTCTATGTGGATTTACAAGTAATGGAAAAATCATGTAGTTAGTTCTTTCAAAGTTAGTTCTTTGTGAAAGTCAACACATTTTAATGTTAAATGGTTAGGGATGACATGGCATCAAATGACCAAGTTGAGGCTGTAGAATTCCTGACAAGAATTGTGTCAATGACAATGGGTTTACGAGAACAAATGGACATCATCAGCATTATCAATCCTGAAGCAAGAGTTCTACCATCTGACACAGAATTCGAAATAGGTAATTAATTATAACAAACAAAGAAGTGTACCAGTTTTGCACTTGTACAGTTATACCTTCCGAATCAGTTGTGGGACAAAACATATAGTGACCATTCTTTGTAAAGCTGGTGAACAGGACAGTACTTTGGTACTGTTTTTTTAACTATGACAGTGTGGACATCTAACTTTTTTATCTGTGGATCAAACCATGCAGTGTGACCATTGTTTGGAAAGCTGCTGAACAGTACTGTACTGTGGTACTGTCTGTTTTACTATACAGTGTGGTTCTAACTTTTCATCTGTGAATGAAACCATGCAGTGTGACCATTCTTTGTAAAGCTACTGAACAGTACTGTACTGTGATGCTGTTTGCTTATACAGTTTGGTTCTAACTTTTTCATCTGTGAATCAAACCATGCAGTGTGACCATTGTTTGTAAAGCTACTGAACAGTACTGTACTGTGGTACTGTTTCTTTTACTATACAGTGTAGTTCTAACTTTTTCATCTGTGCATCAAACCATGCAGTGTGACCATTCTTTGTAAAGCTACTGAACAGTACTGTACTGTGGTACTGTTTCTTTTACTATACAGTGTGGTACTATTTCTTTCATTTTTGTATGAATCCTGCAGTTTGTAGAGCTCCTGATCAGTACTATGCTACCAGTGATACGTTTCTATTTCACACACCATTACTTCATTAGATCCTCAAGACAAAGCATTAATTATTATTGTGTGATTCCAGAAAATATCCATACCCCCCCATGGATGGTTAATGGAAATTCCTAGGGGGTGGGGGGGCTAAAGGGTAGAAATTTCCGAGGGGTATGGGGGATGCCCACGCGAGGAATTTTCCACAGGGTTGTAAAAGATATGATCGATCGCACAAGTTACTTTACGTGGATTATTTTGATTTGTAGCACAACAAAAATTAGAAATAGATGCCTTTTCGAGAAAAAACTTAGATGTTTGTCTGAAAACGTTTATTTTCTTTGCTGGGCGTTCGCTATCATCTCTCCGTCGACGAGTGGTTACTTCATTTTGCCTCGCACTGTACTGTGTTTACACGTGAAAAATCAAGATGGCGGAGCATGGCATATTAATACCCAGACCCCTAGGTTCTCTCTGCCTACCGGAAGAAAACGTGATTGTACAGCGGAAGTTCAATCATTCATTCTTTATTTCCCATAAAGTTGATCTATAAACTAGAACTTTAAACGCGCAAAATTACAGAGAAAGCAACGACTTTAAAAACACATGGTCGAAAATCTCCAAATGCGGCTATTTAAGGCCATGAAAAAGAAAATAGGAAATTCCTGGGGGGTGGGGGGGGTTATACATGACCCCTCTGGAACGGAAATTCCTTGGGGGGTGGGGGGGGTCTAATCGGAAGAACCGTCAGTGGTTGGGGGTATGGATATTTTTTGGAATCACACATTAACAGTTGAAGATTCAAGATGTTTCATGATCATGTTTTTCTCTTTACAGATTTGGATGCATTCAATGATGTGAAATTTAAGAGAATCCATCAGTACATTACAGAACATCTTTCTAGAGAATCTTGTCCACTCTGCTCAGGTGAGTCACACTTGGTCCAATTAATTCTATATTGATTACAATAAATATGAAAATAAATATTATTTTCTTTTTAGTAGTGTTGAATTTACAATTTTTACCAACTAAATCTTAATACAGGAAGTTATGCCCAGTAGTTTGTGTGTCTCTCTGTTATAAGTTATGTGCATAATGTTTTATTAATTTAATATGTGGTTGTTTCTGTTGCAGAGTCAGGATTAGAAGGTTCCAGCACAGTTCATCTCAGTGATCATATCAGACACAGAAAGCACCCACAGGTACAAACAAAAGGCATTTACACCATGTAAACTGATTAACACTTACCAAAGAAGAATTCTTAGCCTCAAGTGTAACCAGCTTAAAGCTTGCAAGGCCAGTGCTGGTCCAGTTGCTCTGGCCTTTGATGTGCTATGCTCATTTTTCATATTACCAGTTTCTAGGCACATGGCTTAATATGACTACTGAAAAGCCTCAAATGACAGATTATTTTTCTTTGCTCAGAGAAAAACAAAGAATGCTCTTAGGAAGTCTTCAAAGCACAAAGGAATATTGGGAAGAGTTCATCGGCAGATGCTAAAGGAACAAAAGAGTGGTCTTTTTAAGAACGAAGAGGTTTGTATTTGGTGAATACAGGGTGGTACTTTAGTGATCAGCATCCATTTTCTCCCAGTTATACCAATGCATAATAATAAAGACAGGTAGTGGGAATATGAGTAATGAGTTCTGAACTGTGGTTATAATTATTCTAAAACAATCTCTTTACTGCTGGGCTGTGAAGTGTGTGGAAAGCTGCTTAGAAGAGTTCAGGGGTTTCAGTAAGTTCTGAAGTAGGCGGCTGACCCAACTAAGGTAGACATCTATAAATAATTAACAGGTGAGAAATTGTCACTCAAGAAACTCAAGGGACTAGAAAGAAATTTAATGTTAGAAAGTAGGCAGCGATGTTTTGTGAAGTAGGCCATGAAATTCACCTTTTGCCGGCTTCTACTGAGACCCCTGAGAGTTACCTTGACATTGGGGCTGATAGCTTTAGCATTCTTAAGTCATAGAACTCAAGGTGATATATATTATAGTTAATAATTATAAATGATTTTTTTCTTGGCAGGTAATTTCCCTTAGTGCAGTTGAAAAGGAAGAAGCCATCGATGTTGACATCGATATCCTCTGCTGACAGAAATTATAATACCTGAATATTAGAAGTTGAATTAAATAAAACAAAGACTCTGAAGAAAAACAGTGTCATCATTTTATAATTGTCAACTGCAATTTTATCTATTGATTTTATTGATTCATTTTAATAGTTGTGATTTTAATGCTGTGTTCATGCAAGTGGTCCCAGGGTTTGCTGTTGAGGGTATCTTCAAGTTGGTTGGAGTTAGTCTAAAGTCAATTCATACTGGGACACTAAACTATTGAAGAAGTGATAAATGTGCAGCATGCAACTATCAAGTTATGGATGCACATGGGAGGTTGCTAAGCACACAAGAGTAAGAGATGCTCAATGTGCAGCTGAGAGCATCTCTTACATTTCTCGAGTGCTAAGGAAAGCTTCCAAGTGCATTCATAACTCGATGGTTGCACAGCTGCTGTGTTACTCATTTGTTTTATAATATACAGTAAGCCTTCACAAATTCACAATCTGATGTCAGCATGCAACCCATGGGCAAATGGACTGCGCGTATTTGCCAATTATAGCCATGAAATACACACTTCTTACTAACCAAGTACTAAGTTCGTGCTGTAAGTTACGCAAAGTGCACAGGCCATAAATCAGAGCGGAAACAAGGATCCATAATTTACAGTATGGACCGAGAAAACATGGTTTGTAAGATATTTAGGATATCTCAAAACAAACTTTTGAATTTAGCGGGCCATAAATTGATTAATCACAGCACGCGTACTAACTGTGAGATAATAATGGTTTTAAACCTCTTGTGCAACTTTTGTATGTGTACAAAACACAGGCCAGTCCACAGATTTCTGGGCATTTAAAATAGTGCATAAGCAAATCCTAGCTAGTGCCAGGTAAACAGAACAGAACAGTAGCTTCCCACAGCGAAAATTAACACAAAGTCTTGAAAGTATTTCAAATGAAGTCAAGTTTTAATTTATGCAAAAGTCATACAGTATTTAAAATCACAGATATGACCTGTATAACCAATATTTTTGTATTTTTATATAGATCTACAATTACGTGCCAGTTGAGCAGCTATGTATGTACAAGGCAGCCAACCTCGGCCATTATACAATTAAGAGGTATAAACAAAGTTGACTCGGCAAAACCCCGTGTCCACAAAGCATTCAGATGAAATGAGCTTGCAATTGAACTCTGGTAAATTAAACCAATATATTTAAACACTAAGTGTGAATATTGAGCAC
Organism: Ricordea florida; assembly: GCA_949710005.1. Classification (NCBI taxonomy): domain Eukaryota; kingdom Metazoa; phylum Cnidaria; class Anthozoa; order Corallimorpharia; family Ricordeidae; genus Ricordea; species Ricordea florida. The sequence goes on along the minus strand of OX453283.1, from coordinate 891,101 downwards.
TACTGTTCAGCGGTTGTTTAGCACAATTATCTGAACATTAATCTAATGAAGGGGATTACAAATAAGCAATTTTTGTAATCTGAATATGTGAAAGGTACCTATTTTGGGATATCTGCTCTAAAGTACAAAAACAGTTATCACTACTGAGAAAATACAAATCAATCCAATAAAGTTGCTGTGAAATAAATGATGGTCTGTTAGAAGCCTGGCCACTCGTGTCGGCAGTATTTGGACTGCACCCCATTTTGGGCAGGGATACCACGCCTGCAATACAAAAATAACCAAAATCCCATGAGCCCCAAATTTTTGCAGTGTTTCCTCACATACTAAGCACTAGGAAGAGAGTTGAGAATGTGACAAATGGAGGTATTTTTGATGAAATTTATGGTGTTTGATGTGTGATAAAACACACGTATCAAGTGTCTGATGATTGTTTTCAAACAAAATGATTTCCAAACTTCACTAATTATAAATCCGTAAACAAGCCATGTTTATTAGACACTGTATCCAAACACTTCTCGGTGCATGATTTCCTTTGTTTTTGTGTTATATAGAGGATATTATATGCCTGCATGTGAATATGAATTTCACTAGTGAGACCAGCGAGAGTGAGATATCGAGTTGAACATGAGAAGATAAAATTCGTATTCAAAAGCAGGCACATAAAATTCTGTGTATTATATAAAGGTTCTTCAGTCCTGATGAAATTTTGATGAGACAAAGGCACCGCTGAGAAAGGCGCAATGTATTATGGTAACCATAGCAACGGTGATCTTTTCACGTGTGAAGATAACATGTTACTTTCACGTGTGAAAATATGTTTTAATGCGAAAGCTCACCTGGTATTTCACTGGTTTTCATAAAATAAGTAACATTTCCTCATGAGGTCCCTCATCACATTTGGCAAATACAAGTTAACCCCAAAGGAATAAAATTTAATCCTTGCAGTAAATTACACACAATTCTGTAAACAAAGGTTTTGGGTGGTTTTCTAATGCCCTTAGAGAACAAAAGGAAAACGTGGATACTATTACCTGATATAACGGCAGCGATGCTCCCACAACCTGCTATCAGCATCAGATAAATCAGTCACTTGTTTACTGCTCCAAAGCCTTTCACCCACAGCAAGAGCACGGGGCCTAGCAGCAAGATTTGATTGCAAGAAAAAGAATACTTTAAGGTTCTGCATCATTTAAATTTGCATTTATTTAAACTGTTGAAAAAATAAAGCAAGCGTTTGAATTTGTATTCACGGGGGTGCAGTGTTGGGGTGCAGGGCAGGCGCAGTAGTGAGAGCGCTCGCCTTCCACCAATGTGGCCCAGGATTGATTCCCGACCCCAGTGTCATATGTGGGCTGAGTTTGTTGGTTCTCCACTCTGCTCCGAGGGGTTTTTCTCTGGGTACTCCGATTTTCCCCTCTCCACAAAAAAGCATTTGAAAAAAGCATTTGATTTAATTTCACTTCTGTGCTTTACAGTGTCCCCAATTATTGCCTCAGTGCTAGATACTGTTGACATTTGAATAAAGTTCATTGCTATTATTATTAACAGGTAATTGCTTAAGATTTTCTTTTTTCTGAATCCTGTCACAGCCTGTTCTTTATTAAGGCTTCATAAACATTAAAATGAACTGATTTGTGTGCATGATTACTTTGTGGGAACTTGCAGAGGAAAAGTAAATTTTCACCTTCCTTTTGAAACCCCACAGAGAGTCACAATCCCTAAGATACTGAGGCAAGGAATTTTATAAGGTGCCAGCACTTCAGAAACTCTGTTCTATGCTCAGTCAATATAAGTTTGTTAACTGAGTTTCTTGAATCATACAGTAATTACCGTATTTACTCATGTATAAGTCGAACTCGTGTATAAGTCGACCCTACCTTCTCGAGGTCAAAAATCGGATTTTTCATCATTTCTGGAGTTCGGGCAATTGTTATGCTAATTTATTGGATTGCTTGTCAGGTCTTTGTGTATGACTCGTATATAAGTCGAGGGCGATTTTTTGGGATGATTTTTTGGTCATAAAAGGTTGACTTATACACGAGTAAATACGGTAGTGTTGAGTTTGCAAAATATATTATAAAGAAGTTAGAGAAAGGTTTATAACTTACCATGTTCTGTCTAGTAGATTAGTACCATCTACCCACTCCCCCCACATACAGCCCGTTCCTCCAACCACAAGTTTTTTCTGAGCGTCACTGCCTTAAATGACAAAGAACACATGTATACTTAGGTGTGTCAGTATGGAGTTGGGGCTGTCATAATGCATGGGGCTGATAGGCACTTTCCGGTGGGACCCATGACCATAGGGGCCACAAGCTCATCTGTGTATCACGCCAACCAATTCAGTACTGGCAACAGTTGTTATTGCTGATGCGCTTATTCTCAGCGATTTTCTCATAACATGTCAGTGATAATCATTGCAGGAAGGAACAACATGGCAAACCTCACAAATTGCAGGGAAAGACATGCCACTGGTTATCACAATCAACTTGCTCAAGTGACAACCAAGTTTCTTGAACCACAAAAGTATCTGTTTAATTTTATTGACCATTTACATTGCTATTACTGTAAGTAGATGTCGTAGTGGCCCCAGTACACTGCTTCGCCCTGGGACCAAAACTGCTGTTAAGATGGCCCTGTCAAATACTGGTATGTGTTTTTAGTACCAACATATCTAACAATGAGAAAAATGTACTGGTAGACTAATGTAAATGCCACAATCTGATTGGCTGAGCTACTGAAGACTATCAGCCATCAGAGTGCAGCAACTGGTTGAAGATTGTTTTCAAAACGTTGTTGCACTTTAGCAAAGTTTAGCAGGACGATTTATTAAGATTTTTAAGATTTTTACTAAAACAATTAGATAATTTCGCTCTCGATTTCTATAAGGTGATAGTTTATTTGGCCTTCGGCCTCATCAACTATCACCCCTTAGACCACTTTCTTAAATGGCAGCCAATTTATTATTCTTTTGTATGTATGTAAATTGGACCCACTGGCCTCATTTTGGAACCAAAATTATATTGAATTTTGCACATCCAAGCAAGGCCAGTAAGGCTCATTACCATGAAAACAAAAGAATGAAAAATCAGCCACCATTTATGAAAGTGGTCTAGAAATTTTGAGCTGCAATCTAATTGTTAATTATCCTCAATTATAGGCTGATTATCACTGGGACTTACCAGTGAAGTCTTCAGGATCACACTGATAGTACTACGGAGCAAAAAGAACACAGAAGAGAAACTCCGTAAATCCTATAGATGAGAAGTAAACTTGCCATAACACCAACTGAATTATCAAAATAGTAAAGTGCAAATGCTGGAATAGCTGGAAAACTACTGTAAAATTAGCTGCCCATCCCTTAAACATTTCTAATGACAAAAATAATATGTAATCATTAATACTGTATATCTCCACCTAAAGACTGCAAGTGACTCTCCACTCTCCCCTCCTTCAATAGTCCTGTCTGAGTTTAAGTATTTACCACAGAAAGTAACTTTGATTGTATTATTCCTGCATCTATTTAATTTTATTCCAAACTTGCTGTACACTTCAAACAATGTCACACAAATTATTATTGTGAGTTATTTTTTTTTTAAAAAAAATGTAAAATACTTTTCTTCAGTGACAATTCTTATGGGTCTTAGCCAGATATCTTTGTCACATGGTCTATTCTTTTGTTGCATTTATTATTCTTAGTTACTGTAAACATGTTACAAGTTTCAAGCACACCAACGAGAACCCTATTATAATTATCATTAAATTCAGGGTAATTGTGAAGAAGAGCTCCCCTCAACCGACTGTCGGCCGTCTGTCGGCCGACAGGCTACCGACAGGCCACCGATAGACGACCGACAGGTTACCGACAGACTACCGACAGTTTCTCAAAACAGACATTTTACTGTAAAATAGAGCAGAAAAAGCCGGAGTTGACCCGACACAGAAAGCAATAAGACCAGATAAACATTGTATTTCATCGTAATACATCATCTACTTACTGCTACAAAAAAATTGACTGCTCGCCGAGATTTTCTTTTATACAAAGTTTAATTTGTTATAAATATATCACCTGCGTAATACGTAATTTTCAGTCCACTGGGCAAGCGCTGAAACCACTTTCGAAGATGATAATCCAAAACGTAGGCATAAACTTCTAATGACACGCACTCGGTTCGAACAAAAACTGCATCATATTTAGAGGGGGACTGAGACTTAGGTAACCTTTCCAATATGGCGGCCAAAAATGAAATGCTGTACTCGCGTAAATACTCTGGCCGCTTTTGGCTACATTGACGCCAGCTTTAAGCAGAGACTACTACAGCTGGAGAGGATATAACTTTCTTTTCAATTTATTATACGTCTCGCGTGCGGTATTTGAAGAAAACTTGGAAAAAACGTAAAGGTAAGCCACCGACAACTTACCGACACATTACCGACACATCACCGACTGTCAGCCGTTTGTCGGCTGACAAACGGCCGACAGATGTCCTGCACATTAGCTAAAACCTGTCGGCCGACTAAAACCTGTCGGCCGACAGACGACCGACAGTCGATTGAGGGGAGCTGTTCTTCACAATTACCAAATTCAGATTTTGTTTTATATGTTGTGGTTCAATTTTTTCCTTGGTTTAAATTTTATTTTTCTTTGTTTCTTGATATGACAATGTCTGATAATGAGTTTGAAACAAAGGAAAATAAAATTTAAACCAAAGATATAATTGAACCACAACATATACAGCAAATGCTTCCTACGAACCTTTGGCCAGTCCAGACCATAGGAAATGTAATTCAAATACCAACAGGAAGATAGGATGACTTTCAATCCCTTCCCAGTGACTTTTGCCATCTCATTCTGCCAGCCACCTTTCCATACATTGACCACAGTATTAGGAAGCACCTCTACGTCATTGTCGACAACTTCCTGCCAGATAATGTACTCTTTTCCTAAGTCACCCACTATCTTGAGAAGTCTGAAGGAATGCACAAAATGTTCTTTGTAACATAGATTTCTTAATGTACTTTTCTTGCAGCTAAATAAACTGGAATTTACCACTGAAATTAAAAGAATATGAATTGTCAAAGTTTCCATAATCAACTTCTTAAAGCTCTAACTCAAAGCGATTTTTTAATTTGGTGAATTTAATTTTTTCTGAAAGAACCCTAACATTCAACCTCTCCACTTTGTTTTGTTTGATCACTGTTTCATTAAAACTAAGAGGGTGAAAGCCATCTCAAGCAAAGCTGAAAGTTCAAACCAGAAACAGCAAAGACAAGCAGAAAATAAAACATGTCATTGTCACCTTGTTCCACTCCACCTGTATCACATTTTATAAGATTTGTCACGTCTTTAGAATGCACATTGATAAAAAATCAATTTTCCACGGCTTCAATGCAAATTTCTTTGCAGATATGTTTGAAAAGAGCACCAATGACAAATAGAATAATTTGGATAAAACGATAAAGGACAGTGAACGCTTTGAAACTTCAGATTTCAGCTCATGGTGAGGCAAAAATGGCAGCTCTTGCATAACAACTCTCCCCCAAAAATTGTTCCAGGTGGCTTTGCTCTTCTTCCCGTGCTGTCAATTAAAAAGAAATTTCTACTTCTGGAGAGAAACGGTTTTTCCCGATTTCTCACAAATAATCACTCTTTTTCAATAATGTTTGTTTTGTTTCAAAGATCACAGTCAAAACTTAATTTTACTTTTCAATAATCTTGAGTAAACAAAATACCAGAGTAAATGTTTATCTGCCTAATAATAATAACTTTAACAAGTTGCCTTCATGTCTTACTTCTTCTCATAGTACTGCTCCAATAATGAGTAATTCTGTTTAAATCCCATGCTGTCCATCCACTGTGTAATGTGAGGGTTACTTTGCCTTCAGAAAACATGACAACATTCAGTAAATTAGCATAATGACAGGGTTTTCAATAAGAATTGCAGCAGCTGTAGAATTTTGTAAAGTAACAGGAGAATATTCTGAATTTAAAACTAGCTGCCTAATGAACACCCTGAACAAACCAAATACTAGGTGTATTCAGGATTGTCAGAAAAGGATGACAACCAGTGATATTGCCAGCTAATTTCATGTTTATTCCAGCTGCAGTTCATCGGGTTTGCCACTTTTCCAAATAACAGGCAAAGAAACACAGCAATAAAAATTAATATGAAAGATTTTTTTGAAACCTCAGCATACCGTAATGAGTTATAAAAAAACTGATGTGATAGATAAGACCTTTTTCAAGATGGCACACACATTAGTTAAGGTTATTTTTAGATTAACATTATCCAGTTAATGCTAGTAAAACCTGAAAAGTGTAACCCTAAGGAAACAGGAAAGCTGTAAAGAATAGAGAGAGCCGAGGGTAAAATCCTCAGAGGTACCTCCACAGTTTACGAGACTACAGGCAGGAAAGGTAATTGTTATAGCCTTGTAAATTATTTTCTGTTGCAAGTATATAACAGCTTTCATTTACTTAATTCCTGTAAATCAATCGACTTGCTGTATTATTCTTAGCTTAACCCTTAAAGCCCCAACATCAATATTCATTTTCTCCTAACTATTCTTGTATATTTCTTATGGTACTAGTGAGGTGAATTTTTTAAAATATCAATACAGCTCCTTTTTGGTGATCATTTTTGTTATTCTCATAACATGAATGGTTGATGAACAGCAAATAGTGTAATGAGAAATTGAATGCTGGTTACTACCGGTACTAGGACTTAAAAGGTAAACCATGTTGTAATTCTGTGCCCTGTACCATGTTAATCTAATGATCTTTTTTCCTAGCCTTTTCTCCTCAATTCTAATTATTGTTTCTTTCTCACCTTAGTTGGCTCCATGCTATTTTGCAAATAAAGACGCTTGTGTGAGAAGATAGAACAAGAAATAAATAACTTGAACTAACAGAAAATGTTTGAACAAACACTGCAATAATAGACCATATTCGCTAGTACATTTTGTTTACCCAATATAGATCATGTGATGATACTCGGGAGATTTGGTCCTCTGTCTTGTTCATTAAAAGATCTTAAAAAGAGTGCAGCCAGACATATTCATGATTGCCTACACTCTTTTTAATGAACAAGACAAAGGATCAAATCTCCCGAGTATCATCACATGACCTGTATTGGGAAAACAAAATGTGCAAGCAAAATAATAAGGTCTATTGCAGTGTAATGTAAAGATATTTCTCAATAATTGACAGCTGGAGGTAAAATGTCTATATTACTAAACTCACCAGCAGCCAAATGGAACTTCATCTCCACCCAAGTGAACATACTTGTCGGGGAACCTTTCTGCTATTTCACCAAAAAACTTTTTCAAGAAATCATAATTGGTGTCAATGATGGGATTAATTGGTCCGTAAGCTCTGAAAGAGAAAAAAAAAACAGAAATTATCTGGTGAAGAACAAAGACAGAATTTGAAAAGTATTAAGGTAATCTTAAAAAAGTGGTTTAAATAAATAAAGCAAGATAGCAACTTAGCAACCATACCCTGAAGGTTTTCCATCTTCATAGCAAGGTGCTAATAGGTCTGGGATACTACGCCAGGAAAATGTGTGACCCTAAAAAAAAGAGCATTTGAGAGACTGTGGAGTAAAGTTTCTTGTCTGAGGAAATAACGTAGTTCCAACACTTGGATTCAAGCACCAACCTACCCCCACCCCACCCCACAAATAACACATAGCACTTACACAGTGTCACTGCACCACTGGGGTGAATTATTCAGTACTATGCCTACACATTTATGCTTTAATGCAGGGCATGAAATCATTTTTTCAAAGTGGTAACCAATTCCAACTAGCCGTTTTTAAAGACAAACAAAACTATTTTTATGCTGTCAGCATTACTGATTGATGCTCCAAAATGAATTTAGCAAAAAGATCTTTAACTAGTTTCAGTAATTAAAATTGAAGAATCGTGACGTCCTTTTCTTCAGAATGGAGGATAAATTGCTCCTGAATCACACAGTCGTCTAAAATTGCAAAGGTCCCAGCTCAGAGAGAATAGGTATGCAGTGCACATGTGTCTACTGCAAGGTTGTGGGATGCACATGGCTGTTATAGCTGAAGGGTAGATTTAGAGTTGGGACTACTTATGTTGACGAGCTTGGAAATGATGATAAGGATAGAAGGGGAGAAATGAAAGGCCAAACAAGCACGGAACCTTTGTGTTAATACAGAACAAGCTAAGTGTAAGGATCCTGGATTGAGTTTAATGTCACCAGACATGAACAATTTTTTTTTTCTGGAAACAAAAATTATCCTGACAAAAACTGCAGCTTGATGTGCTTCTCAGTTTTATAATGAGCTGCTATACTTCTTAGTCTGGATCAAGGTGGAGTCACACTTCTGAGAGTTGATATTAGTCTTCTTTGAACAGTTCATTTCTTCATAAACTTCAAAATCCTTTTAATATTAATTCTATTTATTTATATTTCCTAGCTTTGTAACGTCTTTCCCTTTTCCTTCTTGTTGTTCTCCAATCGTGGTTTTTAGCATCTGTGTGATGTAATTGTTTTGCACATACAACGCCATTTCTCACAGCAGGGATGTTCGTGACAAAGATAATAAAGATGTTTATTCAAACAAAGCCTAATCGAAAATAATCAGACTTCAGACCTCTTAAAAAGTATGCCACTCATACAGGTGGGGTTTAAACCTTGCAATACATCACCTTTGACCCGGTTTAATTTTGAGGACATTGATTTTCCCATGATACAAATATATCACACATTTGGCAAGCTTTATCTCAACAACGTCACGTACAGCATTGGGAATATCAGAATTCCAAAGAGTCAGACATCTCAAAGATTGTGCCATGTTTACAGAAAATCAAACATTCATTTACTCATTAAGGGAGAGTACCAAAAAGATTACTTGAATGCAAGTTATTTGCATCCAATAGCAACACAACTTTGTGCAAAGTAAACTCTCCACATTTCCTCACTTTTGGACTGCACAACACAAACATTAAAACATTGGGCAACAATTTTTTCTTCAAAGAACTGAGGATAAGAACCATTACTTAAACATGACAAATTTTAAAATAACCAGAACTAAAATGTTTTGCTTGAGCTAGAGAAGCAATCATGCTGTTTGTTGTTTGTTTGTTTGTTTGTTTGTTGGCAGTGCGATTATAATGTCACCTGTTCATGGTTTTTGCAACTCGTCAGCATCACTAATCACTTATCGATTACATGTACCTATACCCTATCGATTTGTTAACAAACTTTTTTTCAGATATAGGTTAGTGTCTCACCAACTCAAACATACTTATCCACATTTAATACCTAGCCATTACAATGCTGAAAACAGATGTTAAGTAATAACTAAGGTCTATAATAATTTGCATGTGCTACAAAGTGGACACTAAGATGGCATCTACCGGTAGTTATTGATCGAGATGCATGTGCTGCATTTTGGAAACAAACTTAACCAGAAAGTTGGCTGCATATCTATCTTTGAAAATCTTTTTACCGTAATTTCCGGCAGATTACCCACGGGTAATACGTTAATTTTTCCGTAAACAGTTGTTGGTGCGGGTTATGGGAAGGTGCGGGTAATGTGATAATTTTTAAAGCTACCGGTATAGTTTAAAACCGTACTGGCTAACCAGGAAAAAACTGAGATGATAAGATCCCTTAAAGATACTCTTCCTAAGCCTCGTGGTATTGCCTTATCTACTTTGCTTTCATTGCTTGTTATAATAACAAACTTTTTCTGCTCTTGACGAAAGCAGAACAAATTGAACAAAAATCGATAAATAAACAAATATTTTATTGTGTTTGTGCTATTACTTTCTTTCCTTGTCTACTTCACAGCCTGTTTCTTTGTTTAGTAAAAAAAACAATTCTCACTTACACGGGTATTGAACTTGAAAATATACGAATTTAAATGTGTAAAAGCAGGCTTCAAAAGCACACAAAAATGATGCCGACATGTTCATTTCATGGCCCCGCATAATTAATGGCGCGAGAAGGAAAGATAATTGTCGGCATGCATGTAAACAAACATTTGCAGCAAAAAATTTTACAATAACGTAATATTCGACGCATCAGTGAAATATTCTTACCTAGCACTGCCTTGAGTTAAAGAGTATATTCCCGTTTCAAGTGATTTCTTAGACTCGGTAGGTCCTGAGATATCAATTTTTTTTGAGGACAGATTTTTACAAGCACTATTATTCTCAATGAAACACCGAAAACAATGGTTGTGAAAACTTAATAAATGCACGCAAAAGGATACCATGTCAACAAAAACAATAGATGAAGTTTTTACTTGATTCAAAACGTTATGAAAAGGTAACTGACAACAATTTAAAATCTCTGATCATTTCCGATAAGTGTAGCCACACGTAGTTTTGAGTCAATGTGCCCGGTGTAAAATATGCACGTCAGAATTTCAAGATGATTTTGGAAGTCGCTTTTCCCTAGTGAAATTAAAATTATTATTTCTTTTAAAAGTACAGTTGTTTTGGGATGCGGGTTATCTGCCAGTGCGGGTTATCTGCCAGTGCGGGTTATCTGCCAGTGCGGGTTATCTGCCAGTGCGGGTAATCTGTTGAAAGTTTTTTCTCGCTATTAGAAAAACTGACTGATGTGGGTAATATACCGCGCGGGTAAACGGCTGGAAATTACGTAATTCATTATATCCCTAGGTAAGGTATGATGAAGCATTCTAGTTCCTAATCTGGAAACTAACTTTCAGGACTTGGTCGCCAAAAAGAAAAACTCATTTGCAATTGCACCCATATTGGCCGAAATTCCATGTCCTGCTTTAACGGCAGATTTTTATTGATATACTTACGGGTGTATCAAACTCAGGCACAACTCTAATTCCCCGCAATCTTGCATACTCAATGACCTTGGCAATATCATCTTTGGTGTATATGTGGGTTTTGTTATTCCATGCACCCTAAAAATACAGGATAAGAAACAACATTTCTTACACAACTACAAAAAAAAAAAGAATCAAAGAGTTAAGATGCCCTAGCATGAATCAACTATGGAAGAACCCAATCTTGACAGTTAAGAAGAACATTTCTGTAGTCAGAAAGATAATAGACCATTCTACAGTTGAAACTGGGTAAATTAAATGAATTGATTAAGTAAGTTATATCACTGTTAGGTAAAAGGGAGGTGCTGATGTTTCGAGCAGCGGAGCATCAAATGGTTGATCCTTCAAAGCATCCCTCATTGGAGCACTTCGCTCCAACGAAGGGCTAACGCTCGAAACGTCAGCACCTCCCTTTTATCTTATGGTGGTATAACTCAAGTGCTTATCAATTTGTGTGATTTACCCAATTTCTTGTGTTTCAATTCCCCACCGATGCAGCACCAGTTTCTTTGGAAACTATCCCCACCATTTTACAGTTGTATGTTAGTATCCTGCCCTCCACATAGAAGTGAGGCTGGAGGAGACCTTGTTTTGTAACTAACCTTCTGTTCTTCATATGTAAATGTGATTTGCACATGAAAGGCAGGGAGGTTTGTAAGTCACCTCCAGCCTCACTTGTATTTAAAGGCTAGGTTTCTAAGGACAAAACGGTAAAATGACCTACTCATTTTAAATGTTCCATGTCAAAAAGATGATTAAGAGATATAACTATATTTACATACCACTCCACTTAGTTCAGGAAAAGTTTCACTGACAAAAGGAAATGATTGATCATCAACAATATGCCAGTGAAGAACATTAAACTTGCTGTAGGACAGGGCATCCTAAAAAGATGAAAAGAAAAATAGGCAAGCATTGCATGCTTGTGGCTACTGCATTTATTAAGTTTATTCGGACCTTTATGCCATACCATCACCTTTCCTCGATTTCATTACTTTTACATATTCTCTTCTGAGTTTAAAAATAAATCAATATAAAAGTTACAAAATATGAACTCTAGTATCTTTCCTTAAGGAATGTCATTCAAATATAGGCCAGCCACTGTAAATTTGTTGATACTAGGCTGATTTACACAATTCTGATTGGCTCCTTCACTCACTCACTCGCTCACACGCGTTTCCTTTGACATATTGCCTCCTGCATTATTTCATGTGCAGTAGCCAAAAAAAGAAAGCAATATAACCACTGCCCTGATAAGTTGCAAATGCATGTTAACTCTAACTGCTTGGCATTAACTTTGGAGGCTGACTGTGTACTTACCAGAAATTTTAGAATAATTGGTAGCTGAATGAAGTGTCTTGATGTGTCAATCAAGAAGCCTCGGTGATGGTAACGTGGATAGTCCATAATATGAGTCCCATTAGCAAGATACTGCCAAAGGACAAAAATGGTTTACCATTAGGTTGATTAAAAGCAATATTTTTACTTAATGTTTTAAAAAATTTTAAAAATAAATGGATAATAACACCCAAATTATGATACTTACAAAGCCCTCAGGGTCTTGGTACACAGCCTGACTAAATGTCTCCAGACCTAACCGAAAAATGAAGATTATCCTTTAACAAGATCTTGAATATTTCATTCTACATTTCACCTATCTCAGCCTTATCATTATACAGTAATCGTAACATTACAAAGGTGCAAGAAAACAGAGAGGAGACTTACCACGCAATGCTCCCCACACAGTGTAGGCATAAAGACTTGCATTTGGTGCAGTCACTTCCAGAGTGTCTGTAAAATTATAGGTTGGAAGAAAAATTGAAGAACAGAATTAGCTTCTTTTCCAACAAGGTCATATTTCATGACACTACTCTTAGCTTATTTCCTCCCCAAATCCTAATAGCCTTCATTTAACCCGTTGGACCTTTTTGTGACACCTACTCACTGTTAGGCATCGTAACCACCACATCCACCTCAATACCCAAGCAAGAGCAGATCTTCAATGGTGGGCATCCTTACTTCCTGTTTTTAACCGCAAATTCCTATTCCCTGATGAGTTTCCTTCAACATCATTACCAGCAAATACTGATGCCTCACCTTCTGGTAGGGGCTGCTATTGGAAAAATGATTGGCTACATGTTAACTGGGTGCTACACTTGACAAAAATGTGTGCCCTGCATATCAACTACGAAGAAACTTTCATGATTCTCCAAGCAGTCAAACTGTGGGCCCCATTTTGGTTGGGACAAAGGGTTGTAATCAAGTCAGACAGTAAAGTTGCAGCAACAGTCGTAAACAAAGGAACCACCCCTTGCCCCACCATAATGGATTGGCTCCACAAGTTGTTTTGGTTAACAGTGTTCAATGATTTGCACCTAACTGTGGAGCATATTGCAGGTTTACTCAAAGGTTTTGCAGACAAGTTTTCAAAGACTTCACAAGAAATGCCACCAAGACACGCTCCAGGCATGGCTCGCGCTGTTCTCTTCCTCTACTGCAGACATCTTGTCTTACATGTCCCCTTTGTCACTTGCTATCCACAGACCCAGACAATCAGTTGAGATTGGACATGGAAGTTGTTAAGTTTCAATTTATTGTTAAGGGGTGTTTCCAAGTTCAACACTTTGAAGAACCTCAGGAGAAGTGACATTGTGTTCTACCCAGGCTGGGTCACCATCACCAACCGCTGGTCTGAGACCATTCAGTTCAGCCTGCGACTCCTCACCATTCCACTACCTTGCATCCCAGCCCACCCACTGTGCCCCCATACTGCATTGCAGCACGCTTTCAAACTTGTGCCAGCCCCACTTTCTGGTCCAGCCTTTGTATTACCAGCACCCTGTAGCAAGTGCCTGATACCTTTCCCTTATGTTAAGTTTGATAATCTTCTTACAGGGTTTGTACGCTTTTTTGGAATAAAAATTCAAGGACTTTTCAAGGACTTTCAAAGACATATTTTCCATTTTTCAAGGACTCCATGCACTGCAAAATCAAAGGATGTTCAGCTTCTCACAGTAGCGATTGTGCCCAGCTAACAGAGAGCTAAAAGTCCATGTCTTTTTGAGTTCATCCACAACATATTACATGTTGCTACATTTCTGCCATTAGAATATATTTTCATATAAGGCACTCTAGAATCTAAGTTGGATGAAATTAGCTACAAATTTCAAGGACTTTCCAGCACTGACTGCAATTTTCAAGGACTTTCAAGGCCTTGAATTTTTATTTTGAGATTCAAGGACTTTCAAGGACTTTCAAGGCGCGTGCGAACCCTGTTCTTAAATCAGTGGCATGTACAGCAGGCCAGGCCAGAGCCATCTCACATCAGTGGATGCAGCCTTCAAGCAGGGAGGGCTACCCTAGCCTTTCAAGCTAACACTCCTGAAGAGTTAATCAAAAGACAAGGAGACTGGCGTTCTGATGCCTTCAAGTCCTACATTCACATACCCATTAAGCACAAGATGCATGCTATCCACCAAGTAGCCTTGTTTGTTTGATGTCACCCCTCCTTTGTAGTGCTGTCTTCTATTAGTATAGGGTAAGTCATTCCTCCCTTGGGCAGTTTATCTATAAATGGAAGGGCCTTGTTCTGATCCGTCAAACCCTGATCCATAAGAATGTTTTCCGAAACAAACGAGACGTACGTCCTTCATCAGCAGTGTAACCAGTTTTAATCACAGTAAAATTTCGCGGTGAAAAGAGAAAGCGTTTTCACCGGCGACACGATTATACAATCTCTCGACCACCACATGGAGCATTCTATCCCATAATACTTTTGAAATACGATGCTCAGTTATATAACGCAAGACGCGTAACTCGCGTGACAGAACACTCCCCGTCTGGTATAGGAAAATACCACTTAAAAATAGAAACTTAACAGAAACATCCTAAATAATAAAAGTTCAGTCTTAATCTCCAGCGCTAAGCTGAGACAGTTCGCTTCCTTGTAAGCTCAGACAGTTCGCTTCCTTGTAAGCTCAGACAGTTCATCCAAATGGGGTTTTCATCCTCTCGAAATCCCTCTCACTCCTGAGTAAAATGACCTCAGTGACTGGTCTGGTGTAGCTCTTTATGGGTCCGTCTTTCGTTGTCACCAGATCAACCTTGCGTACTTTGCCATCTGCACTGACATAAGCTTTGGCAATTCGTGCAAGAGGCCAGTGGTTTCTAGGTGTATCTTTACAACGGAGGAGGACCAAATCTCCCTCCTCTAGGTTCCTGGTTTCGTTTTGCCACTTCCTTCTTGACTGGAGCGTCGGCAGATACTCTTTACGCCAGCGAGTCCAGAATATATTGGCTAAATACTGGACTTGCCTCCACTGCTTGCTGTACAGATCTGTGATGCTGAAATTCCCTGGTGTAGCCTTCAAGGCTTTAGACTTGTGTGTTAGTAAGGTGGCTGGGGTGAGAATCTCTGGCATATCTGGATCCGATGGCACGGGTACCAGAGGTCTTGCATTCACTATAGCTGTTACCTCCGCCATGAGTGTCGTGAGGACTTCATGAGTGAGACGCCTGGGCCCAAGATCCGCAAGGATCGAATCCAAGATTCTTCTGGTTACGCCTATCATTCGTTCCCAAACTCCACCAACATGGGAGGCGTGAGGAGGGTTAAAGATCCAATCGCAGCCCTCATTTGCCAGGTAGGACTGAATGGCCATGTCATCCATCTCTTTTAGGCACGTTTGCAGCTCGTTTCGTGCACCCACAAAATTGGTACCGCAATCTGAGCGGAGCTGTATTGCTGGTCCTCGCAACGCCAGGAATCTTCTCAATGCATTAATGAAACATGAGGTGTCCATAGACTCTATCACTTCAATATGGATGGCTCTTGTGGATAAACAGGTAAAAAGAACGGCCCAACGCTTGTTGTTAGCAACTCCTCCCCTTGTTCGTCGGGTGCTGACCAGCCAGGGTCCGAAGGCATCAAGGCCAACATAACTGAATGGTGGTGCAGGAGTTAGACGATCGATGGGAAGATCGGCCATCTTCTGCATCTGCTGCCGTCCCCTCAGCTTCTTGCATTTAATGCAGTTGTTTATGGCACTGTTCACAGCTCGCTTGCCTCCGACTATCCAGAACCCACTACTTCTGATCAGACCAAGTGTGAAATGTCGCCCCTGATGCTGTACTCTACGGTGATAATGCGTGATCAGTAGAGTTGTGATATGATGTGAACTTGGGAGTATCAACGGGTGGCTCTCCTCATAGCTCAGAGCTGCTCGTTCGAGTCGGCCACCGACCCTTAGAAGACCATCCTTGCCGATCACCGGATTTAGTTTGAGCAGAGGGCTTGACTTGGGTAATTTTTCAGAGTTCTTCACACAGTTGATTTCTTCTTTGTAGGCTTCACACTGAACATTCTGTATGATCACAAACTCTGCTCTGTTAAGGAAGCAAACGGGTGGCACTGGCTTCAGACTTTCCATGGTACCGGACTTCTCAGAGGCCCTTCGACGGTGTGACTGGATGAAGGAGAGAAGTCTCCCAATTGCTCTCACGAGAGTTGTCCACTGCGAGAACCTAGAGAAACGGCTGGTTCCAAGAGGTTGGTAAGGTGAGATTTGAGTCGCCAGAGTCTGTACCAGTGGGCGGATTTCGGGGTCATCAACCTCAGTTTCTGAAGCTTGGCTGGCAGTCATGTAGGCAGATACTTCCTGGTGGTGAAGGGAATTAGGGCCACGATGCCACATGCTGTCCCTTAGCTTCTGAGCATCCACTGATCGTGTGGCCAGATCAGCAGGATTCTGGTGAGATGGTACATAGTACCACTGTTCAGGAGATGAAGATTTCCTAATACGCTCTACTCGGTTGCTGACGTAGACATAAAAGCGCCGGGTTTCATTGGTAATGTAGCCAAGGACTACTCTGCTGTCAGAGTAATAGACAACTGTGTCAGGTTTTACGTCCAATTCTTCGTTGATTAACTCTGTGATTTCAATGCCAAGTACAGCTGCGCACAGTTCAAGACGAGGAATGGTTGTGGCATGTGATGGAGCCAGCTTCGCCTTGCCAAGGACAAAGGATACTTGGACGGTTCCATCGCACTGAATGGTTCTGAGGTACGAGACAACTCCAATGGCTTCATTGGACGCGTCGCAGAAAGTATGCAGCTCCCTTCTACTAACTGCTTTAAGTGGGGCAGTTGTGTAGCAGCGAGGGATCCTTAGCAATGTTAGCGCTTGCAAGGCTCGGCACCATGCTTCCCAGGTTGGCTTTTGTTCTTCGGGCAGTGGTTCGTCCCAGTTTTCGGGCTGAAAGTTGCCGACACTGACCATCATGGACCTAAGAAGGAGCTTCCCTCTAATAACAACTGGAGCAGCTAGTCCCAGCGGATCATACAGGCTATTTATGATTGATAGCACACCGCGTCTTGTAAATGGCTTCTCCCCAAGGGAAACTTTGAAGGTGAACGCATCTGTCGATATGTCCCACAGCACCCCCAGAGCACGCTGTACTGGCACGGTATCTAGTGAGAAGTCTAGATCACGGAGGTCAGAAACTTGGTCGTCTCTTGGAAAGGCACAAGTCACTTCTGGATGACTTGATGCTATCTTGTGAAGACGTAAATTTGCTGCTGCTAACATGGCTCTTGTGCGCGTCAAGAGATCGATAGCTTCGGTGGGTGTGGCTGAGGACTTAAGCCCATCATCAACATAAAAGTTGTTGTGCACAAATTCTTTTGCATCGGAGCCAAATTCTTGCTCCCCAACTTCAGCTGTTTTTCTAAGGCAGAAGGTGGCTACGGCTGGTGACGAAGTGTTCCCGAAGACGTGAACTTTCATTCGGTACTCAGACAACTCCCCATCGGGGTTGTTGTCTTTGTACCAAAAGAACCGGAGTAGGTCCCTGTGGCGTTCTTGAACAAGGAAAGAATGAAACATTTGTTCAATGTCTGCTACAAAGGCCACAGGGTCTTGGCGGAAGCGTAACAAGACACCTAGTAAACCATTTGTGAGGTCAGGTCCTGAGAGAAGTATCTTGTTCAGTGACATCCCTTTGGTCTCAGCCGCAGAATCAAAAACTACACGTATCTTATCTGGCTTTTGAGGATGGTACACTCCGAAGTGGGGAAGATACCAGTGGGAGGCAGATGGGCTTGTCTCTTTGTTCGGTGCAGGTTCAGCGTGGCCCTTGTCGAACAATTTCTGCATAAAGTTGAAGTAGTGTTTTTTCATCAGCGGCTTCTTGTCGAGTGTTCGCCGAGTCGACTTCAGACGTTTGAGCGCATCTTCTCGATTATTGGGAAGCCATTTAGTTTCCTCGCGGAGCGGTAAGGGCGCTTCCCAGCTACCGGATTCATTCCTGCTTAATGAATTGTTCATGATCTGAATAAACTTCCGGTCCTCTACTGACATTCCTGGTTTGTTGTCATTGTTAGTGCGTGCGAAGACATGGTCTCCCAGTCCGTCTTCGAAGATCCCCTTAGAAAAGGTTCCCTTTCTTTTACTTGTTTCCAAATAAGCCATGGAGTTAGCATTTGAGTCATGTTTAACATAGAGCCGGTTGCTGCAGGGTAACAGAAAGGAAGGTCGGCCATTGTCGAGGACTTGCGTCCTGTAAGACGTAACCTCAGTGGGTCTATGAGCACCATCTAAGCAGACGTTTCCTAACACCACCCATCCCAGGTCAAGGCGCTGAGCCCATGGCGCATTTCTGGGTCCATTTCGGGACTCGTGGATTTTGTGAAGAGGCGGAGCGTCTCTTCCAACGAGTAAGAGGATCTCGGCTTCCGAGTCTGATTCAGGAATCTCATCAGCGATAGCTGCTAGATGCGGGTGGGCCCTAGCCACTGACGGTGTTGGAATTTCTTCCCTACTATCTGGGATAGCACTGCATTCAGTGAGGACGGGCAACGTATGACTCTGCATGCCATCGATGGATTCAACAATGAGGCTGTGGGCGCGTCTTCCTTTTACTTGACTTGTCCCTGCGCACGTTTTCAACGTGTAGGGAGTGGCTTTTCCACCCAGATTCAGCAGATCAAACAGTTCTGGCTTGGCCAGTGAACAGTTGCTTTGATCGTCAATGACCACGTAAGCTTTGACCTTGTTCTCGGGATGACTGCTTGCATAGATGTTCGCCAGACATATCTTTGCACAGGATTTGCCTCCATTTGTGCTTCCACACACCTCTGTGCAGCTAGATGTTACATTCGAAGGCTCCCCGCCTTGCTGGTGGGCGTCTCCTGGTTCTCGTCCTTCCACTGGTGGCTTGCTGAGGGGTCCCGCATGTAGTGCCGCAACATGATTGTCACTGTGACACTCGGAGCATTTGACCTGGACGGTACAATCCTTCGCTAGATGATTGGTTGAGGCAAGGCAGTGGAAACAGATTCCCTGTTGTCTGAGCAAGGTCTTTCTTTCAGCCAGAGGCATTGCCCTGAAGGCACGGCATTTACTGAGAGGATGGGAAAGTTTATGAACGACGCACCATTTGGCAGGGTCCCGAACGACTGGACTCCTGGATGTAGGGTCTGAAACGTCAGTTCTAAATGTGTTAAAGCCTTGTCTGAATGGTGGAATAACAGCAGGTTTGTTTGGTGGCTTAGTAGGTTGCTTGACGGGTGATCTGACAGGAGGCTTTACAAGATGTAAATCCTTCTTCTCTTGACTCTCTATTGACAAGTAGGGATCGTTCCGTTCCTTTGCAATCTCTTGGATGAAGGAGGCAAACTCCCGAAAAGGAGGGTAATCAACACCATGCTGTGACTTGAAACGATATGCGTGCCTTTGCCATCTTCCTTGGAGTTCTTCGGGTAGCTTGATAAGCAGTGGTTTCAAGTAAGCAGGTTCGTCAAGAATTTTTAGCCCTGTGAGGCCACCATCTTCTTTAGCACATTGCAACTCTAATAATAAGTCTCCAAATTCTTGCAGACCTTTGTTGTCCTTTGCTGCTAATCCAGGGAACATTGTGAGCTTGTTCAGATGCACATTGGTAATAACTGCGGTTGAGCCAAAACGTTCTCCTAGCTTCTTCCAGGATTCTGTCACTCCCACCTTTGGGTTCTCTATATAGGCATTGCGAAGCCGCTGTACAAGTTTTTTTTGACTCACCGGTGGTGTACTCAATCATTAGGGCTAACTCTTCACTTGCAGTGACATTCACATCCTTTGTCATGTTCCTAAAAGCTGCTTTCCAAGTATTGTAGTTTTCTGGGCGGTTATCAAACTTCTCTATTTTGTTGGCAATCAGCTCCCTTCGGGCCATAAACTGAATGAAACATTCCATGCGGTCAGTTGGATTGGAGGCCTGAGCAGTTCGACTCGGGGCGAAGGGCAGTGATTCTGGTTTTGGCTTTTCTTCTTTGACTGACTTAACGGGAAAACCAGGGACGGTGAAATTCGATGCGTTAACTTTGTAATTTGATGCGTCAAGTTCTGGACCACGAGATTGATCTTGCTGTGTGAGTTGACCGATCTGGCTGTTAATAAATTCCTCAACGCGTTTACCGGGTTCTTCAACAGGTAAATCTGGCGGCTCGTACTCGAGAGCGAGTCCGAGCTCCTGATCAATGGCCTTGGCTCGCGCGACCGCCACAGCTGCTTCTTGTTCTGCACGTAGGGACTCCAGGCGTGCTTGTTCTTCCAGCTTTCTTCTCGCGAAAGCTATCTCTTCGAGTTCCAGTGCCATTGCAGATTTAGATTGGAGCTCGTTAATTTTCTTCTGCAATTCAGCCTTTTTCAACGCTGCGGCCGCCTCGCCTTTCGCATGAGCTCGTAGCGCGCTGGATGAAACCGAAGCCCTCGAAGCACGTGATCCAGAGCGAACCGATCCTAATTCTTGTAAGAGGTCATTTTTACGATCTATCCCTTCGTTTATCGCTGCTTGGACGATTTCTTTCCGTGTTCTCATTATTTCTTCTAGAGTTTGTCGTTCCTGACGTTGTTGGGGCATGTTGACATACGCGGTAAAGTCCATCAAAGAAACCCACACGAGTTGATATTCGTTAAAAGCTGAGCGTAAATCTCCTACCGCTTTCCGAAGGGCTTCGATAGAATCCGGAGTTCCCTGCAACTTAGAAATTGCCTTTGCAGTCTCTTCCCACAGTCTTTCGAGCTTCGATGTGTCTGCCTGAAGCCTGTTGGCGATTAGCTTCTCGCTAGGTTTTGAAATTCGTTTCGGTCGCGTGGATTCCACGTTTTGCTCGACGACATCTTGAGCAGCTTTATTTACAACTGGGAGCATGCCATCTTCGGCTGTCATTGTAGTTTTTTCCGAGCCTACAAGGTCTGCTGCTGTATCGGGAAATAAAGGAGCGGAAACACGTTCCGGTGAGCGAGGCGAGCCATGGAATTCGGCATCGATTTGCTGCTCGAGTTGTTTATCCACGAGGTCGAGTGCATCGCTTACGTCGGCTGGCGAGAAGTCTCTCTTTTCACTGTTCTGATCCGTCAAACCCTGATCCATAAGAATGTTTTCCGAAACAAACGAGACGTACGTCCTTCATCAGCAGTGTAACCAGTTTTAATCACAGTAAAATTTCGCGGTGAAAAGAGAAAGCGTTTTCACCGGCGACACGATTATACAATCTCTCGACCACCACATGGAGCATTCTATCCCATAATACTTTTGAAATACGATGCTCAGTTATATAACGCAAGACGCGTAACTCGCGTGACAGAACAGGCCTGTTTTTATCTGGCCCTCTCCTCTCCCCCATACTGGTTGTTGTTTGGTCTACCATGAGTTAAGTTGGAATAATACACCTTTTACTTACATTTACTCTGAGGAGGAAGAAAGTCTGAGGGAAACTTGCCCAAGTCTGCGCTGTACTCTAGACTCTGAACATGTGCTTGATCAACTGTTTGTTTCTCCTTCCCTCCCTCCCTCCCCCCTGTAGTTACTGTTCATTTGTACTGTTCTAGCTTCTGCTTGGGCAGTTTATCTTCAATAAATGGAACGGCCTGTCTTTATCTGGCCCTCTCCTCTACCCCCATACTTTGTTGTTGTTCAGTCTACCATGAGTTAAAAGGTTTAAAATACAGTATTTAACAGGTACCTTTTTAAGTGTAGTGTGACTGTTTTAGCAATAATAGGACAATCACATGACTTTTGGAGGGTATATAGTTTATTTGTGGCCCGAGTAGCATCATTTGCGCCCGAGCGCGAAGCGCAAGGGCGCAAATGATGCTACGAGGGACACAAATAAACTATATGACCGACAAAAGTCATGTGATTATCATTATTATCAATACACAAGGCCAAATCGTACAAATTCATTTAATAAGAAAAAAATGTTTAACAGAGATGTAGCATGAAACTATGGTATGGAAATTTGTTGCTACAATACGATCAGCTAAACAAGAGCCAAATAAAATTCCTTTTTGTTTACAATAAAATGTCAAATATAATCTAGTTTTAAAAAGATTGGTAACAATGATTAGCAAAAAGACAGTTTATATTTAAAAAAAATAATATAGTCTTCCCGTTCACAGGCAATGGACTCAGCTGCAGGGCCGTTAATGCATTAACGGCCCGCTAGGAGTCATTTGCGGCCCGCAAAGCGCGTGTTTTCAAGAGGGCGGTTTTCAATTTGGCCGCGTATCTTGATAATAATAGTTGATTACCAAAACACAATGTTGCCTATTATCTTGTACGGCTGAACAATGACAATTTTATATGAAACAATCAATTTTATCTGGCCCTCTCCTCTACACCCATACTTTGTTGTTGTTCAGTCTACCATGAGTTAAAAGGGTTAAAATACAGTATTTAACAGGTACCTGTTCAAGTGTAGTGTGACTGTTTTAGCAATAACAGTTGATTACCAAAACACAATGTTGCCTATTACCTTGTACGGCTGAACAATGACAATTTTATATGAAACGAAGTTGGCAATAATGAAAACTTATTGTTGCAAAATTTAATAATGCATGCTCTGACACAATAAACTAAGGGATTATTCGTTTGAGCAGTATCCTCTAATTCTGCTGAACTTCAGTTGCTCCTTAATACAATACGAAAAGCTTCTAGCGAAAGAAATGTGACAAGTCACATCTATTCGCTTGTACCGAGAATTCTGGTACCTGAGTACGGTAAACTTAATAACTATTTCTTAACAAACATAGATTTATCCTGAGAACTGAATTAGTTCGCAAAATAATGATAAACAGTCTAGCTAAGAGAGAAAGCAATGCTTGCGTAAAACAGGCAACAAGCAGAAAACAGAACCAAATAAAAAGACAAACTTGTGTTAAAAAGGTTAGATTGTACACCGAGTAATGATCAACCAAGTACTAGAATTGAGTTACTACCTTCTCCTAAACGTATGTTCATGTATTGAAAGGAATTTACATTGTACTCCCATACATGTAGGTCTGTACCTTTAAATCACGACCATCTAGCACACAGCAATAATTGCATTATTACAGTTCTTACTCACAGGATTCATCGGTTTCCAAGACCAAAGATTCGTACTTGTCGACGACATGGATTTCAAGTCCTGTGATTTGTGGTAAATTCTTTTTGGTCGTATGCACTGCATCAGGAAACGTCAGTTCTCTATAGCGTGATACAGCACTCTGCAAAACATCACTCTTCTGACCAGTAACGAAGAAATAAAACTCTGATGATTTTAGAGTGTACACAACTTTACTTGGGTCCTCATATTGTGGTTTTGGCCATATAGACCCCCTGACATAGTCTTCGACCTGAAGTTCCTGAAGTTCCCAGCCAAGGCCACCGAGAGCAAGAGGATCTGAGAGTTTAGGTACTTTCCTCACAGAACAGGAAACCAAGCTAAAAGAAAGGAAACTCAGTGCAAAGCGCCACATTCTGATGCTGCCCGGGCAAAATGCACTGACTTATTGTAATGACTGCGTTTCATGTCCTCGAGCAAATCATGTGACAGTCAAATGCCACTTTCGGCCTTTTCACTTTCAGTACGTTAATGAGGGAGGGGTAGGCTGGGAGGAACTGGTGTTATAGTTCCCAGTCTCCAACTTGATCATTATGGATACGACTGCGACAACCCAACAAAACAATAATGTTATTGGTTATTAAAAACATAGTCCCCTCTACTAACTATGGTTAAAAGAGTATAAATAAATGATCGCGCTGCACGTGCAGCACGGATTTTAGCAAGTATATTAGCGGTCCTCTGCTTAACGACGACGTGAAATCACCAAATTCGAGGTTTTGATGACAACGTAAGCGTGTAACAGAGAATCTTTCATTCTCTATTTTCACTCTGAAACCGCTCGTACCAATTTATTTTTAGAATACTTCACCCATTTTGTAGGACGTG
The DNA here is from genome assembly GCA_949710005.1 of Ricordea florida. Lineage (NCBI taxonomy): Eukaryota > Metazoa > Cnidaria > Anthozoa > Corallimorpharia > Ricordeidae > Ricordea > Ricordea florida. The sequence goes on along the minus strand of OX453283.1, from coordinate 867,005 downwards.
AACGAGACTGAATAATCGCAAAAGACTTATCTTAGAGCCAACATATTTTGAGATGACATCTTCGTCTACCGTCACCTTCGGAGATCTTAAACTCCCTTATGTCCCGCAACGTACTGCCATTTGCTCCCCTCCAGGAAAGCATATTTACAACGCGCAATATGATTGGTCTAAGAGACAAACTTTATCAGAGAAACATAGAACGGGGCATGGATCATTTTTCCGCTGCCAAAAAATGGCACAAAATTCCATAAATAATCTGAAAGCGAGTGAACAAAATGGCGAATATAATGGCCAGTTGAGAGCATACATATAAAAAATGTGGTGTATAAATGAGTCGGTGGGGAATTGAAACATACAAATGGTTGATTAATGAAGAAATGGTAAACGTGCAGGTTGCAACCAACGAGTTGTGGACGCACGCTGGAGGTCATTAAGCATGAAAGAAGAGAAAGAGATGCTCGAGGTGCAGCCGAGAGGAACTCTAGCTTCTTGAGTGTTTAGAAAACCTTTCAAGTATGTCCATAACTTGAGTGTTGCACAGCTGCTGCGTTTGCCATCAATTTTATAAGACTTAACAACTTTTATTCTGGTTAACAATCTGATGTCAGGATGTAATCCGTGGGCAAATGGCTCGCGTGTATTAGCCAATCAGAGCGTGCGCTTTCCCAAAGCTATTTAGCAATTATTCCACGAAGTCGAGTCGTATATGAGCTAATAGGGACTTTAAGATTCGAGACGCGACGGCTGTAAGACGCGGCCGGAAGTTAATTTTTAAAGAGGTGACATATTGCGCATGCTCACGCCATCTTCCTGATGGTATCACGTCGCGTCGAGAACGTCGGATTGGCAATTATTGACGTTCTGTACAAAACGTGAGCATATTCCTACCAGTGCTTAACTTAAATAATGATATATTCCTCTAAACATGAAAAATTAGCAATCTAGGATCATTGGACGTAATTTCTGGTGACATTTTAGATCGTAGCTATGGAAGGATTTTGAATTTTTACCTCCGCCAAGGAGGTTATGTTTTCACGCCTGTCTGTTTGTCTGTCTGTTAATCGTTTTACGCAAAAACTAACCAACGGATTTGCACCAAATTTGGTGGAAAGGTCGCAAATATACCCAGGATCAATCGATTAAAATTTGGGATTTATCCGGATTAAACTCCGGGTCTCAGATCCAGACTAGACGCTCTCGGGAGCGTTCACTCGGGCTACACTTGATAGTACGGCTTCGAACAAACGTGAATGTCAGTTTACGCCTAACTTTTGTGTATATTGTATACTATATGGCTGGTTCCACGACCGCAAAAAACCTACCAGACTGTATATCGCACCGCAATTCTTGTCGTGTTTAAGCTGAGCGATTTTACCAGAAAGTTTTCTAAGGTTTTACAGAAATTTCAGTGATAATTGAGTTTGTTTACTAATCGAATTAATGTTGACCAATCAGCTTTCTTGGTTCCCACGGTAGAAAACAGTTTTGAAACTTGATGCCATTCACCTGATTCCAAGTTATCGAAGGCGAAGAAGCGATATGTGGGAAAAACAACAATATTACTCCTTAATCGGATATACTTTTCTTCAAATAGCTCTTATTTGTGGATTCAAACTCTTAAGACAACAATTTGTGGCGGGGCGGAGGTATGCGCTCTACCGAGTGCCCTTCTAGTTTTTTAAATTAAAAAAGTTTCTTTCAGTTGTACTAAGCTTATAAAATGGCAGTGTCTTCGAGCAAGGCTTGTAAGTAAGTCACGATCTACAACTTCAAAAAGTGAATGCAAGAGTCTTCTGCATACTTTCCTCGTCTCTTGTACCGTTACATGTCTCGATTTATTGCGTTCATCTGCCGCTTAACTACAATCCTGGCCAAAAATACTGGGACGATTTGCAAATTTGATCACGAACTGTTCGCACGCCCCCCTCCCCCATGCAATGTTGATACGATGCTGTGTTTATCTACAGTCCGAATGATTCCAGTTGCTCTCAACATTGTTTGGGGGGAGGGGGGGATTATTAAAATTGCAAAGACAGCTTAATAAAAATTTAGGAGACTGGTTTAAGATATGCAGAATAAAATGTTCACTGACAATGCTATTTTGTGTCCTGTCCCGCGGATTTTTGGCCAGGATTGTAGCACATTTAAGCTTTGTGTGTTTTTATGATCTCTTCTAATAGACACAAACAGAGCATTTCCATGGATATTTCTGCGAAAGAATTGCTCAAGAATCACACTGATAAAGAGCGTTTCGCAGCCGCGTCGTCTTGCATCGCGCCGGGGATCTTAACTTAACTTTTTCCGCGCAAACGGCGACGTTCTAGTTCCAGTCCTTTGACAGCCACCGCGTTCTAGAAGCCGTCGCGTCTCGGATCTTAAAGTCCCTAATAGCCAACGAGGCGCGTAGCGCCGAGTTGGCTATAGCTCATATACGACTCGACTTCGTGGAATAATTGTTTTATTATATCTCTAAACCCTCGCTTATGAGACACTGGAATTAGTTTGTATGACAAGAATTGACTTTGTTATTGTTTTTGAACAGAACCATGTTGTTGTCGAGCCGACATATTGTAGAGCCGATGTGTAAAAAAGTTTCAAACACGAGTCCGGCTCGTTTTTAATCATCTCTTTAATGTACTTGTCAATTTTGTTTCGAGCAAATTAGTTTAAGAATTTTAAAGTGGAAAAAGTAGGCAGAAATAAAATAAAAACTCAGTTTACGGGCTTCACAGATCTTTCAAAATGGCGGCTGTTTGTAATCGTTTCACTTTCGTTCGTAATAAACAATTTCGCAATATAATTTGCTCACTTACCGTCGAATAATTTCATCCCATATTTATTTGCTTCGATAGTATTTCTTTGGTGTATGATTTTTGAGCTTGACTTGTATTTCTCCCTGTCTAATTCAAGAAATCATCCCTCCATGATGGCCGTTTTCCGTGCCAATGGTATATGAGCTGATATACTATGAGTAGGGAACCAATCAGAGCGCGCGTTTGCTCATATACAAGGGTTGCAGATGTAATAAGTTAAAATAGCCAATCATATGCATAGCGCGCGCATTCCCAAAGCTTCCAAAGATACCACCGTTTAAAGATTCAAAGGATTTCGAGTGTTAGCCCTGAGTCAGATAGTGTACACATTACTTTATATTTGGCGCAGGTTGTGTATTGTACCGCATCTCAATGTTATGCAATTTTTCCCATTTTTGTTTTAGTGATAAGCTTATTGTCTATGTTAGTTCACTCAACATGGTAGAAGCCAACTCAGAAGCATTTTCAAATTACTTTGGATCTGCGCCCATTTTATTTCTATCCACGTAATTCTGTTTTTGATGTATTCCTGTAATCATTATGATACTATCTAACGACTAAATTATGAGAATATGTAAGAAGTGAAAACAATGCAAAAAAAAAGATAAAAAACTTCCTGTTATATTGTATTCTAGAATATAACCTGACATGTAAGTGTGTGAATACGCTCTGAAGTCAGTGGTGCAAAAATCCTCTGAACCCCGAGGAAGGAATACGAAGTGGAGCTGTACGTTACGAACAATATCGAACAATTTAACAACTGTGTCTTTAAAATACCTGGCTGTGCTATGTAACGTTTGGTTGAATAGCTTGTAAATATAAATGCCTTATTGACCACGCGTGAGGTCAAGATGGCTGCATATTAACCAAGCGTGAGGTCAAGATGGCTGCATATTGACCAAGCGTGAGGTCAAGATGGCTGCATATTGACCGAGCGTGAGGTCAAGATGGCCTCATATTGACCAAGCGTGAGGTTGAGATGGCTGCATATTAACCAAGCGCCAGGTCAAGATGGCTGCATATTAACCAAGCGTGAGGTCAAGATGGCTGCATAATGGCCTAGTTTTTTTTTTTTCGCCTTTTAATTGACCGAGGAGCAGTCGAGGTCGATCAAAACCCCCAAAAGAACGAGACCAATGACGAGCCATCTTCATGAACAAACTTGGTGAGTAAAGAACTTGTTACATAGCCATTTTGCTCTGTTTAATTTTGCGCAACAACGCCGGAATTCCAAAGCGAGCAAGATTAATGGCTCATTTTGCCCGCTCGGGTAGCCAATCAGAACTCAAGATTAACATGATTTTGCCCTCTCACAGAACCAGGCATATAAAAAGTTTTATGTACAGCATCGAATTTCACGGCTTTGGATTGAATGGTATCAGTTGAAACTTCATCTTGTTGTTTTCTCCGTAACAGCTTGTTCTGCTATTCTTTGTTCCACTCATGTTTGCAATACTGCGATTCAACTCCACTCTGAGCTGGGATACCACGCCTGCATCAGACGAAATGAAGCATTACATAAGATTCGTTCAAACATAAAATCACGCAATCAAGAGAGCAAGTCCTGCTTCAAGCAAATATTGACACAAGATGTTTTGACACAAGATGTTTTGCAACAAAACACTAGCGGTAACATTCATGATCGACAGTGATCCAAGGAGACGGAGAGCCGGTTATTATTAACGATGTCCAACGAAACCCCTGGTCTAAGTAAAACTGGAAGAAGTTCGAATCTGATCAAGACAAATTCGTTTTGAGTGGGCAGATATTGGTTACTAACTCAGGTGTGGTATAGAAAAGATTGAAATATTAAGTTGGAACAGCTTTAATTTACTTTAGATAACTGGTTTGTTAAGCTCGGTCTAAACCTCGTTTAAATAACCACCGGCCCGGAGACTCTGAGCGGGGGGGGATCGATCCAGGATTTTATTGAGGGAGGGGGTTGGGGGGTGACAGTTTTCTTTGACACAGAATCAGTAGAGCCATATATATATATATTCTGAATATAAAGAGTTACACAAGGGACGTTTAATGTGCTTTTATCATCCACTTCACTTTTCCATATAGGTGAAGATATTTTGCAAAATGACAGCTACTTTGTTTTATCTTTTTCAGGTTTTTTAGGCTCAATAATCGATCAAATATGAAGACCTGATTTAGCTTCCCGAAATGGGAGGTGGCTAGCCACCCAACGCACCTCGCCAGAATCCGATCCTACTGAGCCAACTTTCAAAAACGCTGACGAGCTAATTGAAGAAATTAAAAAGAGTAAGAGCACTGAAATTAATTTGCTTCAGTGAAACGTTTTAACTTTTTCTTAAAAGAAGCACAAAGACTTTGATTTCATACCAATGTCTTTTGATTTGTGTCTTATAAACTATATTGTTTTTTTTTTCTTTATTCTAAGCGCGGCTCTCAAATCTCTATAAAATGTTTGTTTTTTTTTTTCCTTGAGTTTAGTCCACATGTAGTTTTACTGACCTGAGATATCGACAGCGATGTTCCCAGAGTCTGTTCCGGGCCTCTGCTATGTTTTTTGCCGTTTCACTACTCCACAGCCTCTCGCCTACAGCCAAAGCTCGAGGCCTGTCAAACAAAATGAACATTAGGTTATAAAGGAGCAAAATGCTTCCGCACAGGCAGCCCAATATGCGCATTGATACTGACCGCGGCTTTAACTCTAAAATACAAGGATCTGTACTGAAAAAAAAAAACAATTGCTTCTCAAAGCGGGAACTGTTAACAGAATGCAAACACTTTAACGTTAAATCAGCAGAGTAATTTGTTTCTTTCATTTCTCTCTTGTTCTTGAGTCGAGTTAAAGCAATTTAACGCCCTTCTGAGAAACAGCGGCTTTCCGCAATGTTGATATAGAGACGGGCTCTCCGTATATCCCAGACATGAGCCCAACAAACCCAGCTCTCATTGAGAGCCATACAAAACCTTATACAGCACTAAAAATCAACGCAGCAATAGAAAAGCTCACATTTTGAGCTTGGGCCTCGCGCGATTCAGGATAGAACACGCGCGTGATGGTCTGAGTGCTTTTGATAACTTTCTTTTGCTATAAAAATCTATAATCTTTAGAAACCTTACCAAGTCCTAGAGAGCAAATTGGTTGCATCGACCCATTCTCCCCACATACAACCTGTGCCTCCAATCACAAGCTCTTTTTGAAGTGGGGACCCTACGACAGTAGAAGTCATATTACACTACTTAGAGATATACCGATAAAACAAGTGCCAACGCTGCAATTTGAGAAGAAAAGACAAAAAAGCTCAACTAGAATACAAATTAAGACTAGATAGAACTCTCGCTTCCTTACAAGCTCAGTTTGATCGAGAACAAAAATTGCGTGTACCGGTATACCACGCATCTCTAGCTCGCGCTTCGCGCACGCGTGTCCATCACTCCTCGTGTTCCACGATTATGCTTGTCACAACCGATTTAGATTGTTGCAATTGATTGATAAAACAAGATGCAACGTACCTGGAAAACGTGTTGGTTCACACAGATAATACTAAAAGGAAAAAATAATTGGGCTTTGCGTCAATGAGCCGCCGGCCGGAATAACTGCTTATTTTATAGACACTGATGAAATACCAGGATTTTCCCTTTTACTAAAAACTCATATCTTCATAGCGCACAGTGAAGATATTACTTTTATCTTTTAAGTGTGAGACTTGGAGTTCTAATGCAATTGTAGCTTGCGCCAGGAGTGTACACAATAGACTTGATAATTACTTAGAATATTATTCACCGGGGGGGGGGGGGGAAAGGCACTCCCATAAAAACAAAATGACGGGGGTGCTCGTCATTCCATTTTGGGGTCAAAATTTGCAGATTGATACCTCGTGAGGTAGAAAATCCGACATGACCACTGATGGAATTATCGCGGTATAACAAGAACTATTTGTCAGTCTATTGAATTTTATCTTCGTTACCTTCAATACCCATCGCTGTTTAATGTGACTTTAAATGGAAGTATGGGGAGCTCTTGCAAAGGGCAAAATTGCCAACACTTCATACGCGACGATTGCAAGCCATTGCAATCATAATGTATGAAGTCAAAAACGGTCTGACGCCCCCCTTACATTGCGGACTTATTTAATGTTACCAGTTGTCAGTATCATCTTAGCAATTCTGATTTCGCCATTCCCAGATTTCGGACCGTTGCTTATGGCAAACACAGCCTGACTCATTTAGGCCCTGTAATTTGGTCCAAACTCAACAAAACTATTCGATTGTCTGAATCACTGGACGTTTTTAAAACGCATCAAAAAGGTTAATTTCACAAGCCTGCTGAACAATACTTGTAAAGGCTGTATTTTAAACAGCAACTAACAGTTGATTTTGATGCATGACTCATTGTTGTTTTATATATTGTTTAATACTTACATATGTACCTATATTCTATATTGTATTAATTATTAGATAATGAACTGTAGTTAGGTGTCCCCAGTTGGTGTACATTGTATGCTAACGATTTCGACACAATAATAAAGTTCTCGTGTTATCTTATCTTATTTAATCTTATCAGTGATAATGGTCAGAGCTTCACTTTTTGGGTTGTTGTTGAATTGGTTCCTCTTAACGGTTAAAATTTTGTCGAGCCACTCCCATCAAAAAAATATTTTGGTACCCTTTGGAATTTCTTTTGAAAACTTCGAACGAGCAGCCCCATCAATTTTAAAAATAGGATTCTCACCCTGGGAGTATTCAGTGTTGAATCTGCTTACCTTGTTCCAGTCTCGTGCGTAAGAGATGTAGTTTAAATACCAACATGCGGAGAGAATGACTTTTAATCCTTTCTTGGTAACTCTTTCCACTTCATTTGGCCATTGACGACCTTTCCAAACGTTTATAATAGTATCCGGAAAAACGTCCACGTTATTGTCAAAAACCTCTTGCCAAACTATGCTTTGTTTGTTCAGGCCGCTCACAATCTTCAAAAGCCTAAAAAGACGAGGGATGCAATACATCAAACACGAGATAGAGTGTTTCATCACATATCAAACACGAGATACAGTGTTTCATCACATATGAAACACGAGATACAGTGTTTCGTCAATATGAAACACGAGATACAGTGTTTCATCACATATCAAACAGGAGATACAGTGTTTCATGGCATATCAAACACGAGATACAGTGTTTCATCACATATAAAACACGATATACAGTCTTTCACCACATATCAAACAGGAGATACAGTGTTTCATCGCATATCAAACACGAGATACAGTGTTTCATCATATATCAAACAGGAGATACAGTGTTTCATCACATATCAAACACGAGATACAGTGTTTCACCACATATCAAACAGGAGATACAGTGTTTCATCACATATCAAACAGGAGATACAGTGTTTCACCACATATCAAACAGGAGATACAGTGTTTCATCACATATCAAACACGGGATACAGTGTTTCACCACATATCAAACAGGAGATACAGTGTTTCATCACATATCAAACAGGAGATACAGTGTTTCACCACATATCAAACAGGAGATACAGTGTTTCATCACATATCAAACACGAGATACAGTGTTTCACCACATATCAAACACGAGATACAGTGTTTCACCACATATCAAACACGAGATACAGTGTCTCATCACATATCAAACACCGAGAAGAGAGCTGAAAATACGACACGCAGCGGAGAGTTTGGCATGTGCTGAAACACATGTATCGAGTGTTGGATGTATCCTCTCGAAAAATTTTTTAGAAGGAGAAATCTGCCTGGCATCACGGTATTTGATTTCCTTTGTCTTTCTCTCACACATAATTGATGAGCGGTTTGAGAAAGCACCGTCAAGCCCCAGCGCTACTGTGATTTCCAACAACTTACTTAACACATTTAGCCCTATGTTATCTCACTTAACACATTTAGCCCTATGTTATCTTACAAATGACCTCATGGGCTCCAGGCCTCTATAATAAGTATAAATTCAATAAAACAGGACAGTGGAGAAACAGTTCACACTGTACATCGAACATTAACCATTGCAGTCAGCCTAAGAGCATTGTGCCAACAAACTTAATACACATTAAGTACAAAAAAAAGGTATCACACCTTACAAAAGGAAGTCTTATAAATAGCGGAACAAGGTCTCAGACTTTTTTTCCTTTATTTATCTCAAATCATCGATGAACAAAGTCAAGTTAAGAACCATGTGCATTAAAGTTTGTGCTTCAGAAATGAACCAAACTCTTAGAGATTTTTCCATAATTTAAGTGTACTTTAACAAACGAGCAGGAGTGTTTCATCAAATATAAAACACGAGGTGTGGCCGAGTGTTTTATACGTGATAAAGCACGAAATTCGAGTTTATTGAACGGCTTCAAAAACTTTTTATGCAGACCTATTCACTATTACACTAAACAATTGAACGCAAGTGTTAGCCGTGTCTATATCAGATACAAAGACATTTATTAAACATTTATTTCCTTTGTATTTTCCTTATGATTAATAAGTTTTTGAATTCAAATTATTAATTAGCAAAGCAAGGAACCTCCAGCCTCAAAATTTTAGTTTTTTTTTTTTTTTTGGAGAATACGCAGTTTTCTGCATAGAGTTTAGCTTAATAGGGAAAAATGAAAAGAGCTTAAGATTTCCTTAGCCAAGAAAGAGGCCAATTTTCAACCTATTATTGTAAATGGGAAAAATTTGGAGTGCGTTACTAGCGCTAAGCTGCTCGGCGTCACAATTTCAAATGACCTTATTTGGAATGAACACATCAGCCACGTAAGCGCTTATACTTTCTGGTACAGTTAAAGTGAGCTAGGCTACCATATCACGAACTTATATTGTTCTATCGCCCTTGTATTAGATCAATGCTTTGCTTAATGCCGCACCAGTATTTCATTTTGTTCTTCCATTGTATTTAAAGAATAATCTACAGCGTGTACAGAAGAGAGCTCTAACCATTATTTACCCATGTATTAACTACTTTGAGGTCCTACGTAGAGCGCGAATTCCCACAGTAGTAAATTGTAATCAAACTATATGTCAAATTATAATCAAACTGTATGTTTCTCACCTTGTCTGATAAAACTGAAACAGTAAAGAGACATTATTTTTAAATCCCATTTTATCCATCCACTCTTTTATTTCTGGATTGCTAAGCCTGCAAAGAATATCAATAAAGCGCATCACTGCTGCTGAATTACGGGATCAGTTTGGTTTACTATACAGTGTGGTTCTAACTTTTTCATCCGTGGATCAAACCATGCAGTGTGACCATTCTTTGTAAGGCTTATGAACAGTACTGTACTGTGGTACTGTTTGTTTTACTATACAGTGTGGATCTAACTTTTTCATCTGTGGATCAAACCATGCAGTGTGACCATTGTTTGTAAAGCTACTGAACAGTACTGTACTGTGGTACTGTTTGTTTTACTATACAGTGTGGTTCTAACTTTTTCATCTGTGGATGAAACCATGCAGTGTGACCATTCTTTGTAAAGCTACTGAACAGTGCTGTACTGTGGTACTGTTTGTTTTACTATACAGTGTGGTTCTAACTTTTTCATCTGTGGATGAAACCATGCAGTGTGACCATTCTTCGAAAGCTACACTGTGGTTCTGTTTGTTTTACTAGATAGATTACTTCTATGTCTTTCGTCGATGAATCAATCCATGCAGTGGGACCATTTCATCTACTGAAGAGCAATGTAATTTGGCAGACTGAATTTTAAAGTGAAAATGTTTTCCAAACCTGTGAAATTCTTTGATTTTTTCGGTCTTTTGATGACTTACCAGCAATTAAGCTTAACTTCGTCACCTCCCAGGTGAACGTATCGGTCGGGAAACGTTTGTCCTATCTCCTGAAACAGGCGCTCTAAAAATTCATAGGTTGACGCTAAAATTGGGTTGATAGGTCCCATTTCGCTATAAAAAAAGAACAAATGTATAGCAGGAGTCCATTACCAATTAATGGCTCCTGGTATAGGTCATGTCTTACAAACAACCACACACCAGAAAGCCGAACCCTCGATACCTCAAAATGTGTTTATCAATATGAGGTTTATTAAAGAACGTTACTGATCACAAAGAAAGTTTATTCTCAAGTTCTTTTGAAAATTACGGATAACTTGATTCGAGTATGACATCCCGTTGTACCATTTTTCAGTGTTTTCTCTCTTAATATGACCGATAGCAGTCAGGGATGTTGCTACCTGTATGCAAGGTACACTCGTACGTACTCAAAAAAGTCGAAATTAAAAAAATTGTTTTTGAGGTGCTGCAGTCAATGAACCGAAAAAGGCAACAAAAAATTTTACGACTTAGTTGTCATTTCATATTCAGTAAAAACGTTCGGCTTACGACGTAACCTCGCCTGAAGTCACCTGAAAAAGATCGATTTTGGACTTGGGGGTAGGGGCTGGGGAAGATTTGGAAACGTCCCGGCTACGCCACTGTCAAGGTCAAATAAATGAGTTCCTCTTGTCTTTAAATGACGTATAACTACCATTTCATTCAGCCGAAAGATATCGGGTAACTTTTCGACAGTTTTCTTTTCTTTTTTAAAAAAAATTGTTTCAAATAACCTGACTCAATATGTAGCAATTATGCAAGTTTCTAGTTTCTTACCCATTTGGTTTGTTGTTTTGGTAACATTTAGTCAATAGGTCAGGAATGCCACGCCAAGAAAATGTATGTCCCTGTAAAGAGTATAACAATCAAGACTTCAAAAAACGTGGTTTTATTAGAGCTACAATATCATACATGCAAACATTTCAACGGGCTGATTGGCTGAGATGACGTCAATTAAACCCAAACAGTGCATAAAGTTGAAATTGAGTGAAGAAAGTTGAAATTGAGTGCAGAAAGGTGAAATTAGGTTTTTGCGTGTATATTATTAACAAGTAATCAAATGATTTCTAGTGCAATTTTGTATAAATAAGCACTCATGAATATTTCGATTATTTATTCTAAATTGCACACGAAGACATTTGACTTACCAATTCAAATCGTTCGCTTAAAAGGTCATAAGTGTTTGTTTTTAACAAACATTTCAGATACAAAATTTAGCACGTGATTACAGAAGTCTATTCATGGCAGCACTTACTGGCGTGTCAAACTCAGGAATAACTCGAATCCCTCGTAACCTGCCATATTCCAAAATTTTAGCAATGTCGTCTTTGGAATAAACATGGGTCTTGGCGTTTCTAGCTCCCTGAATTTGAACATATTAATATAATTGATATAAGTAGGCTTATATAGACTTATATTAAACATGGTAGGGAGTGTTGGATCACACAGAGGACTGAGAGATATGAAAACACTGAGAATTTTGAAGTAGCATTAAATACAAAAGGATTTTGATGGAAAAATTAGGATGAAGAAATGTAAGATGAACAAGCTCTCTGTCAGCATGTGGTTTATCTGACTGGATTAGTTTGGAGAACGTCTAAAAAATAAAACCACAGTATTTAAAGAGTTAAAAGTAACACATCATCAACATATTTATAAACAATGAGAATATTTTTTGCGTTTAAGAAGACCGGCATGTAGCAAAGGCTAATCTAGGCTAATCTAGGCTAATCTTGGCTAATCTAGGCTAAACTACACCAGTATGCTTAATTAAGGCTATACATAGTCTCAAACGCTGGAACCCTCGCCCATGGAGTTTAAAAGTTGTTTCGTATCTACTCACCATGTCCGTCAGTTCAGGAAAAGATTCACTGACATAAGGAAATGATTGATCATCAACGATGTGCCAGTGAAGAACATTAAACTTGCTGTAGGACAAGGCGTCCTATAAAACGAAACAAAACATGGAGGCATATTTGACTGAAACTCTAGAAAAATTAAGGTAGAGAACACTCTGAAATTCATAACAAACAGACGAAAATAGAGAAAAAGTGTTTCATCAGGTCTCATATACCCTACGTGTAGGTCATTCCTATTTCATGCAACACTGAAACCGTACTCCTCTAAGCGTTCTTGTTTTCAACTTTATTTTCGGTGTTTCATATGTGATGAAACAGTGTATATCATATTTATTGTTTGATGAAATACATCAAACCTTAAAAGAGGCCTGAAATCAGGTACTCTGTGTCTTATGCTTATAAAGCGATTTCGATGAAGTAACTAACATGTTTTCTTTGACTGCCTTACGATTCTTGATTTTCGGTAATACATTCATGTCCTATTTACACCAAACATTGAAAGCAATTTAACTCTTCTGCTTTTCAAGATATCTTGCTGAAAAAATTGATGTAAAGAAAGCATCAAGTAAGAAACAACGTGTAGAAGTATAAGATTTTTTGCTGCAAACGTTTTCGTGTAATTATCGATTGAATACTCAAACAGGTCTGGAAGAACGGCTCCAAAATATAGGACATGCATGTATTACCTTATTTTCTTTGTTTTTTTTTTTTTTTACTAAAATACGTGTTTTACAATATAGACTGACCAACTTTCCAGATAAATCTTTGCACGGAAGAAAATCAACAACCAGCGTGGGCAGGTGACCGCCAAATCTTCGCAGTTCAGATATCACAGGCACGAGCTAAAACTAGGAACACTGGAACACCGTGAGACACCCGGTAAATCCCAGAACACCGGAACATCGGAACACCCCGGAACACCCCGATATACCGGGGGTACTTACCATTTACATGGGAAAACCAGAAATTCCAGTTGGAAAATCAAATGGTTCGTGCCATTCCGTTTGGGAAGCTTCTGAAAATATGGGCTGTGATTTGTGGTGATGCTATTTTTCTGCTCTTTTAAGTCTCTCTAACTGATGTGGATATACTTTATAGCGATTCCTTCTCTCGCAACGTGGCATTCAACTGTTTAATGTTTTTGCCTGAAATTTCCAACCGGATGGTTTCTGTAAATGGTAAGCACCCCGGATGTTCCGGCGTTCCTGGTTTTAGTACATGCCGATATCATAGGCTACATATACTGCATTTTATTTGACGAATTTGTTGACATTGTAAGTTGCTGATCATGCGTTGTAGTTACCATGAACTTTAGTATTGTCGGCACGGGTAAAAAGTGCCTCGAGCTGTCAATCATGAACCCTCTGTGTTGGAATCGGGGAAAGTCGATGATTTTGGTTCCCCTCACGATATACTGTGGATGAAGGAGATTCTGAATTACAATTGTATTAGGAGTATTACAGCAGTTCACTCGCAAAATTGAACCAAATCCCGACTGTGAGTATTTGTTATTAGTATAAATACTCAGGTGATTATACAAAATCGCGCGCTCTGATTGGTTCGCTATCTCGGATTATGAGCCGATAATCATCTCGACGAACAAAATGGCTGCCAGTCGTTCGCGCGCTTTTGATGAAATAATTTTCTCCGTGTTGTACAATGCTTTTTCTTTTCTTTTTTTGAAATAATCACCTGTGTATTTATACTAAAACAATTATTCGCCTCAGGCTCAGTGATTATCGGTAAATATTCACCTCGACTTCGTCTCGGTGAATATTCACCGATAATCACTTCGCCTTCGGCGAGTAATTGTTAATTATTGAGCGGGATCAAGGAACGACCTCTTAGAAAATAGGAGGAAGGTTCAAATAACACAACAAATGAAGAGAAAACGAAGATGGAAGATATCGAAGAAGATTAAAACGGTTTGCAATGGCTTTAATTTTTTTTGGTCTTACTTTTTCATACAAGCACGGGGAGACTTTTGTTTGGCATGATGTTTCTTCAATGTAACATGTAAGCATACATGACCGCTGACAACTCGCAACTTGTGCGTTTGTTCCACTTACCAGATCCCCAGGTTCTTGGTGAACTATTTGACTGAAAGTTTCAAGACCTAAGATACAAAACAACAAAATATTTTTATTATGTGTCATTCTAAACTGATATCTTTATCATAGTTATCGCAGTCAGTATCATCATCATCATCATAATAACCATGGTAATGATCATTGTTATGATGATCATCATCATAATCATCATCATCATTATCATCGCCATTATCGTCATCATTATTATCATCACCAATTTTACTTTGTTGCATTTACACAATTTCATTCTTTTATATTAGTACACGCATACGTTTTTAACGAGCACTTAGGAGCTCCTCGGTGTCATGTGTATAAATTAAGTATTGTCAGGAGCCCATCAATAGGCTCCTGGTATTGTATTGTATTGTATTTTATCATCATCATTATTATTGTCATCATCATTATCATCATCATTATCATCATCAACATAATCATCATCATTATCATCATCATCATCATCGTCATCATCATTATCATCATCATCATCATAATAATCATCATTATCATTATCATCATTATCATCATCATCATAATCATCAACATTATCATCATCATTATCATCATCATCATCATCATCATCATAATCATCATCATTATCATCATCACCATTATCATCATCATCAATATCATCATCATCAATATTATCATCATTATCATCATCAGCACATTCTGGTTATAATTGCTATTATGGTGATATAATTATATCACCACTGACATTTTCTATATTTTAGGAATGCTTACCACGTAATGCCCCCCATACAGTTTGCGCAGTGAGTATGGATGTCGGGGCCATCACCACAAGTCTGTCTGAGAGAAGGAAATTCCATAATGAATAAAAAAAAGAACGTAATAAATTGAGGGAGTGTATCAATGTAAGTATCTGGGCAACAGTGCCCCTTTTTTAACTCATTATAACTTGTTGAGTTAGGGGAGGGGTAGGTGCACAGTTGAGTTAGGGGAGGGGTAGGTGCACAGTTGTCCAGATACTCTCATTGATCTGAGAGAGTTAACACCACATTGTATAACTCAATGGGAGAGAAATTTTGAAGTTGGCCCAAGGTATGTGGGACTTGGAATGATGTGTTTTCGACACATCTATTTTTTCTGAAAAAGTTTAGATTTTAGCCGTTTGGTTTTGATATAGGTAGGGATTGAGGGGTCTTGTAGTTGTGGGTAGGGATCGCAAGTAGTTGTGGGTAGGCTTGAGGACAAAAACAGAGTCCACTTAGTGGTTAACACGGATCATTCACAGATTAAATCTATTGGCCGGTTCAAGAAGGAAACCAATTTTGTAACCGAATCATCAGATTCCCACTCGACAATCTTGTAAAAAAGTAATCTGGTTGTAACTTTAATTCTTTAAGTTTTACTAATGTAATCGAGGTACCTTTGTAAATACTGATTTTTTTTCCCGCATTTTTCAACCCTTCCACTTACAAGATCTGAGTTGCAATGACTGCCATACATTTGGTTTTACGTTAGTTTGGAGAATTTGGTGTCAGATCAATTCATGATGCCTGACTTGCTCATTTCTGTGATTCTACGTAACAGTTAGCCATACATTGCACTGTTTCTTGTATGGAGAAGTTTTATCTGATCACTTTTCAGAGTGAAAGGGGTAAATAAGGAACTTCCTACCTACCTGCCTATCATCTGCAACGGGTATCTAAAACTACACGTGTTGTCCTTAAGAGGTGATGAATGGTCCCTTCAAATTTTCAAGTGCTCGCAAATTGTACCTTTGCTCGAATTGCTCGCAAAATTTAGGCGAGTGCTCGTTTGCTTACAGCTCCCAATTTTTGGCAATTGCTCGCATGCTCGCTTTCTTGTCAGATTGCTCGAAATGTTGTAAATCTTTTTTTAGGACATAACAAATGTAGGTTTGTAGCTTTTCCTATGGTGCTTAACTCCTATAAATGTGGCCATCAAGTTCACAGGAAAGCATACGAGAAATAAAAATGTAAGAAGTGTGTACGAAACAGCAACACAGTATTGTTTGATATGATTTTATTGGAATCAAACCCGCTGATGGCTATTGAGTCTGCACGCTGTCTGCCACGACGCTGTAATCCAAAATCACACAGTTATGCAAAGACCCGTAAAACATTTGAGTGGCTGAATCAACAATATAACAGAAACTCGTGTAGTTAGATATCATATACCAAGTCACGCAACTTGTCACAAAGTGCTCGCTATTCGCGGGTTGTGCTTCAATTTCTAGAATGCTCTTTGCTCCCAAGGCCAGTTTTTATCACTGCTCGCGCTTGCCAAAAATAATCGCAGTGCTCGCACGCTCGCAAATGCTCGCAAAGACCATTCGTCACCACTATCTTAACCCTTTCAATGCCACAGGTAACCCATGTATAAATTCTCCTTATAATTCCAATACACTACTACACAAACAGGTTATAAGAATTAAAAATATGATCACATCAAAGATGCTAAATCGATCAACAGCCACATTCTCCGAACTAGAACATAAAGAACTGTATAGCACTTGCTAAGGAGAATTAATATTTGATCTTGGCAGTGAAAGGGTTAAATAGGAAAAGAATCATAAAAAGAGACACCCCACACCTGCATAAAAATGTTTTCAAAATACGCTCCACCGGGAAAACTGAGAAGAAATATTTTCTTGAGGTATATGATACTTACAGGATTCATCAGATTCTAGATGCTGAGGTTTGTACTCGTTTATAACATCGACTGACAATTCCAGTATCTGATCTAAATCTCTTCTTGTTTCATTTACCAAGTCAGGAAATGTTAAATCCCTGTAGCGTGTTAAAGCAGCCTCCAGGACATCGCTTGTTTCACCACTAACTGAAAATTTGAATGTTGTGGGTGATAAAGTGTATACCATTCCAGCTGGGGTCGCTTCTTGCGGCTTTGGCCATACAGAACCCTTGACATAGTTTTTTGTTTCATAATCGGAGAGTTTCAATCCCAGTGGACGTCCCACTCGTATCACAGCTGGCACAGGTCTTGACAACGAAGGAAACGTCATTAACCACAGTGCTAACAGCATAAGAACTCTATCCATTATTGACCAAATAAATGCATTCCACGGTACGAACTTGTCTTTGGTAAACAACTCAAGAGCAAGGTTATCTCAGCCCTTGTCTTGCAATTCGTGACTCCACAAATTATAGAATTCGAGAAGAGGATAACTCTACGGCTGAACATTCATGAACAAAGCCACTCGGGCGACAAATCTCTTTGAGCTGTTCTGCTTGTAGTGTCACTTGCTCTAAGGTGCATTAATGAACTCTTTCAAGTACTGCAGAATGAACACATTACAGTCAATATGCGAAAGACTACAACGAATTAACAGTGTGAAGTACTTGGAGGGTTATCTGACCGATGGCAACAATTGCACTCAAGAGGTTTCTTTGTTTCACTTCCACATTCGTATTTTATCATTTGATTACATATTAAACTGTAGTTAGGTGTTTCCAATTAGCATATTATTGCGTGCTAGCGATTTCTACAGAATAGTAAAGTTCTTATCATAGGTTTTGTTTAGACGCAGTCGAGCACATCCAGCCGACGGCTGCAGCGTCACGAATATCCACAAATGTAGCTTACCTGCTTCTCTGTTTAACAGTTACCCTCCATAGATCTAGACATCAGTTCTTTTCATATACTTCTTTACATGTTAAATTTGGAGAATTTGATATAATATCAATTTGAAATCTAAAGGTGATTGATTAGTCAATTCTCCTTATATGTCTGCCTAATAATATATAATACCGCCTGGAGAAGTTAAATTCTGATCAGCCAAGAGAGTGAAATAGGTAAGAATTCTTAGCCTCTGTGGCATTGATTGTATCTCTAACCGCATTCCCGGGAACAGTTTCTGTTCCTATGCTCTACATTGTCATATCTTAAACTCTTTTGTTAGTATTTGAGCCATATTTAACAATCTCCCCCTGCTGTGGATTGTCAGGGGCTCCTCACAGTAGCCTGCGAACAAAGACGCATTTCCAACTAGGGTCTTTTCCCTGATAAAGATAGCCGCGGTGAGAAACAAAAGCCGGAAATGCGTCAACCTCATTCCCAGGGTCTTTTCCCTGACCTCAAAGCCAGGGAAAAGACCCTGGGAACGAGGTTGACCCATTTCCGGCTTTTGTTTCTCACCGTGGCTATCCGTGGGCTATCTTTAAAGAAGCAATGGACAATTGGAATGGGGAACGGGGAATCTTTAAAACGGGGAAACTTTAAAACCGGGAGTCTTTAAAATGGGAAATCTTTCAAAGCGGGAATTCTTTAAAATGAGGAATCGTTTAAAAAAAGGCCGCGGGTTATTTATTCTCTATCAAAGATCGTGTCCCAGCCTCCAATTAATCAAACCCGTAACCGTAAAAGCGGTTGAACAGGTCAAAAACTAGGGAAGAAAGAAACATGTCTTCATGTGTTTAATTCATGTATTAAAGACAGTTTAAATCAAATATAAATGGGTTTAGATTGAGATGACTCGAAACTCGAAGCCGCGACGATTAGCGTATCTACAGTCTGCCTGCGTGACGCGGCACTTGGTGTTATATGTGGCGGCGGGGTGCTGTGAGCTTAAGAGCTATCTTGTTAAAAATACTATACACTAAATACTAATAAGGCTATTGTCTTTCTAATGCACTTAAAATGCGCCAGGAAATCTTCTTCATTCCACTCTTGAATATTTAAACAATAAAAATTGGTTAATGAGCTTAAAACTGCCCTCACAGATAGTTTCAAAAACTTACTTAAAACGACCAATTTTTGATCATTAACCAAAGTCCTATGTCTTAATATTCACAAGGAACTTCCGGCTCAAATTAAGAGCTATATTGTTAAAAATGACACTAAATACTAAAAAGGCTATTGTCTTTCTAATGCACATAAAATGCGCCAGGAAATCTTCTTCATTCCACTCTTGAATATTTAAACAATAAAAATTGGTTTATAATGAGCTTAAAACTGCCCTCAAAAATCGTTTCAAAAACTTACTTAAAACGACCCAGTTTTGATCATTAACCAAAGTATATGTCTTATTAGTTTAAATACTCAGGTGATTATACAAAACCGCGCGCTCTGATTGGTTCGCTATCTCGGATTATCAGCCGATAATCACCTCGACGAACAAAATGGCTGCCAGTCGTTCGCGCGCTTTTGATGAAATATAATTTTTTCGTGTTGTACAATGCTTTTTTTTTCTTTTTTTTCTTTTTTTGAAATAATCACCTATGTATTTATACTAAAACAATTATTCGCCTCAGGCTTAGTGATTATCGATGAATATTCACCTCGACTTCGTCTCGGTGAATATTCGCCGATAATCACTTCGACTACTATGTAAGCGTGTTTATACGCACGTTTTTAGGTTATTTTCAAATTTGACTGAAAAATCTCTGTCCTTTTTAGCTTAAGGTTCATAAGTACGTTTTTAGGTTATTTTCAAATTTGACTGAAAAATCTCTGTCCTTTTTAGCTTAAGGCTCATAAGTACGTTTTTAGGTTATTTTCAAATTTGACTGAAAAATCTCTGTCCTTTTTTAGCTTAAGGATCATAAGTACGTTTTGGGTTTGGGAGGGGTTACAAGTCTCTGCAAAAGCTTATAAGTACGATTTAGGTTTGGGAGGGATCAAGTCTCTGTAAAGCTTATAAGGACGTTTTAGGTTTGGGAGGGGTACCAAGTTTCCGCCAAGTTTTGGCCAAGCCCCTTCATCAAGAGGGGCCGACAGGCGGAGCGAGCGAAGCGAGCGGAGGGCGATTCCATCCCCTCCGTCTGGCAAAGTCTCTGTAAAGTTTCGGCGAAGCAAATACTTCCAAGTTTCCGCCAAGCTTATAAGTTCGTTTTAGGTTTGGGAGGGGTACCAAGTCTCTGCAAAGTCTATGTGAAATCGGAGAGGATCCTGGCGCATTTTGTGAAAACTGATACTAAGCCTATGCGAAACCAATAAAATTTGATGATGAGGACCCTGGTACATTTTCATTAAAACACAAGTCTCTGCAAAGTTTATAAGTACGTTTTAGGTTTGGGAGGGGGAAAAAATTGAAAATAATTACGGTTTAAAAGAAAAATTAGTGAAATACAATACTAAATGGATCAAAAATTACAAAGTTTGAATGTACTGCAACTAAAATTTATTGCAAGGCAGTTGAAAATTAAGGGACGCCATAAAATGAGTAAAGCTGATTTAATTAATGAGTTGGGAAAATTTCCAGATGAGGATATTGATAAGTTATTTTTACAAGCTAATTTAATGTATAATTATTATTATTATTGTGAACATAGAATTAAAAAATATTCTTGTAAAGAATGCGGTGGATCACAAATATGCGTTCATGGGAAAAGAAAAGCTTACTGTGTATTATGTGATGGTTCACAAATATGCGTACACAACAAACAAAAAAGTTTTTGCAAAGAATGCGGAGGATCACAAATATGTGAACATGATAACCAAAAGTATCATTGCAAAGAATGTTGAAAATTATGTTATGTAACCCCTATTTTTGGTTTCATAACAAAAATTGATATTTAAAAGAGAAAACATATAAAAGAAAAAAAGATGGAAAAATTAAATATTAAATATCAAAATGATGAAAAGGTTGGTATTTGTGATTTTATAGAACAAATAAAAGATTCTTTGTTAAAAAATTTATCACAGAATAGAGAATATTTTTCTGAGTATATATATTGTAAACATGTAATGCTTTGTAATGATATAGAAGGGAGTATTAAATATTGTGCTAATGATGATGATTATTATTTTCAAGGAGTTATTAATTTTTCTAAAAATAAAGATTTTGGTGTTGATGGCATATCAGTTAATGCTTTTGTAAAAGAACTTTTAGAAATTGCTAATGAGGATTTTTTTGAGGAAGAATATAATTATTATTTTCATCCAGTATATGGTTGGATTATTGAAAATCATGAAGCACTTGATCATTATTATAAAAATGGTGTTTACCTTGCTTATTATGATAAAGAATGTAATATTAATGCCTTCGATAAAAGATTTTATGTTACATCATTAGAGGTAAGTATAACTTTAGATAAAAATAAGATATTACATAAAAACAAATTCTTCAAACCCTTAAATGATGAATTAATGGCAGTAGCATGGCACCCCAAAAGAGTTGTGGATTGGTGCTATGATATTGAGGAGCGAGAAATTTTTAATTCTTTGCCCAACGAATAATAGAATATAATTATGTTATATAACCTAAGTACTGGTTACATAACAAAAATTTATCTAAATCTTAAACTAAAAGTTATGGGAGAGCCCTTCAGATCAAGTTTTTTCCATTCAGTGTCTAAGATAGTTAAATCAAAGTGGTTTATGGGATTCTCATATTTTTGAACTGGAATTGCCGGATAATCTTTTGAGGGTATGTTCGCGAGTAGGCGCGATGGTTTGAGTTTCACAAGTTCTCCATATTTAGTGTTATTCATATACGAAGACTTATTATCAACTATACTACACATAAGTCTCAGTGGTTCCTTAATCTGTATATTTATGGGATATAATTTACCTGGATTTATAACTTCAGGTACCCCTAAAGCAATCGACAATCCTTTAGAAATCCCAATTTTGAAGTTCTTATTTGAATAAAGATAGTCAACAGTATCACTCTCAATTATTGTTATCTTTTCCACATCAGGATCATTAAGAAAGACCGATTGAATATTATGAAGAGAATATGTTCCGGATTGAATTTTTATGAAGAATTTATTCTTATCATTGAATAATATCTGTTGATCTTTGAAATTAATCAATCTTTTGGTTTTTATATTACAATCTAGGAGCTGTATCTCCCGGAGATTTTTCAGCGGAGGATCTAAATAAACTCTAGTTTCAGAATCATACATTGTAATACTCAACATTTTTGTTTTGATTACATCATGTTCATCTTTAGATTTATATAATCAAAACATTAACGAAATAAAAACCAGGATAATAATCCTCCGGCAAGCATTAAAACAATAAGATTATTTTGATGAGAAGATGTTTCTATATTGCTAACTTCTTCCTCATTGTTTGATTTATCGCTATTGTTTTGTTCAGGTTTTCTTGGCTGAGGGTTGGTATTTAATAAAACCTTTGATTTCCCCAAACTCCCCGGTATTCCAACGGTTTTTGTCTTAACATTTATTGAATTATTTACTCCAAAGGTCATATCTTCTGTTACCTTTTTCAACTCATTATTGTACCCAATAATGCTTTCTGTATTTATTATTAAATTGCTTGGCATTAACCAAACACCAGGGGCTATAGCCAAATCCAGACGAGATTTTGATTCTTGAACCGCCATTTGGTATCTTTGAATTGATTTGGATATGTCATTTTCAACCACAGAACTTTCAAATAAATATACAAAATTTTGTTGAGTTTCAATACCTCCTCCTCCTTTACTAACAATTGAAGTTCTGGTATTAACTTGAGATCCTAAAACACAATAGACAAAAGCTTCAATCGATCTATTTATTCTTCCCAATCCCGCCTTTGTTAATCCATATCCAGATTCAGGTATAAACCACGAATATTGAAAATCAACGAAATGATCATTTCGCAGCATGGATATTAAATTTCCATCTATTGCTTTTCCGCCATAATCTGAAAATTTAGCAGAATCGCTTGGCCAAATATTTGCATCAGGATCGTAATTTCTTACAATTCTAACATTTTGTTTTCCTCCTCCTACTGCTTGTGAACTACCGCCGCCAGGAGGGATGTATCCTTTTCCATAATCAATAAATACATCTCCGACGCCATGATTTGCGCCACCCCTAAATCTAAAATCAGCCAAAGGCTTATTCAACCCCTTGTAATCTTGATTATTGCTTAAACCAAATTCTGCGCATAAACGATTATAAGAATTTTTGTCGTATGGATTATTTTTTACAGAAAAAGTTTTTTCGTCGGGTAATGGCATATTTAGTTCCTGTATTATTCTTCTGATGGTAAAGTACACGTGAAATACAAAAAAACTTCTAATAACTTTTGGGTAACTAAAAATACCACTTAAACTAACACCGCATCCAGATGTGGCGCACCAAACCGCCATGTTTAATTGCTGTGGCCAGTGATTAATATTTGGTTTACTCAACCAAGCTCTGGCTTCTTTTCCGCTATTAAGTTCGACAGTTTGATTTTTAAAAACATTTTTCATTGATGCGGTGAAATGATCTTTTTCTGAAACATATATATCTAAAAGTATTAACATTTTTGTTACGTCGTTTGCAAATTCATCGAATCTAACTCCGGGTATTGGATATGTTTGTTTTGTAAATGATAAACTTTTGGGAAATGAACTTACCTTAACTTTATTTTCTAACCCCAAATCTTTCCATAATAATGTTTTCAAATTATTAGAGAGATTTGCGGTCCAAGTTTCCCCAGAAGGATCATCATTGGACATAATTGTTGTCCCATTAACTTTCCATTTAATATATCCGCCAAATGGGTCATTCACAAATGTAAATTTTCCAAGGCTTGCGTTTGGGTAACGGTTTCTGAAATCATCAAATAGCATCTTAATTCTTTTTTTGTATCAAATAACGAGATCTTTAAATTTGTAAGAATTAAGATGTAATACCCGCAAAACAATTGCAGCCAACTTCTGTTTTCTCATATACCAGTTTTAATGTCCTTTCCCTCCGGTAAGTTCTTTTAATAGTTCTTCGCGGACTCCCCTCCTTATCACACTCATGTCCAAGTTTTTTTCCGCATCTTTTCTGAATTTTTGGCGAACTTCTTGTTTCAGTTTTTGAAACTTTTCCAACTCCCCCAAAATTATGGTAAATTCTTGATCGGATATGGCATTATCTTTCAAAGCTTTTGAAACCAAATCGCTAATGGTGTTTAATTTTGATTTTGCAATTGCAACGGTTTGTTCGTGTTTACTAACTTTTCCAGAAAGACTTTTGGAGGCAAAACCAAATCCAATTGACAATCCGCCAAAAACTCCGCCAACCACGCCCAAAGGAACACCAATAATAGCACCAAAACCCGTGAGAGAAGTTCCTAAACCGCTTGCTGAAAGAATAACTGAAATAAATCCCCCAGAAACACTAATTTTTGTACATATTCCTCTCGCCCTATTATATTTTTTCCTTACTTCTTCGTAATGTTTAATTTCCTTCTCGAGATTTTGCAATACCTCGCTTGATTTTTGTAGTCTGAAATTAATTGCGCCATCTCCGCTTTGTGTTTGGAAATTATTATTAGGTAATTGAGGATAAATTCCATTGTATTCGCCCATTTTATTTTACTGTACGACATGATGTCTTTAAATTTGTTACTTCCTCTTCTTTTTTATACTTTCCACAAAATATAGAACTACAGCCATTATCAAAAGCCAAGCATTCTTTCCTAAAAATCCAATAACCTCTCCCGCCGTTTTGAAAAGAAAGCTAACTATTGCGCCAACCATCCCCGGTAATATTTCGCCTAATTTTTTTCCAAGAGTTTTCAAACCATTTCCAACCCCTTTTCCCAAAGCAGATAAACCCTTTGAAAGATTAGAAACTATAACCCCAATGATGGCACCCACAGCACTTGCAACAGCAAAAACCGTAAAACCATACTTTTTGAATATATACTTTAGTCGATCTCGTAATGGCATATTTTTAAGTATTTCATCATTTTTTCTCCCGATATCAGCCATTTCATCTTCGTTTAATATTAACTGTTTTCTTGATAGTTCATCATAAGTTTCAACCTTTTTAGCCAACCTATCTCGACTTTGTTCAATCTTTTTCAAGCTAACCAAATCTTTCTTACCCTTTTTATTCTCGGCTTTGAGTTCTTTCAAATCATTAAGTAAAGTTTCCGCATATTGTTTTGCATCAATCTTCTGTCTAACTGCATCTTCTAAATAACTATCTTTTTCAGCGATTGTGGTTTGATGTCGTTCAATCATACCCCTCAACTCTTTTTCAATTGAAACATATCGATCTATTTCGAATTGGCTTGTTTCCCCTGCTGCTCTTAAACCATTTAGTGCATTACGCAAATCCCTAATTTCTTCATTTTTTTCATTCAATTGTGATAAAAGATCATCACCAGCCTGTACAACTTCTCCCGCTCTTTTTCCCAGAGCATTCAATATGGTGGTGGGGAGTTTTTTATTAATATCATCATTTTTATCGAATAAATCGTGCCATACAACTTTATTAGGATCGCTTCGGGGGATTGCCACTACGATTTTACCCCACTCATTATATTTGAAAAGAAAATTAGGTTTAGCTTCTGGAAATTCATTTAAAATATCTTTCCACACTTGATCTTTTTCATTTTCCATACCCAGCAATGGATCAGTTTCACTCCCGCCAAATGTTTTTTCTGCCTCCTCATAACCAGGATAATCTTGTTCAAGGGATGTAGATGTGTTTGCGGTTTGATAAAATGGGTTATCATCATCATCAGCATCATCAGTTTCTTTTGGAAAATCTTCCATTGGTATTTCTTCTGCCATGATTTTTTACTCATCAGTATGAAATCTTTAGATTACCTAGAGGCGGAAAAAAAAAATCAAAAAATGATTTAAAAGAAAAATATAAAAGAAAAAATAAAATGATGAACGAAACCACACAACTAATAGATGTTAATAGTTATATTCCTAAAGTAAGCATGATCTTTTCCAAACCAATTATTGGACAAATTCCAGGAAGCAAACCAAAGGTTGAATTCAAAAGAATTAAAATCTTTACAAAAAATGATGATGGAACAGAAGGAGAACTTGTTATTAAAACCGGAAATTTATATTCTTTTGGTGTTTCTACAAATACAAGTCAAGAAACGGGTGCAATTACAGGATATGTATTTCCCTTATGTTTGTGGAGTGGGAGCAGCCCAACACCAGAAGAAGAAAAATGGATTGATTTATTCAATGAAATTGTTGACAATTGCATTGATCATTTGCTTATTAATAAACACAAAATTGGTAAGTTTGAGTTGGAAAGAAATGAGCTCGAAAAACAAAAAGGAGGTTTAAATCCTCTATATTGGAAGTTGGAAAAATCTTCGATGGATAGAGTTCCAGATAGAGGCCCAACTTTATATGCAAAATTAATTTGGAATAAGAAACAAGACCAAATTTTAACCAAGTTTTATAATGCAAAAAATGATAAGGTAATTGATCCATTAAAATTATTAAATAAGGGGTGCCAAGTTGTGGAAGGCGTAGTAAAAATTGAATCAATATTTATTGGCCATTGTATTGCGCTTCAAGTAAAACTTTATGAGGCGGTTATAGAACCAAACAGAGAAATGAAAAGATTAACAAAACCAAGATGCCTAACTATTTCAGATAGTAAATCTGCGGCTGAAGAAATGGAAAAATATGAAGATGAAGATTCTGATGATGGGATTCTCTTGTAAACCAAAATAATAAAATATACTTGTGTTATATAACCCAATTACTGGTTACATAACAACATAATAATTTTTATAATAATTTACTTACCGCATACCCCAAACCCATCATCCCTGCCCCCACGTATAACATTTCTCCTGTTTTTTGATTATCGCTTGGTTTGTAATAATCAGAGAATTTTGGTTCATTCATTTGAGCGTACAATTCAAAAGCCTGATTTGTTGCCGAAATATTTTTTGATGCTTGATATTTTTCATCTTTTTTCTTATTTTCCCAATCAATCCTTTTTAGTCTTTTTTCCTGATATTCAGCGTAATCTCTTTGATATTTTTCCATTGCTTTATCGTGTCGTATTTTTTCTGTATCCACACTGCGTCCAGTTAAATATTTTGCAAGAACATTTCCTCCAGTAAATGCCGTTGCATTCAATATAGCCCCACCAATCATCATTCCTATCGATGCTAATGCCATGTTTGATTATTTTGGTAAAATCTTTTGATCCTCTAAATATGTTTTAAGATACATGCTTCCGGATAATACAGCTACCCACTTTGCATAATTCGTAATACTCGAGGATGGATCGCTCAAAAATGATTCTTTCATCATCTTTTTAGCTACATAGCCAACTCCAGCTCCCAATCCGATAAGTACCGCTGAATCAGTTACAGTTTTCACAAGTTTGTTTTCAGTTGACATAATTTTTACTGTATCATTAAGAAACTTTTAAATGACTTTTGAGATTATTCCATTCCTAAAGATTTTGGAGTTAGATGTAATGGAATTTTTGAAGGTTGTGGTATTTGTGGAACTTGAGATAAATCAGCTATCCTATTGGAATATTCAACCCCAGCTTTTTCCTTATATCTCATAAAAAGATCAAATGCTGTAAACCCTAATCCAATAACGGATAAAACAGTAGTAAAAGATAACTCTGGAAGCCACGATTTCGCTTCGTCATTTACTCCGCGGCCCGCAGGGACTGGATCTTCTTCGCGTTGCATCTCCCTGGCTAATGCTTCTTTTGCTTTTTTATTATATTCTGCTAATTTCTTTCCTGCCGCAACCTTTTTTGGATCTTTCTCCCTCTTTTTAGAATCTTTATTTTCTGTTTTGGTATCCACCGTAATTTGCTCAACTTGTTCATTTTGTTCGGACATTGTTATTTAGATGCCGCAAATAAGTTTTTAGATCTGTTTAATACACAGTATCAACGCCTTCAGTAGATTGCTTAGTATTATACTCAGTTGCGCTATCATTAACTGGTTCTTCTCTTGAAAATTGTTGATTTTTATTGAATTTTATGTGTTTAGCAACCTGGAATAGTCCGCTAGCAAGTGCTGCCAGTCTTCCTGCTTTCAATGCTAAGAGACCCACAATATTTGTTAGTTCGCGATTAACCAAATCATCATTCTTCAAATCATTGCAAAGAGATTCTATATCATCAACTGGAACTAAATAAGAAATAAGTTTAGAAACTAATTGCAGGGATGAATCTACTAATCCTCCATTAATTTTCTTGCCCATTACCGCTTGATACCGATTAAAATATTTTTCAACATCTTTTGCGGATAATTTCTTTATATCACCCAGACTCATTTCAACTCCCAAATATTCCTTTGTTGTTCCTAAGGCTGCGAGAATGGAAAGTGATTCTTGTTTTATTTCAAGATCCTCACTTTTTCCATCCGGCCGGTCATCTTTTTCTGTTTGGTTAATGTAATCTTCTGCGCTCGTCATCTTTGTTAAATCACTTCCGGAATCTCTAAATAGCAATTAAATGGGTAACGCAAACTCAAACACAACCTAGAATATTTTTCAGTTTTCAGGAGTTGTACAAACTTTTTCCCCAATTCATAATCCAAATCACCCCCGTAATCTTCGAAAAACATTTTCATACCTTTCTGCGAAGGATTATGGAAAGTAACAACGCAGGCAACATTTTCCCTGAATGGTTTTGCTATGGATGTTAATTGCTGAGTTAGAACCCAAACCGATAATCCGTGATGCCTTCCGGAGAATGCTAAATCTATAAATTTATTGGATCTTTTCTTCAGATCAGTGGATACCGCGCAATCATCTAAAATTAGTAAAGTATTTGTTCCGGAGAATAAAGTTTGGCAATCATTTAACAATTCATTGATCTCGTCAACGTTACTTGCGTCTGGTGATAATACATAGAAATGTTTATCCCCTAGGGCAAAATTATGATAGGTTTTATTTTTAGAATAGGTCGGACAAATTAACACAATATATTCAAAAACTTTTCGGAATGGCTCGCGGAGCTGTTCAATTAAGTACTTTGTTTTTCCACAATTTGTTGGTCCTGTTATAATACAATGGAATGGGATTTTATCTCGTAAATCTTCCATGATTTTTGTATCATAACATTATGTTTTTAGACGGTCAGATTCTTCCCTTCGGTTAGTACTTAATTGATCTCAAACTTGAATTCATAATCTCCATCATTGCATCAGCCACAACAAACATATGACAAGTTATAGTACCGGTTCCGCCCTGTTTCCTTTTAATTTCTACTTTTACTCCATCATGCGTATTATTTAGAGCAAGTCCGCCGCCATGAATAGTATTATCCGGATGAGTTCGAGTATCAACCCAAAGAGCAAACTTATCCGCATAAAAATCCTTTTCCTTCAATGTAATTTGTTCCCTATGATATCTTTTCTTCACAGATTCCCAAAGATCGGATGGAATCATTCCCCGGGAGTATATTCTATTTGGTACACCATCTACATCAATTTCAACGGAAGATATACCTGGATTATAAAAATTTTCGGAATCCCTTGCTCCCGCAGCCTGAGGCGTTAAAAACAAAAACAATATTCCTGTCATTGATCTTCTCGGTAAATTAATATGTTGATTAATAACACCGTCGCCGGCAATAGAAAATGTAAAAGTTTTGTGTAAGGTAACATTTTCATAAAAGAATCCTTTACCAACTTGATAAGTCGCTTGCGCCTCACGCGCCAAGTATTCACTAGAAATTGAAGAATATTCTAACTCTAAGTTTTTGATTGAATATGATGGAGCTTTTGTTGTATCAGAATAAATAAGAATATTAGTGATTGGGGCAAGCGTAATCTCAAATATTAGATGATTTTCCAATGCTTTCGGATAAAAAACGCCGTGATCATTTAGAATGGGATGATTTATTGGTATTCTATACTTTGAACCATGGACATTAGCGAGAGCAACTTCTTTTACATCCTGTGTTTTTGCATCTCCAGCTTTTGTTCTAAGTTTTCTAATATTTAGAGAAGAAATACCTTGTTTTAATCTATCTTCGCGCTCTTCTTCGGTTAAGAATAAATCATGATACGTTTGAAATAAATCATATCTTTGAGTATCTTGCAATGTTTCTCCTCCAAAAAGAACTTTCAGTCTGGTTACAAGATTGCGCCCCAAATTATTCACAACCGTATTATTAGCATGCCCCTCTACATCTAAATCAAATAGAAGAGATACACTTCCAGGCACAATCACTAAATTCTCTGCGAGTTTTGGAATATTTATGTATAATGTTTCTCCCGGACTGGCGGCGGATGGGTTAAGCGTAATTCTATTCAGGGTTGATTCTGCTTTCAAACCAAAGGGTTCTTTTGGAATTCTGTTTGGATTAATTTTTTCAGACGTCATTGTAAATTTATAAGATACTTTGGTTAATCTTTAAACCTGTGTTGTTCTATTTTTTTCTAACTTTGCAATATGTTTTAATAACCCCGCTCTCGCCTCGGGAATTAAAATCATAATGTTAAAAATTTTCTCGCCATCTTCCATATATAAAATTTTTTTCCTGATAATTTTTTTCATGAGATTAATTTGGTATTCGGTAAATTTTATTTCTTCTTCCTCAGCTACCATTTTAATTTATAAGATAATTGTTTATTTTTAAATGATGTCAAAAATATATTATTCAACCAAAGGGTATTGGAAAGGATATTCTGCAATTCCTAAATTAGCCGAGAAGGCGAAAGTAAGTGAAAATGATGCAAAACAATGGTTGCAAAAACAGGCAATATGGCAAATCTATCTTCCTGCTCCAAAGTATATACCTAGACCGCACTGGACTGTAGATAAGCCCAATCAGATTCACCAAGCGGATTTATTATTTTTACCGCACGATAGAGTCGGAAGAAAAACATATAAATATGCGTTAGTTGTGGTTGATATCGCCTCGAGATATAAAGATGCTGAAGCATTAACCTCAAAAGAAAGTCGAGAGATATCAGAAGCTTTTGAGAAAATATATTCTAGAAGATTGAAATACCCTAAAACGCTAATGGTTGATCCTGGAAAAGAATTTATGGGTGAAGTTAGTAAACTCATGAATTACCATAATGTAAGAATGCAAAGAAGTGAGGCTGGTAATCATAGAGCACAAGCATTTGTGGAAAACGCAAACAGAATATTAGGAGAAAGATTATTTAGTCATCAATATGCGCAAGAAATGATTAGTGATGATCGATCAAGGGTATGGGTGAAAAGATTACCAGCTATTCTAAAAACTTTGAATAATACGAAAAAGAGAATAACCGGTAAAGAGCCCGATGAGGCTATAAAAATGAAAGAGGTGAATATTGAAACTAAAAATTACAAACGTGCGGTGGGTCTTGAAGAGGTTAGACTACCAACTGAAGTTAGGGTTAGATATTTATTAGCTCCGGGTGAACTTGAGGGTGGTGAAAGAAGAAGAGCCACAGATCCTATTTGGAGTATAAAAGTTTATTATATTTCTGGAAGTAGAATTTCTCCTAATCAGCCGGTTTTGTATTTTTTGGAAGACGGCCCAAGGCGCGGTTTTGTACGTGAAGAATTACAGGTTATTCCGGATGATACAGAACTTCCGCCAGATTCTGTTTTAAAATGATCTAATACAATGGTTTTGTGTGAATTCCATCCTCATAAACCCATCTTTTATCATAATAACCATTCAATCCTTTTTTAATTTGTGTATATGTCACAATTTGGTTTTCATTGATTCTAAATCCTGTATTTTGTGACATATCAATTGCCCCTTTCAAAGCTGACATGTATCTATCCCAGTTCATTTCGTTTTGTCTATGAATTGTACCTTTGCAGCTATACTTTGCCTTTCCTTTCTCATCCTCCGCGTAATAACATTTTGAGGAAAGAGCAATCATTCTAATACCGTCAAACTCTTTTTTGAACAAACCCGGAGTCTTATCATGATATTTAGAAGTCGATAGGAATTTTTCTTTTCCGCCACTAAAGTATTCTTCTCTCATTTCGGGTTTTATAATATCGTCCAAATTTTCAGAGGGGATTGCCATGTACATTGAATCTGTATCCATTTGAATCAGCTCAAAATCCTTTCTATCTACGTATTTATCTAGAAAATCGTAATAGAATTCCAGCATTCTTAATTTTGCCAGCTGATACACCGCGATGCCGCATTGATAGGGTCTGTCTATTTTTATTAGTCTTTTTCGTTTTATTATTTCATATGTATCATCATTTATTTCATTAAGATCTTCAAAGAACGCAGATCTTAAGGCCTTTTCAACCTCTTCCTCATCCTGAGTATACCTTGTAATATTATGTTTTTCTTTATCTTCTATCATTTTTCCGTAGAAAGAATTTCCCCTGAGTTTATTAGTGTCTGCTAATTCTTTGCAACCTTTGTACTTTGGTTTTAGTTTTTCAATCAATACTTTGATATCTTTATTTTCCTCAATAACTTTAAATATATCGGGGAATTGGTTTAATTCATTGGTAATTTTCACTACATCGTCAATCTTGTTTTCATCAAAGGCTTTACTTAGTTTTTCCAATAAAACCTCAATATCTCCATCTCTTCTTGCGTCTGCCACCTCTTTTGGAAAAAATCCAAAGGGTTTTCCCGATTCATACTTTAAAATATTATGGATGGCGGTAATCTCCAAACCATGATTAAGATACCATTTTATCATGGGTGTATATAAAAATATCTTTTTTGCCTTGGTAACACCAAGTAATTTTTTATTATCTTTGAGATGTTTTCTACCTGTAGCTCTTTGATATTCTTTCATGTGCTCTGGTACTAAATATTCAGGAACGGAGTCTACAATAAACAAGGGAGAGAACTCTTCAAACTTTTCTTTTAGGTGATCAGGTACATGGATATCAACTTGACAAAACCCAAAAAGATTTCCGTCAAGAATATCTTCGCAAATCTTCTTAATAAATTTAGGATCCGATGGCTTTGCAACCTCAATGCATTTTTCTTTTCCGCATGGCATTTCTTGTCCAGAACAGGATAGATATAAACCATTTGCATCATAACCAACAATTCTCACACATTTTTTCGGGCTTTTATATTTATGAGAGCGAATCATTGTTTTTCCTGCCTCCGCATATCTCATAAATAAAATACTAGGGCCTCCAACCATACCCGTTTTCAATAATTTATAACTCTTGTTTTTGTCGCATATTTTACAATCTTTTCTTATTTTGTAGCATTTTTTGCAAAACTCGTTATTGCAAATTTTATTGCATCTATGAATACAGTATTGTCCTGGGGCGTACAATTCAGGATCACCTTTCTTCTTCATTTTTTGGTATTTATTTAGAACAGCCCTCATTGATACTCCTGGGATGGAAACGGCATCTTTTAATATATCAATTTCATCTGGATAATATAAACGCCTTGTTTTTTCGAGGGCTTCTAGAAAGGGAATAACATCATTCAAATTATACTCTTTCAGCCAGTCTAACATTGTAACACAGCCCCTCTTTTCGAATTCGAGTAAATATTCTTCATATTCTTCTTTTGAAATATTTTTCTTTTTCAAGGAAGAGTAAAAATCTTCATGTTTCACGGGCCCAACTAAGGAAAGCTTATCATAACCATCCAATTTTTCATAAGGTAGAACAAGTTTTTGGGCTTCACAGTTGTTTGCTTTGCACCACTTATCAAAAGAAACCCCAGGCGCAAGGTAGGACATTATATCCAAGAATTTAAAATCCGGTGTTGATAAAAACATATACCTATTCTGCTTTTTTGCAATGAAAATATCCTTTGTTCTATCGGTCATGTGTTTTATAAAATGCCTTTTAATCAAATTGATATCATATTTTCCGCTATTAAACCCCAAAACAGGTACTTGATTACACCATTCTTCATATTTTTGTAAGACATTTTTTTGCAAGGAATCTTGATCAGGAAGTGGATATTCTTCTTTAACCCTTTCGACAATGGTTTTTCTTATTTCCTCCAATTTTCCAACGAATTCTTTTATGAGGAGATCAGGATTTTGGTTGAAAAGAAAAACTCTTTTGTTTGTTAAATTATCTATTAATGCGACACTAACTGGAATGTGAGTATGGGTGAAAATTAAATCGTCGGTAATCTGTTTATCTTCTTTTTGCAATAATCCCTCAAAATCGTAATCAATAAAATAGGGATATGGGTTAAATTTCTTTTTGAACCATATATTGGGTAATTCAGGATTTTCGCACTCCCAAACCGATACTACATTATAACCCAAGCTTTTTATCATATTCTCTCTTTCAATAGTTTCATTATATTTAATTTTGTCGGTTTCTGAACACGGACACCCATGCCATTTACAACCATAAAACTCAAAAACGGTATTTGTCTCGGGTTCGTATCCATCAAACAAAATCTCATTCCCGTTTTCATCCCGATAACACCTTTCACCACCATGACCACAAAGCCCATGATGAATATGTTTACCTATAATTTTAGATTGGCTTTCTATCCACCTGCACGCTTTATAACTAAAATTTATTTTACCCCCGTAAAAAACTTTGTCAGATTCATTTATGATGCGTTTTATCTTTTCTCCCGTGCAAAATATTTTTGTCTTTCCTCCTGTGCATGTTTCATTGGTAAAATGCCTTTTTAAATCTTCGTGCCTGGTAAATTTTTGTTTACATCCTTGGCATACCCAATTTTGCGCGAGAAGGTCTAGATTCTTAATGAAAAAACCATGATTATTATAAAGACCTAAATTTAGGGTTGGTAAATTATCTTTGAAATTATTTTTCCCAAACACCAGTTTCCAAACTGAAAAATTTGATATATCTTTCTGCTCATAAACCCGGATGTTTATGGAGAAAACCTTTGAAATTTTCTCAAAATCAACCAATTTTGTCGATCTAACTTCTTCTCCTTTTAATTTTTTGTTGCCATAAAAAGTTCTAGCTAAATTTAGGGCTTGTTTCTCTATTCGTTTTTCAGGGTTTTGTTTATTAGAATTGATATTCATAAGAATAGCCAAGCACCTCCAGACACAGAGATTATCATCTTTATCATCTACGGAATAAATACATCTTTTCTTTCGTAATTCATCGGGTAATCTTCCGCACCCAACTAAAGGCTGTCTGGTATTAATAACTTTTATTTGAACTTCTCTAAACTCAACTCCGCCCTCATTAACACCTGGTTTATTAATTTTCTTTTCTGGAGGTAAATATGCTCTCATCCAAGCATCTCCTTCTAAACTCAATCTCTCACCCTCACATCTCTCTATATATTTTCTTATTTCTGGAAGGGAGTTAAAAGTTCCTCCGCTTCTAAATGTATGCGCGTGATAAGCTATTTCTCCATTTCCTCTTTGAATCAACGCGGTAAAACTGAAAACAATTCTTGCCCCCATTTCTATTTGGGGTTCCAACTCATTATAAATTGTTTCCGACAAATCATTATTTAGATTCCTCCTAATCCGAATAATTCTTCCATTTCTTCTTCCTTCGAAATTACGAATTGGAAGAACATCTTCATGTGGATTTATTTTAAGAACTATTGTTCTTTTCTTTTTAGTTTTTTCCTTCAATTCATCTCTCACACTATCATATATAGTTACCCCCTTTTTTGGTTTAGTTTTCTTATTAGTAAATTTTATGATATTTTCATTTGCTAATTCTTCAAGCTTTTTGGAAAACTTATCTTTATCTAACACCTTAAAAATGTTCTTTGGTTTGAGAATTGGAACATTAATTTTAGGTACCGGCTCATCAAGAATTGGTTTTTGTGGTTTTATAAAAGTTGGTGCTAGTTTCCTTTTTCTTAGCGGAATTCTTAGTTTTTGTGGTTTTATAAAAGTTGGCGGCGGTGACCCGGGTGGTGTAACAGGAGGAGTTCTTGGCGGCGGTGAGCCAGGTGGTGTAACAGGAGGAGTTCTTGGCGGAGGTGATCCAGGTGGGGTACCTGGTATTGGTTGGGGGATAGTTAAAGGTGGTGCAATATTCGGAATTGGGAGAGGAAAATTTGGTTGATTTATTGGTCTCGTTGGCATATTACGCAGCTCATTAACAATCCCCACAATATTATTAGTTATTTGTTGAATATTATTAGTTATTTCAGGTATATTAACCAATGCATTAATAAGTTCTGGTTTATTAAACGCAGATCTTCCACGAATATTATACCATCTAACTAAAGATTTTAGTTGTGGTACTTTTAATCCTCGTAATTGTTGTTCCATTTATTATTGTATTGTATTTCACTAATTTTTCTTTTAAACCGTAATTATTATTTTCAAATTTTTTCACAGAGAGACTTGGTAACCCCTCCCAAACCTAAAACCGTACTTATGAACTTTGCAGAGACTTGTAACCCCTCCCAAACCCAAAACGTACTTATGATCCTTAAGCTAAAAAAGGACAGAGATTTTTCAGTCAAATTTGAAAATAACCTAAAAACGTACTTATGAGCCTTAAGCTAAAAAGGACAGAGATTTTTTCAGTCAAATTTGAAAATAACCTAAAAACGTACTTATGAACCTTAAGCTAAAAAGGACAGAGATTTTTCAGTCAAATTTGAAAATAACCTAAAAACGTGCGTATAAACCTTAAGCTAAAAAGGACAGAGATTTTTCAGTCAAATTTGAAAATAACCTAAAAACGTGCGTATAAACACGCTTACATAGTAGTCTTCGTCTTCGGCGAATAATTGTTAAATATTCACAAGGGAACTTTTGGCTCATATTTAAAAGAATTTAGAATTTTATGACAATTATATAGCTTATTTGAGAACAGAGTTCTGTTCTATCAGTTGTTAGAGACTTTGTCGGGAATTCTGTGTATAACTGCTCATTGTGTGTTACGTGATACCTCTTTCTTCGCCATGTGGTCTTGTGAGGGCAATTTCATAGTGCTGCCCTTTGGATTGTTTTTAAAGAAAAAGAAATTGATCGCTTTCAAGGCCTTCCATGCCACAGTTTAAGTGGAATAAGCTTGGACAACAAGATGTAATAGGACAAGGGTCTTTCGGACTCAGAACAAGGACAGCGATTCCAAGACAGTCGAGTCAGTCGTTGTTAAGAAATTGTTGAGTTCATCTGTCGACTTTATAGATGCATTCACTAAATAAGGGCTCATCTCCGTTGTAATATAATTTATTTACACAACTTACGTAAAACGAAGAACACAGAGCATTTTTAACAATGTACCTAACGCTAACTAACAAAGAAAAGGAATAAATTATATTACACAGCTCGACCCTAAAGAAGCTTGGTTGTTGCACGACCTGAAGCACGACAACATAGTGGGATTTAATGTGCCACGACACAGTTGCTATTATGTTGGGATATGTATATTTTGACCTGAGTTTTAACGGCGGGGAAGGAAAGGTAAGCTCGTTAAATGACTTCATGACTTGCCTGGACACCAACAACTGCCAACAACGATGTAATGGAATAATAAATACAGAAAATGAAATTCTGTTCAACGCGTTTGCAAAGAGACAATCAGGCCTGAGGGTCAGGTTAGACAGCGATGATCCAGTTAAGACTATTGATTTTCACGGTAAGAAGTTGAAGTGAAGTTTCAATTACAATTGTTATGAACTGATTTATTACTTCATTACTACTGAAGTGAAGATCAATGGCTTGCAAAATAGTCACATTTGCATGCAAGCCACAAGTCTAGGTTGTCATGTGTTTGGCCCAAGAAAAGCAAAACACACAAAGTAGCAAACATCAGCATTCCATTTATGTAGTTATAAATGTAGAATGTTCAACGATTGATCACATTTCGATACGTTCCACCAATCATTTTGAGTAGTGTAATACTTGTGGAGCATTTCGCTGTCACAGAAAGAGCAAACAACGTAAATATAATCTCAAATTATTAGCAATACTACTTCGACCTCGTGGTGAATAAAAGTCATTAGAAAACGACCTCACGGTAAATAGAAGACAGTTAAAAAACACACACACACACACAAAGGAGCGAGCAGTCTGATTGTGCTAACATTTCCCTTTAACTGACTTATTCAAGAGAGAATATCGATGATAAGCATGTGAAGAAAAACCAAGCCGAGAGGACTCTGACGGCCATCCAAGCATCGATACTAGGCACCTGCGTAACCAATGAGATTGGGAGTTAGTTATGGTAAGGGCGGACCATTAGAAAAGTGATGGGGTGGGGGGTGGGAAAAAAAAAATTCATGCAAGGGAAAATGCCAAGAAAAAAAATTCATGCAAAGAAGAAGGTAAAAAAAAAAATTCATGTAGAAGGAAGGTCCAATTGTGACTTTTTCACACGTAGTAAAAAAATTCCTGCACAAGCAGTGAGCGAAAATTCCCCACCCCCCCCCCCCCATCACTTCTCTAATGGTCCGTCCCTAAGAAAGGATATTACAATGGCTTTAATGGCTGCACAGTCACTCACATACAAAAAAGGGGCGGGGCTGGTTGGCCACTTAAAATACTTTCTATTTGTTTGTGTTACCAGCAATTCATATCGTTTTAAGTAATTTGGTTATGGTTCCCTTTAATGAAATATGTACATATATGAATTAAATATATGCTAGCAGTTTTGAACTTTAGAAAACCGATCGAGTGTTGTACCAAACCTAAATTATGTTAATTAGTCATCTTAGTTGAAGTTAGCAAACTTTTAAATGACTTAGATTCACAAATACTTTTTGGACACAATTTTAAGTGCTTACGTTGAAGTGAGAGTATTAATTAACATTACAGATAGAGAATTAGAGAACTTCAAAGCATGACTAAAGCTGATTTCCACGGAGTTTTAAACTCTAAAAGATTCCCCATTTTAAAGAATTCCCACTTTTAAAGATTCCCCGTTCCCCGTTCCCCGTTCCCCATTCCAGTTGTCCGAACAACATTAAGTGGCTTATTCAGCTATTTCAATATTACCCAGGCTGGTTGCAGACTAGTTGCCTTCCATTGTCATCGTCATCATCATCGTCATCATTCTCATCAACATCATCGTCATCGTCATCGTCGTCATCGTCATCATCACCATCATCGTCATCATTGTCAACATTCATCGTCATCATCGTTATCATCGTCATCATCGTCAGCATTGTCATCATTGTCATCATCGTTGTCATTAACATCATCATCATCATCATCGTAATTCCCTTTTGAGATCTCAGTCCCCTTGAGGCGCTTGCGTCAAATATACTGGTTTATTTTTATTTTCGATTTTTCAAGCCTCTTGGATGTTCCGGACTTCCAATCCGTACACACTTCAATGTTCGGCTTTTACAGACGGCCGTGATAGCAAACGTTGTGTGACGCTCATAGACCATCTTATGTAGGCTGTACATAGCCGCACGTGACCCTGTCAATCACTATCAATTCATTAGTCGGAACTCTCGGCCTCAATTTCCATTTATTGAGTTGCGACATCAGTTGCAAGCTGACTACAACACCAGTCCAATACATGAGAGAAGATGTCGTCGTCGGTGAGTACTTTTAATTGATACAAAGCCCTCTGAACACTCTTCAGAGAAGTATTATTATCCTTTAAAAACCTCGCAGACATTGATGGATTATTACAATGTCCTTTCAATTAAGTCGCTCCAGAAGTAAAGCGTTTGTTCAAATCTCGGTACCGTTCTGTTGAATAATACAAATTCAAAGTATGCATTTTTTTGATCCTATTAAATATTCCCAAATAAAACTCTTCCGCGAAAATCGTAATGTAAATCTTTCTGTTGCAACTGTACATTTCTGCCTTGGGCACAGTAGTTTGTTTACAGCTGAACATCTGCGGGGTGGAAGTCTGTGGGCTATGGCAGAGCCGAACAGAGCCCTTAACAAATATTGTTCTGTGTTCTGTGTTTTGTGTCTGGTTTTAGTTTCGTTGTCATCCTGAATAAATAACTACTTTCATTAATGTCACACTAGTAGAAGAATATGTGAATAGACAAATTTCTGTAATGTTTACTCATACCTGTTAAAACTGCAACAGGAATTTTGGACATTAAAAAATGTTGTGTAGGAACCTAAGCTCGCCAGAATTTCAGATACAACACACAAGCTGCTGATTTTCAGCGTTAAGGGTTAACATAATTTTAGCGCACCAAGGACTCTGTCGCTCGAATTTTTTTAAAAGCCAAGTTTCAGCTCTCAGTTTGATTGGTAGAAACTGTAAAAACTCTTTCGCGCATTTACCATTCCATTTTATGTCTTTTTCCTGCTGTGCTCTGCCACTCCCTCCCACGTCGAACAATCTTTTTTTTTAAGTCAACCTAATGTGTAGACGTTTTTGTTATTAGTCATTTCACATTTTTGTTGAACGTTATACTTTATTTTTTACACCAAAGAATTGATGTGTGGTACATTGAATGTACGCAAAACGGGTACACATGATAAGTGTATAGTCGAGTGTCTGGGAGAGACGAAACAACTGACAGCTTGCAATAAAATCAGGCATGCGACGACTGGGGCGTCGGTACCACTGGGAATTTCCGTGGCTGTGTGTTTTCGAAAGAATGGTCACACTGCATGGTTTGAACCACAGATGAAAACGAAAGAACCGCAAAGTATATTAAAACAAACAGTACCACAGTAAAGAACTGTTCGGTAGCTCTCCAAAGAATGGCCACACTATGCAGTGCATAATATATGCATTATAATTTATGCGAATATAATATATGCAGATGTAATGTATTCGGTAACTAGGATATCGCCATTTATTTAGCTGACACGAGTTCCGCCTTGGTTTCGTGGCCAGGTACTCGCTATATTTTCCAGTCAAACCGCTCACACCTTGGTATGGGTATCATCATGTCTAAAAAGGTAGCACTCTATGTTTTTTCTTTTCTTCTAGATGCGCGTAGTGTAGTTATAAGATTTTGTAAAGAGTCGTGGATAGTGTTTGTTTAATATTGTGTCATGATATTGCAAACTTTCCGAATATTTCATTAAGGCCAAAGGTTGCGAGACGTTCCTACGCGATATAACTGTGTTGTTATTTTATATTTTTAAATGTCGAAATTTGCACAGAGTAAACCTTTCATGACTTGCGAGTATTTAAAAATTAATCTGTCGCTTCGGGGGTTCATTTAAACTTATTTACTGCCAAGATAACATGCATTGTTCAAGTATCTGCTGCACGTCTTTTTCCATCCGGTTCTATGGTTATGATTTAGGCCAAGCTAACGTCAGTGAGTTGTTATATCATGTGTACATTATTTCTAATTCTGTAAACCGTTTACATGTATTTTTTTAAAGTTATGTTCAGAACTGATAAGCTACCCGGCGGTAATTTCACCTCAAGTAGAAGGTAATTTGTTGTCACGTTTTGAGCTGGAAATTACCGGTTTTGATAAAACTCACGAATGGTCCGCATGAAAGCTCGTATTGTTAATCAAGGTTGACTTCTAGGTTATCCTCCGTTCAAGGACTAGCCTGCCCCGCAGACCAAACAAAACACCGCACCTCCCGGCTAAGTTTGTTAAGTCCATGCAGCCCGAGTTACATTTTGTGTTCGGCGGATGCTGCCGCAAGAGCGCACCTATGTAATGTAGTAATGTAAGACAAATTTATTAGAAACTTTTATCCTCGCAACTGCCATGAAATCAAACAGCTGGTTGAAGCAAATCGATGGCAAAGGAATGGAAGCGTTGCTTAGAAAGTAAATAATGCGTTAGCGACTGTGACGGAAAGTAATAAGCAAAAGGAATAAACCTCTTTTAATTTACATGCACATTTTAAGGCATTTATAGATGGGACAAGACGACTACAATATTCCCTGGGCGATAAGCTGAAGTGTAAGAGGGTCTGCGTCAAGTAGGATCGTTTTAATTTACAGTGACACAACGTCAAGACATCGCA
Source organism: Ricordea florida (assembly GCA_949710005.1). Taxonomy (NCBI): domain Eukaryota; kingdom Metazoa; phylum Cnidaria; class Anthozoa; order Corallimorpharia; family Ricordeidae; genus Ricordea; species Ricordea florida. The sequence goes on along the minus strand of OX453283.1, from coordinate 824,976 downwards.
AAATGAACTAAAGCTTTAAACAAAATGCTAATAACACGACTGTTGTGATAATCCCTTCGGGGGAAGTGAGCAAGACCGGTTGCATTGTTTATCCGGCTATCTTTAAAAGGAGGAACGGGGAATCGGGAACGGGGAATGCGAACGAGGAACGGGGAATGCGAACGAGGAACGGGGAATGCGAACGAGGAACGGGGAATGCGAACGAGGAACGGGGAATGCAAACGGGGAACGGGGAATGCATATGAGGAACGGGGAACGGGGAATCTTTAAAAGCGGGGATCTTTAAAAGCAAGAATCTTTAAAAGCAAGAATCTTTAAAAGCTTAATGTTTAAAAGCTTAATGGTTAAAAGCTTAATGGTTAAAAGCTTAATGGTTAAAAGCTTGAATCTTTAGAAGCTTGAATCTTTAGAAGCTTGAATCTTTCAAATGGGGAATCTTTAATGCGGGAATCTTTCAAATGCGGAATCTTCAAAAGCAGAAATCTATAAAATGAAGAATCTTAAAGAGCTGGAATCTGTGAGAGTTTAAAACTCGGTGGAAATCTGCTTTATTCATGCTTTGAAGTTCTCTAAATCTATCTGTAAAGTTAAATAATACTCTCACTTCAACACAAACACTTAAAATTGTGCCCAACAAATATTTCTGTAAAGTGAAACTTGCTCTTCTAAAAGTTTGCCAACTTCAACTTAAAGACAACTAATTAACATTAATTAGGTTTGGGGGTATTGACAGGACTGGCACAGATTCTGAAGCGTGGTGTGATTGTTCAGACCTTTGTTCGCTTGGTTTGTTTGACTTTAATACTTTGGCTCTAACCAGTATGTCTTTTTGAGATTAACCCCTCTTGTGTGAAACAAGAGGAGGCTCTTTATAGATTTGTCTAAGCAAAGTTTGTGATTCGTTTAGATGCCATTTGTCCTAAGGATCTTTCTTAAGTTGGGAACACATGGATTGTACTGTGTTACAAAGGGTAGTATCATTTTGCGCGCTTCTGTTCTTCTCTGAGGGCTGACGTCCGTGATCACTTTCTCGATTTGGTTGTTTGGGTAGTCTCTTGCCCTTGGGTTTTGAATCTGTTGATGTTTTTCTCAAAAGTTTCAGTCTTTGGAGGAGTTAGTTCTTTGGGGTCTCGGGGCATTTCCTTTGATAAAACCTTTCTTGACTCCCGATGGGTGACAAAATCTGAATTGCGTGTACTAGAAGGTCTCAGTTGGTTTACAAAATAAGTGCGCGTATCAAGGATAGACTCTTTCTTGAATCTTGCTCCTTTGTAAATGTACGGGTCTAGAGGAATGATTTCTTTAGTTCGTATAGAATAAATAATTTCTATGTCAGAATGTCATCTAAAAATTTGCTTCTTGGGTTATGTCTGCCGGGTTTTCTTGTTCAATGAAGGTGTTTACTTCCTCTTGTGTAGTTTCTTGCAAGGAGAGATTTATTAATGAGGTTGTCGTCGTTCTTTTCAGCCGTGGCGGCTTTATGTCGGTTTGCTAACTTTTTGCGGTCTTTGCGCTTCTTATTGAGGTGTTTGATTAATTGGACACAAACATTGATAGAGAATATATAACCCGTAGCTTTTATTTTAAAGATTCCCGCTTTTAAAGATTCCCGCTTTTAAAGATTCCCGCTTTTGAAGATTTCCCGTTCCACGTTCCTCGAGTCTCCAATTCCCCATTCCTTGTTCTAAAGATAGCCTTGTTTATCCACCCTGACCATAATTACCTGCTTAAGCAAGAGCCCCTTGGCTTAAGCTTTCGTTTCCAAACAAACGAAACCTCTTTTTTAGTTTCTCTGTCCATTTCTGGCAATTTTTTTCTTTTCAGGTTAAGCCCTTTTAAGTAATGTCTTCCTCTTCTTTGTTTCAATGTGTCCTTAAGTTTATAAGGATGCTTTTATCACGCATGTGCAACCATCCCCTCCCCCCTCCGTGCCAGGTAAGGCATTTTCGAACCTTTGAGAAAACTGTGATAATGAATTTTTTGTGATCTAGAAATAAAATATTTCTTTCTTGTTTACTGCAGCAAAAAGCTAAGCCCGCGATTGTCCAAGACAAGGACATGAAGCTAGGAGATGAGATAAATCTCGCTGAACAAACTGATGTCAAACTTGATCCAAAGCTCGCCCAAAGTATTTATCCAGATTTGACAGGAGCGCATTCATTGATGGCCAAGTACCTCACCAAAGAAATTTTTGAGAAGTTGAAGGACAAGAAAACATCAACTGGCTTCACCATTGCTCGTGCAGTGAACACAGGAGTCTTGAACAAAGAAAAGTCATTGACTGGTTGTCACGCGGGTGATGCGGAGTCTTACACAATATTTGCCGAGTTTTTTGACCCGGTCATTGAAGAATACCATCGGGGCTACAAACCAACGGACAAGCACGTGACGGATATGTCGCCAGGGAACCTCAAAGGCAACATTAGTGACCCGTCTAAGATTATATCCACAAGAATACGGGTGGCACGGAACATCGCCGGTTTTCAGCTTGCACCTGGCCAAAACTCCAAGGAAGAAAAGCTAGAGATTGAGAAACTAATGCTAAAGGTGTTTGACAGACTTGAAGGCGATTTGGCTGGAAAGTACTATTCCTTAGTGACCATGAGTGACGCCGAGAGAGAGGAACTCATCAGAGATCACCTGTTGTTCAAGGGGAATGATAAGATGCAAGCCGACAGTGGGTACCACAGGTGGTGGCCACATGGTCGAGGAATTTACCTGAACAAGGCCCGTACCTTTGCCATGTGGCTCAATGAAGGTGACCATATAAGAATCATTTCCATACAAGCCGGTGGAGATGTTGCATCAGTCTTTGAAACGCTTGCAAAAGGTTTGTTAAAAGGTTTCTTGTTTGGGATCATTTGTGTGACGGAACCTTTACCCGAACCAACGCCACCCACATAAATTTTCATACAAATCTTTTCATACAAAGCTGTAGAAACACTCGCCTGCGGCTCGTGTTCCCACAGTATTTCTCGTTCTCCCAAACATACACTCGTGTTTCTATAACTCGATAGAAACACGGTACATGTTTTCTATTTCTTAAATAACCTAATAATAGAAATAATAATAATAATAATAATAATAATAATAATAATAATGAACTATATTTGAGTGTCAACTATATAGCAATGACGTATTAATTGGGGACACTGTAAAGCACAAATTAAATGAAATCTAACCAAATCAACATCAACATCACGTGTCAAACGACCAATCACAACATTGAACAAAAGACATGAATTTCACCACCTGACGACACGTGAATCAGTTGACTCTGATGATGACCTCCACTCAGGTTGTTGAAACGTCAGTCAAAGTTACCAAGAGCACCTACCCCTCCCCTAAACCAACATTAACGCTAACTTTTTAACTCATTATAACTTGTTGGATTAGGGGAGGGGTAGGTGCACAGTTGCCCAGAAACTGATATTAATCCGAGTTTTTTCAGAACTACCCTCACCCAGATGATCGAACTCGACAAACAACTACTGAGACTCATGGGCTCAAACCATTTACAGTTCTCCATAACTACTTACTTAAAAATATACTGATATTTCCAGGAGAAGTTTTATTCTGACCAGTCATGAGTTTGGTAGGATCAAGGAATGCGTTTTCTTTGAAATTTCTGTTTGTTCTGAGCAGGTGCCAAGGCTGTTGAGGATCTGTTGAAGGAGTTAGACAACAAAGAGTTCCTCAGAAACGACCATCTTGGTATGATCACTTGCTGTCCGACAAATCTTGGTACTGGACTTCGAGGAGGCGTTTTGATCAAACTGGAAAAACTCGTGGCAAAAATTGGAGAGGAAGGCCTACGTGAGTGGTGCAGTGAGCACCACCTCCAGGCTAGAGGGCTGTATGGAGAGCACTCTGATAGCTCAGGCGGGATATACGACATCTCAAACAAGTACCGACTAGGGTACTCTGAGGTCCAGTTGGTACAGTTCATGATTGATGGTGTGAATAAGTTGATAGAGATGGAGAAAGAGGCAGCGTAACTCATCATTGTAGGAACTTTGGCTTTCCTTGACTGAGTCTCTTCCAGACCAAGACAGCGTGACAAAACGCCGCGTGTGAAAGAAAAACTTGATATTTGACGTGTGTTAGCCCATTTCCCCTTGTTTTTTTCCTTTGACCATGGAAAAACTGAGTTTATCAGTCTAAGACATAACTGAGTGAATTATTGACAATCTTTAACTTAGATCATACGGCAGCCTTTGTATCCCGGATGCAGGCCTCCTAACGGCCGCTTTAAGTGTATTTCCGATAATTTGACCCCGCAAGAGTTCATTGGCTGACCGCTTGCACATTGCTATCTCATTGCCTTATGCGATTTTGGATGAAATGCGTAATTGAAGTCCTACGGAGCTGTGTCACGATTTCACAGTCCGCGCGTTTAGTTCGGTTTATTCCAGGAATGCGAAGTCCAGTTTAATTAAGTCAAATAATTAGAAACCACCGACACATAGCTCGTTATCAATAATCCCAAAGGTATGTTTTAATATAATAAGTGTGACCAGTGAAAGTTGTAACGATGACAATAAAATAAAGTTGCCTCGCGTATTCCACCGTACTGTGTGTGGATTTCAAGTTTACCTTTCCAATTTTTTCGCATGCATCTTTCCAGATGACTTAGGAGTAGGAGTAGGAGTAGGAGTAAGAGTAGGAGGAGTAGGAGGAGTAGTAGTGTAGTGGTAGTGGTAGTGGTAGTAGTGGTAGTAGTGGTAGTGGTGGTGGTAGTGGTGGTAGTAGTGGTGGTAGTGGTAATAGTTCTAGTAGTGGTGGTGGTAGTTGTAGTAGTGGTGGTGGTAGTAGTAGTGGTGGTATTAGTAGTGGTGGTAGTGGTAATAGTTCTAGTAGTGGTAGTGGTAGTGGAAGTAGTTGTAGTATTGGTAATAGTAGTAGTATGAGGAGCATGGAGGGGTGTTGAGTCATCTAAGAGCGAAGCCGCAGTTTCGATGAAAACTTTACACCCTTCGGGAGGAAAGCGAAGGCAGAGGACTGTAGCGGTTAACGTGTTGGACTTCAGATTGTGACGCCTAAGGTTCAATACCAGGCTCAGTGATGGCACTTTGTTACCCAGAGACAAAATTCTTAGGAGCTCCCTGCTACATAGACCAGAATACACGTGGATAGTACAGGTCCTTCCTCGGCTTAAACCATGGCGCTGACATATTTTGGATGGTTGGAGGGGGTTGGGGCCAAGATAGTTTGTTGTGAGGAAATGAATATATAGATAACAGAGGCCCTGTTAGTGGGGTTCTTTATGTCGCCTGTCTGAGTTTCAAACCTTTTCACGTCGCAATTTCTGAAGGTTCGAGGTCGCTGTCGTAATTTTCGTGTGAGCGGCTCGTCGTTCGTCGTTCGTCGTTCGTCGTCATGTCAAGGAATTGCAATTTTTCTAAGAAATTAAAATTTTTGTGGTATTTAGAATGAAGATTGTTGACAAGGCCTGCCGGCTTATTCACGGTGTGAAATAAAGTAATTTTAAAATCAAATGTCACTTCTGGACATTAGGGCATAACCTGGAGTCGATGGCATAATAAAATAATGTTGTTGTGATGGGCTCTTGGTTGTAATGGATACGCAGAGACATAGCTCGGGGGGAGGGGAGGGAGGGAGCAGGGTCCTGAGGTGCCCCCCACCCCCTTGTGAGATAATTGTCTTATGTGGCTAGAATTCAGGTGGCGAAAACACGCAAATTTGAAGAATCAACTTGCAATAAATATTTTCCAGTGCTAGATAGTTGCATTCTCTATAAGTAGGACCGAACATCTGCGCGCATTGAACTATAATCTTGTTTGTAACTACAATTTTGAAGGTGACCTCGTGAGCCCCCTTTGAAAAATCTCAGCTACGCCTCTGAAATGCATAAGTTGATAGAGGAGCTGAAGTTCCAAGCTTTAATTTCGCCCGTGAGCGAATTTCAATAGGGAGCTTAAGCACGCACGTTTTTTAGACGCGGACGGCAACCGGAAGAGAACATTTCACGCGCCAGGACAGTGGTATCTCCCAGATTTTTATAGTGGTCATCTCTAATGGAGAAAAGATAATAATCAATGTAAATGTAGTTGTGTGAAGACAAGTTAAAAGTAGAAATAGCTAACTAAGGGACGGACCATTAGAAAAGTGATGGAAGGGGGGGGGGGGATTTTCAGCTTGCACGAATTTTTTTTTTCGCTCACTGCTTGTGCAGGAATTTTTTTTTCAGGTGAACCCCTCTGCACGAATTTTTTTTACTACGTGTGAAAAAGTCACAACTGGACCTTCCTTCTGCATGATTTTTTTTTACCTTCTTCTTTGCATGAATTTTTTTTCTTGGCATTTTCCCTTGCATAAGTTTTTTTTGGTCCGTCCCTAATGTTACTCACCGACGACGCAGCACCAGTTTCCTAGAAACTGACCTCGATCCACCATGCCGCGAGAGGTTGGTAATGGGCAATGTTTATCATATTCCATGCGTTTGTACATCAATCGCTCTGTAGTCTCCTACCAACGGCTTTCGATGAGTACTGAAGGTCGGAAGAAGTTGATTCAACTCTGAAAATGTCTGAAAAAGACGGAAGGAATCATAAAGAAGGCTCTACAAGGCAAACTCCTCTTGGAGCGAGAGGTAAAAGAGGTTGGAGAACTTCAAACGTTTTCAGCTGTGTTTGGCATTGCAGTTTTGTCCTCCTGCTGTCAATCGAAATCTTAAATTTATAATCCGAAGTTCTCGGTGGAAAACTTATAAAACAAAATGGTAACAGCAAATTGGAAATCTGTAAATCACTTAACAAGAGTGTGCCATTAAGGAATCGGGTTTTTCTGGGTTCCTTCATCTTTGTTATTACAGTTTATAGTATTTATTTTATATAAATGTAGTTTCATCTATTATTAGTTATTAAAGTGCATAGTAATACTGGTATTTTACATGATTATGTTTATTTATATGTTTATCACAAATCCAGCTCTTTTGTCAAGACACTTGAGCACCAGTTCCTCTCCCAGGTATGAATAATTTGCCTTATTGTGCAACCAGGTGGACAATCAGACATAGTTTGATGCTACAGTATGCTGGTTTGAAATAATGAGTGTAACTTAAAATGTTACATTGTAACTTTTTGGGTTGGTGAGGTGTAAGGTATTAACTTACATTCATTATTTCCAACCAGTGTAAGCATCAAACTATGTCTGATTGTAAAGGACTTCGTTTGATTATAGATGATTAACTAAATGCTTGTTTCATCACAGTATTTATTTGTTCACTTTATGTATTGTCACTTGTGCACATGCTGGGATCTATATTTCAAGTTATAAGTTCCAGAGCATGCTGCAGAAGAATCATCGTTTTAAGAGTCGTCTTAGGACAAGTTAAGCTGTTTTCATTTCATCCTTTTCCTTGGCTAGATCCAGGACAGTTATGTGAGGATATTTACTCTGTTGTTTCTAGTTATAAGGTCATTAGTTTTCTCATAACGCTTATAGGTCGATCACAGCATGTTGATCTCACTCTCCAGTTGTCACATCCTGTTGTTTCTATTTAGTTTTGGAGAGTACCAGTAAGCATTTCTCAAGTTTTATGTTAATTGGATATTGTTATATTTTTCATCGCAGTTCAGCTTGTTATAGTTTTCCAAGTATTTCAGTATATATATGTTATTTACCGGGCGGGAGGTCCGTATGGGAAAAAACCGTGCCCGAGGTCTTGAGTACGGCCCGAGACCGAAGGCCGAGGGCCGTACTCAAGACCAAGGGCACAGTTTTTTCCCATACGGACTGACCTAGACCGGTAAATAACTTATTTATTTTTTCTGTTTGTTTGCTTTTTTTTCGCAACAATTTAAATTTGCTGCGAATAGCGCGGATAAAAATCCGGACCGTGGTCCATATCGTAAAAAGCTGGACCGGTTACGAGTGCGCGATTAGCCAATCAGATTCGAGGATTTGGAATTCCGGCCCGCTGAGATGCTTGAGAAAAAAATAAAGTCTATTATTTTATCTGCTTTTATAGTTTATTATTTGATCTGCTTGGCTATTTCAAAATAGCTTATCGCATGCAATGTATATTCAGTTCACGTCTAAGAGAATTAAAGAACGCCACTTAATCAGCACAAACATCTGTGGTCTTGTCCATCGTACTTTGTGTGGTTTCAACTATTCTCAGTAAAAGAGTCCCTTTTGAACTCTGGCGTAGCCGCGACACCCCTTGCAAGAAAACAAGTTCCTTTCTTGAGAGCCGCCACTTACAGTAAAATATGATTCTTCTGCAGCGTGCTCTAGAACTTGTAACTTGAGATGTAGAAACAAGCACATGTGCAAGTGATAATACATAAAGTAAGCAAAGAAATACTAAGACAAAACATGCATTTAGTTAATCATCTATTATCACAGGAAGTCCCTTACATTGATTGCCTTATGTCTTTGCTATGTAAAGCTCAACTAGTAAGTCATATTAGTCTGAGTTTGGCCTTCCCTCTTTGTTATATTTTCAGTCCTGGTAGATTACCATCACTTCGGCCTGCCAGAGACTTAACTCTTGGTGGATCTGCAAAGCTCAATCTTAGTGGAACTCCAAAGGTTGGTTTTGTCAAAGGCATAATTATTATATAACGTCATGCTACATGTATTTGGCAAGATGAGGCAATGGCAGTTTCTACAAGGCCATAAGATGAGTCAAATCCTGAGATCTGATTGGCGACCTAAGCATGGAAGATGGGCCAGTCTGCTCAGGATTGCCCACTTTGCCCCACAAAACAAAGCGAAATTGACCATATGACAAATCCTTTGTTGACTCAGCTTAATTCAGGTTGTTAATTGAGGAATGCATATCAGTTATACTTTTTCTTTGTTTGTACTCTTTTCAGTCTTATATTTTGTTGTCAAATGTTAATAGGAGTACTTAGAAGAACATGGAGAATAATCAGAAACGGCTGAGCAGTTAGCTTAAACAGCTGACTGGTTAGCTTGGTTGGTAGAGCACCGGACTACCATGAGGGAGGTAATGTGGGTTCAAACCCTGGCCAGACCAGCACTCAGGGTCTTTGAAAATAAATGACGAGAGAGAGCCGCCTTTGCAGTAACATTTGCAAATGGTTAGACTTTCTAGTCTTCTCGGATAAGGATGATAAAACTGTAGGTCCCATTTCACAATCCTTGTTCATGATCACTTTGTGGGACGTCAGAGAACCCACACACTGATGGTAAAAGAGTAGAGGAGGTATTTCCTGGTGTTATGGTTTGGCCTTTTGCCGGTTGGCACTTCACATAGGGATGACTTCATTGTGTTGTTCCCCCTTGGACAGAATTGTCCAAGAAAATTAGTATGTTCTATGTCTCACTACAATCTTTGTGCTAAACGGATGACTGCAGGTCAACTGTTGGTGAGCTGTCAGCTGACAGTTGACCATCGGTGAGTTGCATGGGTTCTTCTTCCTAGATACTAAATATTTTACCTGTACCTCTATCAAACTGTTGAGTTGTTGCACCCATCAAGTGACTCTTGTGATCCACAGTCTTTTTCTAACATATATTTGTCTGGTTCCACAGAGAGTATTCACACCGAACATTCCTGCGAGAAGAATCAAACACGAGTAAGTGAACATTGATGCAACTGTCTCAGTATATATTTATTAAAATGGCTAGCATATTTGAGCTACCACAAACTGAGTATGGATCCAACTTAGATTTGTCCAGCTCACATTTCAATTGTTAGTGTTTATATTGTAGGTTAACACGAATGTCAGGTCAAAATGGTCCAAACTAGTTTGATTTTTTCTTTCTTTGTTTCAGATTAATTTTAATAATTCCCCAATAATCTGAAACAAAGGAAAAAACAATTTAAACTAGTTTGGAACCATTTTAACCTGAACTTCATTTTAACATCTACATTTTTATTGTCAGTGTCTATGTAATAAATATTATGTTAAAATAAATTTCAGGTCAAAGTGGTTCCAAACTGTAGTTGGATTTGTTTTTCCCTTGTTTCAGATTATTGGAGGATTATGGAAATAAATTCGAAACAAACAAACAAAAAAGAAAAAAAATCAAACTAGTTTGGAACCACTTTGAACATGTATAAATATGTACAATTTGTATTCCTGTTGTGAGTGATGACTTGGCATACAGTACAAAATGATTTACAGGTATTATAAGTGTAAGCTACACATACGGAGGTAGTGAGTACTCAGTGTCTCTGTTGTGGTTCAATTTTATCCTTGGTTTACATTTTATTTTCCTTTGTTTCAAACTCGCTGTCATGCATTACCATACTAAAAAACAAAGTGAAATAAAAGTTAAACCAAGGGAGAAATTGAACCACAACAATTATACCACCAGTGTATTGCAATGCAATGACATTAGGTAATCAGGTCAGTGATACTAATAAATGTGGAGCATTTCAGTAGTCCAGTCATTTTGTGGCTGGATGTGTAACTATTGCAGCAGAACCTTTCTCTTCGTCAGTCATCTAGGAATGATCTTTAAATTAACATACCTATGAAAAGTCCCAAAGGGTCCAAGCATGGGAACATGTCAAAATTTACATGGATAACAACTAACTCTTTGCTGCAACATGGAAACAAGCCTAAGAACTAGAAGTTGCTTTTATTCTACTTGTTTATTGCCAGAACTGCACCCAATTCTTCCAGATTTGATTCATAGTCCTTTAGGTAGTTCTGTGAGCTTTCATCTTGTAGATAACTTGACCAAGTCATGTATAAATTCCATAAAATCACATATTCTGGTCAATTGTTTTATATTTGCATGCTCTTCATATTGTTTTTATCTTTCTTTTTAAGACCAAAGGATGATCTGCCCCAGACATCAGAGGTATGTCATCAAGTCATCATCTTTTACCATTATGATATGACCTGCCCGGCCCCACTCATGCAATCCCATAGAAAACTATAGTACTGTAAAAGCTGATGTGTGTAGGGCTGGATGGGCTGACGTGACCACTTGTACGGCTTTGTTGTGAAAAAAAAAAAACATCTAAAGGAAACAGAAATGAGAAAACAGCTCATGTTTTTCGATGAACTGCAAATTTCTTGTTCTGATTAAAAAAAATAAATGAAAATTTTTTATTGTAGGATCTTGTTTGTGATTTTTCCCATGCATGCCAGGTTACCGGTATCGCTTACTATTAATTTAGACTGAAGACAAATTTTTGAAATTGTGCTCCGTCTGAACATCATGAAATCGGGCCAAATAGTTTCCTGTCTGGCCCTCAAACTCAGTCAATAAGCATACATTATTTTTACAACCACATGGAACTGGACAAAAAATCCAGGTTTAAACAAAGATAAAACAAAGCTCACAGCCATAATCAAATAAACCTTGCGTGAACAAAGTTAGAGATAGATAAAGAGATTAGGTGGTAATTTGTAGCTCCAAGTTAAATTTGTCATTTTTGATATCTTTATATTCTATGAAAATAGAATATAAATCTTTAAAATAGAATAGAAAATAGAATATAAATCTTAATCTTTCAGAACAATAGAGGTAGAGGAAGGCAAGATGGCAGAGGGAGGGGTGACAGGCGTGGCAGGGGGAGAGGGGAACGTGGAAAGCCAAACGTCATTCAGTCTTCATCGATTTTTTCAATGGGCATTGGCCCTGGTGAACGGCAAAAAATGGGTGAGAAATGTGGTGTGCAAGTCATTTAAAGTGGGTATTCTGCTTTTGTGTTTAGGATGCAAAATTTGCAGAAAAGGTTTAGCATGAAAATTAATCTATAGAGTCACATTCAACTGTTTATAGGAAACTCAGCTCCTGGTTATGGCTCAGGAAGTGGGAGAGACAATGTCTCCAGCATAAAGATAAAGAAAGAAAGGTATTTGAATAAGAATCATAAACATCATACACTACACGAATCTGAACCATCCTCTGTTTTTTGATTCTGTCTCTTTTGGTTAATGAATTTGGCTAATTATATTAATGTTTGGATAATATGATTCTTTATTACCAGGGATGAAGATGGTGACGAGTCTAAAAGAGTTCTTGAGATGCTGCAGACGAGTGTGAGATCCGTCATTGAAGCCTATTTTTCCATGCAAAGCCATCTTATTTTCAAACATTACATGAAGTTCCCTTGCTATTTTTTGCATATGAATATATTGTTCAGGATTTCATCTTTTGGTTGTGATTTTGTGTTATTAGGGTGACATTGATGATGACATGGAACAAGGTGAAGGGTGTTTGCCCATTCAGCTGCCACTTACCTCTCACGCGATAAAGTTGAAGGAAAAAGAACTGGAAGCAGCATCGGCAGAAGTGAAAGATATAAAAGGTTTCGTTATATGTTGCACATGCTGCTTTGTTCACAAATGGTTATAAATGATATTAGTATATACCAACTCAGCAACCTTGGCATTTTGAGTAATCTGATTAGTTCACTATCTCAGGATATTCAACATTAGTATATACCAACTCAGCAACCTTGGCATTTTGAGTAATCGGATTGGCTCACTATCTTAGGATATTCAACATCAGTGTATACCACCTCAGCAACCTTGGCAGGTGGAGCAATCTGATTGGCTCTCCTCCTTGAGATATTGAACACTAGCCACCTCCTAGAAGGTGAATAATGCTGGGGCTTCTGGGCACTTGTTGTGCTGGTGAGTTATAGTTCATAATGAAATGAAAATGGCGGCTGTCCATTCTCGCTTTAGAGCTGTTTATAAGAGGTGTCACTTGGAGAATTAAGCAAAACGTGACAACAATGAAACATTGACCAGGGTAAGACCAAACAGTAGCATAAATGAATGACACAATGAAACTGCATGTGCAAAATAGAGTCTCTCTGTTGTAGGAATTACTCCTCAAAAATAAGTGTAATTTTTTCACTGCTTGTGTTACCCTTGGCATTGATTGCTGTGGTATTTGCCTAAGCTTGAAGTTGCTTCTTTGGTATACAGTGTGTACTAAAAATAATTACTCTCTTCAATCTCGGTGAATAGTGGCTTTAGGAAAATTTTCTTCAATTTCTAAGAATAATTGTTAAATATATTACTTATGTAGTACAAACTGCCTGTGAATGTTATCTAATTACTGTCTTGTCCAGAATGAATTCTGATTTGCTTTGATGATAACAATATGAGGATATGTGAATCACACATAGTATATCCATATTTTTTTTAAATTATTCCATGCAGTAAAGAGTGAACCAGTTGATATTGACATGGAAAGTACTGAGAAGTCAACAACAGAACGGAAGGTGAAACCCTTAAAACAAGCAGCGGTGAAGAAAGAGGAAACAAGGGAAAGAACTGTTTCATCAGTGATGATTTCTCAACAAACGGTTTGTATCTGTGGCTGTTCATATTTCGTGTTATATATAGATCAAGCCTGAGATGCAGTATCTTTTTTTTGTTTTATTATTATTTTTAGGGAGAAGAAAAATTGCTATTCTTTCAGTTTCCAGATGTTTTACCCATCAAGGCATCTTCACCAAATCAAGAGGAGCCAATGGCAGTGGACCAACAGGCAAATGACCAACAAACTGCAGAAAAGGTGTGACTAAGAACTTGCTCTCAGATATTTCAGAGATTTTTGGCCTTTTCTTGGCTCAGCGCCTGTGAGCTGAAATTTTTCTTCTTTGAATTTTTTCTTGAAATAATAATAGACCAAAAGCAAAGTGAAGTTGTCACTAAGGGATGCCTCAGAGGGTTACATTGGCAAACTTCAGCTACTGCGCTCTGGAAAAGCAAGGTATGTTGTCTGTTCATGTTGTGAGCAGTTGATAGTGTGAATCCATCTTTCTAACATTGCTTGACATCTTGTTTGTAGGCTTTTGATTTTTGCAGGTAATATTTTGATTTGAAATTTGATTATTATCTCCTTTTTCTCCTGGCCTATCTTCAGTTGCTTTTTATGTGCCCCCCCTCAAGACAAAGACCTTTTACTGAGAGAATATATACGCCTACACCCGCGAAACGGGTATTACACAGTTCATCGTTTCTTCTCCTTTCTACGGCGTGCTTCCCTATGCTTGAGATACGTTTCAGATCTTCTATCGTCATACAACATACAGATGGTTTCTGTGATCGCTCTCCATTCCTTTGCTGAGAGAACTTGTTAGTATTATTATCATTAATATTAAATATATTATTATTATTATTATTATTATTATTATTGCACATTACTTTTATTACTATCAACAAATGTTAGAGTATAATGGGAATATCCCCAATAGTATTGAGCGCATCCTCTTGAATTGCATGATTCTGAGGTTTATCTTTGTTTGGTATGTGTCCAATTCATGCACTTTCCTCAATATCCTTGCTGTCTCCCTTTACCAACATCCAATTTCTCATTACGGTATTCACTGTTCATCAACCATTCATATTATGAGAAGAACGAAAATGATCACCTAAAAAGAGTTGTATTGATATTTAAGCAAATTCTTCTCACAAGTACCATAGCAAATGCATGACAACAGTTAGGAGAAAATGAATATTGATATTGGGGTAAAGGTAACAGCCATTTCTGTACTTGCTCGTTGTAGGACGTAGTATCAGTTCACACTGAAGATAACCGATCGGAAATGATCACACTTGGTCACGTGAAAGATCGTTTGATTTGCACACCTGACTTTGAACATCTCTTGGCCAGCGGATAGTACGTTTACTCTTTTTTGTCATGCCAACCAGTACCAACAACATTAGCTGGATAAGAAAAGAGAAACGAAACGTTTATTGTGGTGGTTAAAGAGTATGGAACGCGGAATAGCTGAAGACATATGAAGACATATTCTATGGGTAGCCTTCTTCCGTCCATCACACAATGCCTTCCTGGAGGTTCTTACGTGACAAGCGTGACAATTACTAGATTGCCCATGGGCTCTTTTTATGCGTCACGTATTCCCGTTGTGAGAGAATAAAACTTTATGCAAAAGGTAGAAAATAACTAGCTTCATTAGGCGAAAGTTAAAAAATGAATGCTACTTGGTACAGAGTATAAGACATAAGAGCGAACATTGTGTCGAAAGTTTTGACTCAAGCACGCGAAACAGGAATGGCACAGCGAAGAGGGTCCCCAATAGTTTTGGCGGTATGCGGGATTTGGCTTTTTTTCGTGGTGATATTCAGGATTTGAGCTGAAAACAGAGGCGAAAAGCGGGAATTTCAGTTGCGAGTGGGAGCGGGATTTCGAGTTTTTACAGGGTTGGGATGCGAGATTGGCAAGGGAAACAGAGCGAGATACGGGATTTCAATTCCTGACTTCATCGTAAGTTGACCAGCGCAAAAATTGCAAGCTAGCGGAAATGAACCTTTTGCGCGTACAGTTGTGTCAGGTTTCAAGTAATGAATAGAATGGTTCTGTTCCCTGTCTAGCCTGTGCCAGGCTCTCGGATCGTGGGCACGATCGAAAAGCGGGAGAGTGAGAGTACAAATGGGTGGGAGTCATTTGTTCTCTCGCTCTCCAGCTTTTCGATCGTGCCCACGATCCGAGAGCCTGGCACAGGCTATTCCCTGTCAGGACTTGTTAAACGTTTCCATTATCGCTTACCCCGCGTTACTATTAGACCGTATGACGTCTGTGAGTCCTATTGCGTTAATTATTGTTTAACAAATTACTAATTAACGCAAAAACGTCTTTGAAAATAGAGTGGGATTGGAATTCCCAAGGAAAAAAGGACGGGATTAACAGAAAAAAATGGGCGGGAAAGCAGCATCTGAGAACCGTATTGTTTACCCCGCAGCGAAAGCTAAGATTAAGAGAACTGTGTAGAGTTCCTATGCAGGTCGATTGATCTTCCAAAATGAACAGGTTTTTTTTCAGTAAAAAATGAATAAATACAGTCGTGCACACAGGTTTCAGAGAATTAATTTTTTAAGAATTATCTATATTTAAGCTTGAATCATGTCAACCCCCAGTCCCTGTTACCGTTACCTCGGATCTAACAAAAACTGTCTTAGTTGGTCACGAATTCCTAAATTTGTCGCTTGAGGGGATTGCGTGACCACTCAACACACATACGTGGGAGGTTGGTGACACCAGTCTTACTCCGGCACAGCAGTTAAAACCTTATCAGCTTATCACAGTCTTACTCCGGCACAGCAGTTAAAACCTTATCAGCTTATCAACTGACATTCACACATTCTTAGCTTATCTCCCGCCGTGGAAATAGATATTTTTCAGTTACATTACAGTTCTCCGATTTTCCCGCAGAGATGGGTTGTGTTTTGAAGTGTATTATTCCTTACGTTACCGCGTACGTGACTGGAAATTCTATTGTTCTTTACTACCGGTATGTGCACACAGCTTGGGGGAAACGGAAAGTACAAAAATAAAAATAAACACCGCGGAAAAAGCAAACATGTTCATCACGTACAAGTTCAAACTCTAAACTGGTAATTCTAAAATGAGGGAGTGGAAAATGTCGGATATAGTACTATCTCTGAATCATTCAAATATGCAAACATACCAAATTTATGAGGTCTCAAAAACCGACATCCCATAGGAGTATGATAGAACACCACACATGTCAGGGAGGGGTGAGTTTGGATGATAGTACGGTATTAACACAACGAGGAGATGTGAAAGGGGTAAAATTCAACCCTCTAACACCCTCCCAAGTTGAAGGGAAATTTATCAAATTATATCCCCCCTACAAAATGTACACCCCTCTATCTCCCCTCTGTAAAAGAAAAATCCTAGGCTGGGTTTGTCTTTTGATTAAGAAATTTTGATCTGTATTCTGAGGCCCTGTTAGGGGTAATTCCGACAAGCGACATGGCCTTGAAACGGCGACACGAAGGAGCTGAAATGACGACGAACGACGAGCCGCTCACGCGAAATTACCACAACGACCTGCGACCTTCCGAAATTGCGACGTGAAAAGGTTTGAAACTCAGACGGGCGACAAAAAGAACCTCACTAACAGAGCCTCTACTCTGCGTCCCAGTGACTCAAACAC
Source organism: Ricordea florida (assembly GCA_949710005.1). NCBI lineage: Eukaryota > Metazoa > Cnidaria > Anthozoa > Corallimorpharia > Ricordeidae > Ricordea > Ricordea florida. The sequence goes on along the minus strand of OX453283.1, from coordinate 808,076 downwards.
TCTTTAGTAAGAAAGGGGCTAATATAACTGGTTATACAATCTTTCTCTCAAGATTTCAGTGCAATTCTTGCCCTACACCTCTATGTCTACTCTTAAGAATTTGGCACCACTGTTAAAGCAATTCACTAGCAGCGTATGTCTGACATTGCATTTATATCGCCGTGAAAAGATCAGGAAGAATTGCTTTTGAATTTGTCTTTCCTTGGTGTTTCCTGTTTTTTGACCGAAGTTTAATTGTCGAGGTCTACCTTGACGTCACCATGGCATAAATTAAGACCATGTTTGTTTTCTGACGGAAAAGGTCAGAGGCGGACTCTGCTCCTACCGGAAATTATCTCATAAAATAGGACTTGTGACATTCTTTGTTGCCGAACTTAGATTCTAAGGAAAAAAGTAGAGGTTATTGACATCATGTAAGTTTACTACATGGGACCACAGCTGTTGTACCTTTCCAAAGGTTAATGCGACTTAGTCATGATCCGAGTTTTTCGACATCGACTTAACTGATTGGTGATGAGAAAACGTATTTAAAACTTGACTTGTTGATGAAAAGCACTTAATTAAAGGAGTTAAAATGGCTGCTTTATTCTAACGCAATCTCGTTCTCAGGGTCTCTCTTTTACCTTAAAGGCAGTTGAGATATCAATGAGTGAAAATCAGACTGATCCCAGATTAATGAATACACCAATCAAATAGCAATACAAGTCCATGCACAGTACATTGTATCCATAAATATTTCCTATTGTGAAGGTTTCCGCCCTATAGTTATTATTGAATCAAACTGACTAACTGGAAAAGTATGAAAGTTTCAAATAAACGGGTCTTTAAATAACTGAGGAGAGATGCTGCCTTTGTAATGACATCTACAACTGGTCAGACTTTCTAGTCTTCTCGGATAAGGACGATAAACCGTAGGTTCCGTCTCACAACCCTCTTTCATGATGTTAAAGAACCCACAAACTGTTCGAAAAGAGTAGAGGACGTAGTTCCCGGTGTTGTGGTCTATATCTGTTGGTGAGGTCGTCAGTCTTGCTTCGAGGACGTTGCAAGCCGTGAAGTTTCTTTCGGGAAGATTTGTCGGCCTTCGCATTTTCTTCCATTTCGAATCTCTCCTCGCCGAAAATTCTACTGTATTTAAAAAAACACCTCCCCATTTCCCTTGGTTTTGAAAATTCCCCCCCTCCCCCTTACTATAAACACCGCCCCCTAGCCATAAATAACGAGCAATCGCTGTGGAGACCGCTATCTTCTAAGACCGGCAAAAGTAGCTAGCGAACGCAGACGTTCTTCTGGTGGAGAGAAGTGAGTGCCCGAAGAACCTGTGCCGTTCGTAGGTTAGAAAAAGATCTGATGGAAAATGAAATCTCAATTACTTTGCAAGCATGATCAAGTCATTGAAACCAAGAGCGCCAGCAAAATTGTAATGCAACAAAACTCGACCGTAAATGGCCCCTAATAAGCTGACAATGGTCTCCTCCAATGTTATCAACTGACCCCAAAAGTTGATCCGCTTGCGTAAATGTTACAACTTGAAAATTATCTAAAATCTAGTAAACTCAAACTGGTTCATTGACGGATTCAAGTCATATCCAGGTCACTTCTTCTTCATGCCTTTATTGTGTTACTGTATTTAAATTCGTTGACACGACTATACAGATCACTCGTTATAGGCAAAGTCATTTGCCTCAACGCATTGTTGCTTAGCTTCCAATGTCAATAGCTTTAACAGAAGAGTCATTTCAGAAATTCAGTCAATGTAGTGCGATCGTTAGCAGCGTGGGACCGAGCAAAGGGTCATACACATCACGCTTAGCGGTGTTGGCTATGAGCCATTTGTAACTTTGTTCTCAAACGTTGTAGTTCTAACGAAGAATTCCCCGAAATATGAAGTTATCAGAGGTAGTTTGCCTGTGACAGTGCCGAGAAATTCATCGTTTAGAAATAATCTGAACTTTTTAACCCCCTTACAAATATCTGCTCAGATTGTAGTTTTCTAGACATTCCGTGATCAGATCTAATTATAGTTACAAGGGTCATAAAAACTTTTATTTCCTGGCAAAATAAATTCACAAAATGCTACTGAAAGTACGTTTGAAAACTGTTTAAAAGTTGGAAAGTGTAACAGGACGCTCGAAGGCGGTTTCATCGCGTTTGAAAACTGTTTAAAAGTTGAAAAGTGTACCAGGACGCTCGAAGACGGTTTCATCATAATGATTTTACTAGTACGAAAAAGAAGAAAAAAGGTAAACTCGAAACATTAAAAAGGTTTTTATAAAATGTACCAATACATGGCAGAGAAACCAACTGTAACAAGCAAGTGTGGTCAATAAGACGAAATTACGGCAGCTAGAACTTCAGCACCGTTTTAACCTCTAATCTTTAGTGTAGGAAAATTACTTTCACGAGTCCTGTAGTATTAACTGAGTGCTTCAACATAAAATGTGCGCTCTTTTCTCGAAAGACTCGGACATGGTAATGCCGCCGATATCGAGTGCAAAATTCACGCTATATTCTGCATTAGGAACAAAGACGATTCCGCCCGTAATACTTTTTCAGAAGGCAAACCCTTTATCTTTTAACACATGTTACTCAAGTAGTTTGCAGAATTAGTGCTTCACACTTTTACGGCATAGCTTATGCTATGGGGTCTTTTGACAAGTGCATTCTTGAACAGGTAGGGAGAGTTGAGGTTCTGATAGGACAGTTTGAGTCAGCTTTCAGATCGTCTTGGTTCGAGAAGCTTGCCATGGAAACTCCATCTAAGTTTAGTTTTAATAGACACACGGATTGATCCAATGGAGCGAAAACGAACCAGTGCATTTAAGTGCATCGAAGGAAAGTGATTATAACCAGCCATATTGACTAAAATAGAATCACTGTTAAACTGAACTAAGCGATCTGGAATTTAGAGAACGCCACAGAGAGTGCCTTAACTTATTCTCTGGTTTCACACGGGTCATTAAGTATTCGCAACTTGTGTCAGAGAGTAGAACGGAGCAGTGCTCTCATTTATGCTTCACTAGCTTGGTTTTGCTTCATTGTGTACTGCTGCTGCGATCGCTGACAATAATCGGCTCTTTTGCGCGCCTTTATTAAGGGGGAAGCAATATTTTCACTTCATAATTGTGGTACTTTATTTGCAATAAGTTCCATTAACAGGAAGTCAGAAAAAGTTAATTAGTTTCGAGTATCTGTGACGGTGATTTGAAAAACTTTTCCGCCTTATATGGTGGGAGTAATGAGAAAATGTTGCCGTGTCTGCCGAAGGATTAAGGGATTAAAAAAACTGAGGCAAAGCCGTTCAATCACTTGATTGCCTTTTTATCAAGGAGAACGCTGAAAAAGCACAGAGGAGTACCGGCTGGGAGTTTTGTCAAGGGTCACCAAGAATAAATGAAAAGATTTAGTTAAGCGCACCAACGATCGCTTTGCAAATACGGTATTGAGAAAAGGGTATGTCACAGGCTTGGCAAACTTATTAGTCTATTTAAACTACGGAAGCCCGCCCTTATTCATAGTCGTTAAACATGTTATGACGCTTAAGCCATGCCGCCTTGATTTTCTTAACTCGCGATTTTCTGCAGGGAGCGAATATATCAAACATAGAAACTTAACCTTTTTGGAATATTTCGCGTTGTTTAGCTGGTTTGTTTTGGTTACGATCATTGGTTCGCACACGTGGTCAACCATGCGGGAGGCCATCGAACCGAATAAAAGCTAATAAATGTTTTACAACAGGGCAAAATTGCACGAAACAAAAACAAGATGTGCGGCAAATTAATAGGCAAATTACGGTGAAGTTGACGCGAGAAGGAATAAAAAATATTGAGGGCTTGCTCTGTTGATGTCAAATTAGTTTAGTCCAATTATATTACCCTTAAATGATGTCGATCATCTTGGCGAGGAAACCAATTGAAAAACCAATGAAACATCAATTTTTCTGCTTCGAGGCGTCACGATTGGTCAACCACAGTTGTAATTCAATTGATACTTGTGTTAAATAGGGCGTGTCTGACGTCACTCTTACCACGTGATTGGACAAAAGAGACCCGCATACGCTGCACGGTGCGATGCAGAGCGAACTCAGGCCCGCTCACTCACACTGCCCTGGTTGGTGATCAGTTTACTAACCATGAAGATGGCGACGGGTCTAGAGTACTGCGACGAAGAGACTGATTTACTCGGGGAAGAAATCAGTGAAGAGCAGGATCCTAACTTTGTTGAAGAAAGATTTCGCGTGGATCGCCGTAAATTAGAAAGAATGCTTCAAGGTCAGCTCGTACTGTAGGGCCGCTAGCTGTCTTGTTTGCTTTGGCTGTGTATTATCCGTCATGAATTTTCGCTAAACACCGTGTTTCCGAATTTTAGCTGCTGTGGAAGGCGGTGGACAAACGGGAGAGGAGTTCTTTCAGAAGGTTAGTGGAGGTCACATTATCGAGTAATTCCCTGCATAATTGCAGCTGGCTAATAAACCTTGTTGTGGTGGTATTTTTCGTTACTAGATAATGGATGAAACAGCAACAACCATAACATGGCCCTCGAAACTTAAGATTGGAGCAAAATCCAAGAAAGGCGAGTGTTTTAACAGATCTTGATTTTAGCAAGGGTGACTTGCGGCGCTATATTTTTTTATTAGTGTGAAGCACTGATTCCGGTTTTAAAGACTAAGAGCCTTTGCGCTTGGCTAACTAGCGCACTGAAGAAGCTCTATCGGTTATAGCGGGTCAAATACTCGGACTATTGTATTTGAAGTGGAAAATACGAATGTTTTGATTCATTTGACTGGTCTCTATCTTGTATATACATCCAAACTGGATCAACAATTTTCAAGAAATTCACAGATGAAACAATTCGAGGGACGAAAAAAAAATCCAGTCGAACAATGACTTCATGGATCGGTTACGCACCTAAACAGCCTTGTTCTGCTGCTAATGACACTAGCAACTGCTTTTGTGTTGCTAAAGTAATTTCTTTTGTGGTTAATTTTCATTGTCATACACCTTTCTTCTGGAATATTGCGAGACAATTGGGACGAATTTGTTTTCCGTGACTGTTATTTAAGATGCGCCTGGTGGGAAAGCATTTTCGATTTACGAGGTTCGTTTTGACCCGAAGTTAGTAATTCCGGAAGCCGCCAAGCTAGGATGATTTTCGAGTGGGCTTTTTGGAAGCGAAATTCGTTGCTTTTTGGGAATATACCCCTGTGGGAAGCGTAGTGATTCACTGGTTCTTCTTTATAACTGTTTTTATGTTTTGTTTTCCATAGCTACATATCCGTTCCGCAAAGTGTGTGAATAGCGTTATTTGTAATATTTGGTTTTGTTCCAGCATTGTTTTTGACTATTGTGTTGTGTAATGGCCAGTGGTAGAATCAACGAAATGTGTCTTATCTAATTCTATTTCTTCGCCTTAACTTAGTGTTTTAATCAGAGATCTGTCATGGCACGTTTTAGAATTTTCTGGCGCAATCATCAATCTTTGAAGTGGGAAGACCTAACGACTTAATTACTTTCGGAGATAATAGCTAATTTGGTTTCGAAGACTGTGAGCTCTGGATATAAGAGTAGTCATCTTTCTTCGCCTAGAATAAAGCAATTTACTCGTTTATGAGAGAAAGTGAAATCTCCTTGTTTTGGCACCTTTGTGAAGCAGGTTGTTCATGCATGCCTACTGGATTGTAAAGCCCCACGCTTGTCCCAGCCAGTCACGCATATGGGTGACCTTGAGTGTTTCGCTTGGGCAAACTTTTTTTGCTTACATATCCAAAGGTGAACGTAATGATTTTCTACTTCTCGAACAGGCATTATGTATTGAAAAAATGAAAAAAGGCCTAGTTTGTGTAAAGTTGCGTGTTCGCGGCCACAATGGAACACTTAATCATCGGAATGAGTCCATGGCACGGACGGACTCGCTGGAAAAACCATGGCCGCGTTGTTTTGATATACTGTATTGTGATAGTAATGTGATCGTTTGTATAGCGACATGGTTGATTTGTTTTGCTACTTTCTTTATACTTTTATTATGGACTTTTTAAAATTCAGTAGACAATGCGGTTTATTTACCACGTTTGATAATAGTTTGCAGCCGTGCCACTGCAGGATGTTGACTGGCACGTGCGGTCTGTAAATTCCATTTTCGAGATGTGTTCGTTTTACGCGTTCGTCGTTTTTGATAGGTTTAATTAAATTGAAACGACGGAACGTCAAAAAGATCCACAAAAGAACAAAATCAAATATTTGCTTGTATGTCTCAATATATATAACGTTGTTTAGGTTCGTTCCCTTTTATCTGGAGCGCACAGTCACAACATGTTATTGTGTTTATTCTCGTCATTGTACATTGCCCTTCTGAAACTGACAATGTCATTACCAGTTGTTTAAATAAATCTCAAACGGCGAAAATGCACCGCTAAATTTGGACAACGAGTAGGGTAATTGAGCACAATAATCAGTAATACATGTTACGGGATTATCTATATAAGTAGAGATTTGAAATCAAAGAAGGAAACCGACCCGCATTTAGAGTCAGCAATTAGAGGTTTTCGGATCGCAACAAATTGGAAATCGCGCTTTTTATAATTGCGTCGTAGTTTTGCAGCGCTTTGCAGATATAAACTTCCATTGAATTGTTAGATGAAAAATGCTTGTTTTCCATCGCCAAATATTATTTTATAGGCCAACATGAATTGCAAAATTCATTAATTGTTCCGGTACAAAGGGTGAAATACTCATGTAAATGTTCGAAGTTTTCAACAGGCTTATCATAAACATCATATTATCGTATGATCCCATCATTATTACTTCAAGCTTAATTTAATTTTCATTCTCTTTTTTGTGAGAAAGAATATACAGCCTGTTCAGATCTGCTTGTGTTATTTGTTTTTTACCTTGTAACAGATCTTTCATCAAGCTCCATTTTTTGTGTGGTTTAACCTGCAATTCAGTTTTGCAAGAAGAGATAACAACATTTAATTTGTCCAAAATTGAATACAAATTTCCAAGAGTTTGACTCACAAGTCCTGATATAAGTAATGATCATCATGAAAGGTCTGTTGATTAATGCTGAAAAATCTCATACCTGATGAAAGTTTTTTTAATGAGGTTTTTCTATTAATGATGGTAACATTCAATTGAATGTTGTAAATGCTATAGACTATTGCTAATGGTTGACTTAAAACAAAGTGGGTGATGATTTTATAATGGCATCTTTGGCATAAAAGTTGAGTAGAAAAACATGATATCTACTAATACTACACCAATGTTATAGCATGGGAAGTCTGGGTCAGTCTATGCAAATAAAATATAAAATAAGGACAGACTTTAATAGCATACAACAAAGGAAAGTGTACATGTATTTGATTTTAGTATAAATAAAATCAAACTCAGGTGATTATACAAAATCGCGCGCTCTGATTGGTTCGCTATCTTGGATTATCAGCCGATAATCACCTCAACGAATAAAATGGCTGCCAGTCGTTCGTGCACTTTTGATCAAATAAATTTTTTTTGTGTTGCACAATACTTTTTCTTTTCTTTTTCTAAAATAATCACCTGTGTATTTATACTAAAACAATTATTCGCCTCAGGCTCGGTGATTATCGGTGAATATTCACCTCGACTTCGTCTTGGTGAATATTCACTGATAATCACTTCGCCTTCGGCGAATAATTGTTAAGTATTATTGGGTTTATGTCCCCTGTTATCCCTTATATGCATCTGTAAGCTTGATGGCATGTCTATTGCCTATCGTTTTAATGGAGCCAGCTTACACCCCATTGATCCTATCAGTGGGATCTGTTGTAAATTATTCAGCACCTTTTTGTTTCATTTCAAACATTGGTGTTGAATCTTTGTGGAGTTTCTTTATCTGCCACTGTGTAATGGTTATTTGGTTCTTTATCTTAGAAGTGTACACCACAGATAAACATACTATGATACAAAGCAGTAGAGTACATTAAGCACTCAATTTGATGAAATTGTTTATATTTTTTTGCCCTCATTAAATCAAAATTGCTTGAGGACCCTTCTGTAAACCACTTTATTGTGATGTTGGTATCCTCATTAAAAATTAGTACTACCACTACTGCTTCATAATTCATAGGAGGGCAGATTAGGAAAATTTTGTTCAATTCTGACAAAGCATATTTTTGTTTCACGAGTAACTATAGTAACATGCCATGTTTAAGATAAATGAGATCAGTCATTTCTTTAATATATACTGTACTTTCATTGAATGTCATGAAAGCAATCAAAAATCGTATCTGTTTTGATATATAATTTTAGGGATGGAATCAGGAATCATGGGATTTATCTTGCAGTGCTGATATGCATAATTAGGAAATGATTTTAGTAACTGTTCTGTAAACAAGACTGTAAACAAGCCAGATGTTAGTGAAATCCTATGTTTAATAAACTAATATCAATGGTTATACCATTGGAGTTTCCTTTTCAATATTAAGGATTTTTTTTATTCATTACCAATCCAAAGTCTGAAGTTTAATAATTTGTTGTAGAGCGGGCGATCATGATTATTTTAGGAAACAATCATTTTGCTTACTAAGCTTCTTTTTCATAAGTGATAATTTTGCTTTGCCAAGGTCAAAAGGATAAATATTATTTTGCTAGATAAAGGAGAGATCTACCATGCTTTAATAATATATTGTCTTCCAGATACTTTACTTGCAGAAGTGTACTGATGCAAGTAAATCTGAACTTTTAGGATATCAGTGTAATGCTGACTTGAGGCAAAGCTTGTGGTCTATTGTTCCTTTGTTCTATTGTCAGCTGTTTTTTTTTCTAGATTAGAACACACAATAGAGAATGAAATAAAATGGAACAATGGACTGCAACCTTTGCCCCTAGTCATCATGTTGCTGAGGTACCTATTTTATTAGTAATTAAAAATATTGGCACAAGTATGTACATTCCTTTTTTGATCATATCCTGATTGGTTGTGCATTGCACAGTGAAACATTGCTGTTTTGAATTCTAGACCCTCACATTAAAGTAGCTGGACTACCTGAACATGTGAGACTAGCCAAAGAGAAAGTCATGGCTGTTCTAGATACAAAGGTATGTGTTAATAACACAATCATACCTCCTTCTGCACTGTATATCCAGTTAAAGGCTTTGGTGACATGACAATGCATATGTGGACATAATTACGTTGTTGTTCAATTTTATCCTTGGTTTAAATTTTATTTTCCTTTGTTTCAAACTCATTATCTTGCATTACCATACCAAGAAACAAAGGAAAATAAAATCTAAACCAAGGAAAAAATTGAACCCCAACATATACATGTACATGTGCAGTATAAAACCCTTACAACATAGTTAAAGCCTAGACCTGTGTTTAAATCTTGTCTGATACTTAAATATTATTATGAAAGAAAGAGTGCTTAGCAAAATGCTTAGCAAAATGCTTAGTTTATATTGCTTAATTGAAATCAGGGGGTAATTATACCACGCTTATACGTCTGTTACCTACATACATACATACATTTAGTGGCTCGTCCCCACAGGGGCTTTTCAGAGTCACTTTTTTACATACAACATACAACATAGTTAAGAATCCCAACTGGTGGGAGGCAGACCAGTTGGCTATTTACAAGGATGATCGAGGAGTTGAACCAGGTACTTACCCAGAACAACACCAGGTAGTGGCCAGAGCGGGATTTGAACCCGGGTCACCGCATTGAAATACCGCGCCCTAGACCACTCGGCCATCCTGCCTCCACACCTGTAAGAAATAGAAAACATGTACTGTGTTTCTATCGAGTTTTAGTATAAATCTGCTATCACAAATGCTGTGCTCTGATTGGCTATGCTACCCACTATCTATTCTGTGATAGATAGTGAGTAGCGTAGCATTGCGCCCTTGCTAACAAAATGGTGGCCGCTTCTTCACATTTTCGAAGTGTCCGTGAAGAAGATTTAGACCGTTTACTGGTCGAGGCTGTTCCAGAAAAGACAATGTTTTGAACAACTCATAGATTTATACTAAAACAATAAGATTATTCGCTCTCGATTTCTATGCGTGATAGTTGACGATCGTCAACTATCACACGATAGAAATCTCAAGCTCATAATCTAATTGTTCAATAGAAACATGAATTCTAACCAATCAGTGCGCATATTTTCTTAGGACTGTTTCTAATTGTTTTTGTTTTCAGTCAAGCCGGGTTACTCTTAAAATGGATGTGTCTCATACTGACCATTCACACATTATTGGAAAAGGAGGTGGAAATATCAAGAAAGGTAAGGTAACAACTTGGAAAATACACCAAAATAGAATGTTGTTCCATTGCAAGTTTACCCATGCAGTGCTGTCAATAAGACCCAGGTCCTGCCGCAGCTCCAGCAGCAGCTCCAGGAGGTTCTCTCTTCCAAATCGCCGGCTATATTTCTTGCGTTGATGTGCTTATCAGTGCTCGACCTTAGCGGTAGTCCACTAGTCCTGGACTAGTGCAAAATGCTTCTGGACTAGTAGAAACTTAGAACCACTAGTCACAGGACCAGTAACTACTTTGTAGTTTGTAATGTTTAAATACAAGGTGAAAACAAAATATACGTCTTGTAAACGCTGTTTCGATGCGTTGCTCGCAATGTTCCGACTACCACAGGACTACCACAGATTTACTCAGGACTAGTAAATTTTCAGTTCAACTAGTCCAAGGACCAGCGATTTAAAAAGTTAAGGTCGAGCTCTGCTTATGAACAAATAATCTAAAGGAACTTTAGTCAACTCCACTGGGTGCTAGCATCAAGTAGCCACCTGCTTCAAATCTTATTGACAGCACTGTTTACTCAGTGTTCTCCAGAAGCACCGGCTGCCGGCGTTTTCGCCGACTACTCGCTTCCGAAGCGCCGGTTTCTTTTATCACACAAAATGACCTCGATTTTCCCTATTGTTACTGGCCTCAAAATGTGCCAGATTGCATCTCTGGGGACACACTTTTTACAACTTTTCTGGGGGGGGGGGGGAAGCCCCCGGACCCCCTACAGGTTCGTGCACTTTGGGCACTCGATTGCCAGACACCGGCTACTTTCATTTGGGGCTGGCTACTCTAAAATCTCTGGAGAACACTGTTACTGCTAGCAAATTTTATATTGGCAGTTAATTCATTTGTACACATTGTTAAAGAGAGACCCAGTGTGGAATTGAGATTCTTTTATAAAGGGTACAGCACAGTGCCATTGCCTCTGTCTGACCAAACCTCCCATCTGGAAGTCTGACACACTAACCACCACACTATAGACCGAATGCATAAATGGCAGCCAAAAAATTATTCTTTTGTTTATGTGCTAATTAGACTCACTAGCATCGTTTGCATGGACATAATTCAAAAGAAATGTTGCTTGAGAGCGAGGTTAGTGACTTTAATTAGCATATAAACAAAAGAATACATTTTTGGCCACCATTTATGCATTTGGTCTATTAACCCTCCATAATTAAAGTTGTGGGTTGCCCTGACTGTTTTACAATCACCATTGTATTTCTCAAGTAAAGAGGTCAACCATGGTAGGTTTTTGTTTTGGGACCATAGTTTACAAAGGGTGACTGATAGGCTCCTCTAGGAGCTCTATGCACAAGTTACTGGGCTTGATGATTAATGCTTTGGCTGTAATACTAGTGAATAAAATCACAAGAATACATGATGACTTAAATTTCCAAATCTAGTTTTTGTATATTTGTTTGCGTCTTCACAGTGATGCAGGATACAGGTTGCCATATTCACTTTCCTGATTCTAACAGAGGAGCATCAAATGAGAAGAGCAATCAAGTAAAGATCTCTGATTTATTCTCTCAGTGAAAGAGATGATGGGGATCCAGATACAAAATAATGCAAGATGTGATTGACATCACAAATTCAAATCCCTTTAACATTAGAAGAAACACTGAAAAAATCCTGTGAACAAGAATTACCCCCTTTTCAACTTCCAGAGGGGTTTAGGTTTTAGGAACCCAAGTTTGAAGAAAAGACGCTTTTGCATTTATAAATGTATTACTAGATTGCTAACTTTAATTTGTTCAAGTCAGCTTTTTATTACTGTGTTTTAGTCTCCTTTCTTGTTCATCCAGTTTGCATTTGTCTCTTTTTTTTTTCATCATCTATTTTTTCCATCACTGCTATATAGCTTTTTTCTTTTCCCAAGCAAGATTCTTTCAGATTAGATAGCTGGATTTAGACCAGGCCTCAGGCGTGGTCATTTTTGTACTTATAACTTGTTTTTTGATAACAAAGAGTTGAGTTTGATAATTTTATATTGGGTAATAAACAATAAATTTAATTAAATTACTTTCTCAGGTTTCAATTGCTGGTCAGCCTCTAGGTGTGGAAAGTGCAAGACAACAAATCAGGGTATCGATAATGTATTTGGTTATTAAATTTGCCCAGTTATTCCAATTTGTCTGTTGAGCCTTATTGTAATGTTATAATGTTGCATGGTATTTTTTGTGCATTTGAATGCAGTGTCATTTTGTTTCTATCCAATTTTTTTTCAGGATCTTCTACCCCTGGTTTTGACCTTTGAACTGCCACTGAGTGGAAGAATACTGCCTGATTCCAATTCTCCACCCTTCCAGCACATTGCACAAACCTGCAATGTTGCAATTACCTTCAAACAGGTTTAAGTTTGAAATAGTCTTTGGTTTTGAATGTTTTTTATTCTTATTCCTTTTTTGTTTCTCCTTACAGTTTCATTTAACTTGCTTGTTCACTGCATTTGTGGGGTGTTTTCTTCTATTGCAGAGACCAAGAGTGGGGAGTCAAACAGCAATCGTCAGAGGGTCACAGCAGTACATTGCTGGAATTAAGGTGAATTTTTGTATTTCTTAGTTCTGCCCACAATGAGGACACTGTAGTGGACTGTGAATTTGAGATAATCAGGACTAAGCAATAAGATTGCTAACTGAAAATTTCCAAAAGTTTTGAACACTGTTGTTGGTAACCTGTTTGTCAACTGCCAAAAGGTAGACGCAGTGGCTAGCTCTTACTTACAAATACACTATAGACCCATGTGCTTACTGTAAGACTGTAGTACACCCCAGGGCTGTACTCTAGCAGTGCTCAGTGTCGCGTTCCCAACCCCGAGTGCGGTGGTGAGCCAGGTAACGCCATTTAAACCGATGCGTGCCAGATTCTAAACTTTTTTTTTTTTTTTTTTAAATTCGCCCTCATGGCACGAGGTAGAAAACTATGATACAAATGAAGTGAAATGAGAACAGGCAAGAAAACTTATAAGAAATAAACAAGAAAACTTATGCTGTTCCGCTCCGGGCATGGAAGTGTTCACAATCAGAGATTGTTGTAGAACGAAAACGAAAAGCTGTGCTGGGCGTAGTGTCACTGTCGAATTGTGCGGTTGTGAAAAGTGATTACGTGTGATAGGCAAACTCTTAGGGCGTCTAAAATTACAATCAGTAGGTGAATCAAATAACAATTAAAAACGGAAGCGCGGCGTGACACGCGTGACGAGCGTCACACTCAGTGCCCACCACGCTGACTTACTTTTGCCTTTGGATGACAAGGAAATCATAATTTTTCCTCAAAATTACTATGCTGAGCACCCTGGATTTCAAAGGTTCAAAGTTTTGGGCTCCCAAATTTTTTTCTTAGGGCACTGCCTTGATACCCTCAACCAATGAACCAAAGCCCGAGTTACAACATTCAATGTCTCCTTATCTATTTAGAGAAGGTATATTGTCAATGCTTGAGTTTTAGTATTCATTGTTACCATATTTGTATTTAATATAAATACTCTGTTGATTATACAAAATCGCACGCTCTGATTGGTTCGCTATCTCCGATTATCAGCTGATAATCACCTCAACAAACAAAATGGCTGCCAGGCATTTGCGTGCTTTTGATGAAATAAAATTTTTTCATGTTGTACAATGCTTTTTCTTTGTTTTTGAAATAATCACCTGCATATTTATACTAAAATAATTATTCGCCTCAGGCTCAGTGATTATTGGTGAATAATTGTTAAAGAGAATTTGCCAGCACCTAACAAATCAATGCTTGAGTTAAGACATTCAATGCCAGTGTATTTATGTATAATTTGTTGGTCGTACATATTTATAAACTTTATAATGCCATACAGATTTGTAGCAGTTACTGTCATTTCAGTTTGGATATGACAAAATTCAAAAACTACAAAATAGAGCTGCTAGAATTCTTACCATTTCAAATTCTGAAACTCTCCCAAGTGTTTTGTTGGATTAAATTGAATGGGAAAGGTTGGAAAATATAAGACATAAGCATGTGACTGTGATGGGTAGTGAATCATGTAAGTCTTTACAAAATATCCCGAGATGTCCTCGGGGGTGGGGGGGGGGGGGTTGGGGGGATCAGAAGATCTTGGGATATTTTGTAAAGGCCTACATGATTCACTACCTGGCTATGATATTGCATAAAATCCAACACCTCAAATGCACACACACACAATCTTAGAAATTTTGAGATAAATTGCTATGTCCCTAGAGCGAGAACTGAATATGTAAAATGTGGCCCACATTATAGAGGATCTGTTCTGTGGAACAAGATTCTCTAGGAAATCAGACATATGTCTAGTCTCTAAATGTTTGAGACCTCACTGAATGGGAAAGATTATTTTTAGTACTGTACACTGTAAATTAAAGAGAGTTTTGTAATATAGGTTTTTTTACTATAGTTTCTTAGTTAGTTTATTTTTTTGTAATTTTTCACACTACTCCCAGCAAGAGCATTTTTATGATATGATTTTATGGTTTTAAATAAAGATGAATGATGATGATGATGATTTTAATTTCAAGTTTTTTTTGTACCATTACTCTACAGGAAGCTATTGCCCATCTAGTGGAACATTTCACTGGGAAAATAACTGTAAGTATCAAATATTTTTGAGTCTTGCTTATGTAAAATAGGAGCCCAGATAAATGTTGAGTACATTGTAAACTTTGTTCTGCAGGGAGTGCTTATCTGGTGGGGTAACAGGCTGAAGAGCAGAGTAGATTGTGGTTGCAAAACCTTCTTAGACCACTCATTGTACAGCCGGGTAAAATGATGTTGGCTTTTTTCAACACTATAAATGTAAAGAATTGTTTATTTTCTACAGTCTGCAGTTCCTGTCCACATGCAAATAGACATTGCTCCACAGCATCATCTATTTATCATTGGAAGAAATGGAATAAATATCAAACAGATTATGCAAAGGACAGGAGCAAAGTAAGTTAAGGTGTTTGGGGTAGTGTTTGTTTAATGGTTACTAAAATCATATCTAAAAAAAATTATTTTAGTCTGGTGGATTTGATGTTTGTTCATTTCAATATCTCCTTGTATTTTTACTGTCTACCAACTGATAATATTGTGATATTGTGATATTAGTTAGGGTACTAATAATGGTGCCATACATATTGTTCTCCTGATGGGTGTAAATCATGTCATTCTCTTTTTTGACATTTTTTTTTTTTACTTTTAGTATTTCATTTCCTGATCCAAATGGAACACAAAGGAAGGGCACAGTGTTTATCACAGGAACAGTGGAATCTGTTATATGTGCAAGAGCTCAGCTCATTGTAAGTCGAGGCACAACATGGTCTGCATTTCCTTGTGTGTTTAAAAGGGCAACTTATAAGCTTTCCATTTCTTGTGTTATGGGAAAGATTGTTATTCGTCGTGGTAACTTCAGTAATAATATAAATTAGTTCTATGGTCTCATGACGGAGTCACTTGGGTGGTGGATGGTGGTCTGCCTACCCCTTGTACTGATGTTTGGTTGCTTTCAATTTCTTTGTTTGCTTATAGGATCTCTGTTATAACCTTTGTAATTTAGTTGCCACTGTTTTTTTTAAATTGTGATACATTACTGAAAATTAATTCTTCGGTTAGGTTAGTGAACTCCCTTCACTAAATTGTTTTTGGTATCGCAGAGGTCATGGGTTCGAATCCCGTTCAGGCCTGAGTTTTGTTTTTTCAGGCTTTAATTTCACAGCTGCTTAAGTTGTGTACATAACTGCAATGATCAATTAATGTCATTATATATTACTCTGCAGTTCAAATATATGGTCTTTTATATATTTATTTGCATCACTGTTTTTTTGTTCAGGACTGCTTACCCCTTGTACTGATGTTTGATCTCAGGGAGGAGGATGGTGATGCTGATTCAGGTAATATTGCACATTGGAAAAGAGATTTTAACAAGTTAAGCATTGCGGGCCTTGCAGAAATTGCTGTGCTGTATATGCTCACCTGTGTGGGATTTGAAACAGACAGTAAAAAAGAAGCTGAGGTTTTGAATTCACCCTCATACTCTAGATGCATAAGTTAAAAAAGGTCTGATCACATGGCAATTTCAGCAGCAAAAAATTGTTACACCACTCAAACACTATGCAAACTGGAATACATTTTTATCATGTGCACCACCTGACAAAACAGTAAGTTGTTATGTCATTGGTCATGCGATAAGACATCATATTTTTGGAATGAAGTCACTGGATGGCTACAAAACTTAAATTTACTACCTAAAGAATATACTTTGACAAATGTTACTGCTTTGGGTCTGAGGCCAGATGTTTCTCAATTTGCACTTCTCATCAATTACTGCTTCCTGTTAGCACGATATCACATATGGCTTGCTAAATTGAAAGAAAATTTCCCTAACCTTATACATTTTGTATGTCTATTTAAATCACAATATGAAATAGAAACAAAAAAGGGAGACACAAGGAAATGGAAACCTCTTGCAGGATATATAAATGTTTGATTAAATATCTTTTCTCCAGCTTTATTTGTCCCTTTTTAATTGTCCTCATCTCCTGACAGGACCATATCTAAATTCATCTGAGTATTTCACATGCCTTTGTTTCTTATTTCACTTCAACAACATAAAAAGTATATAGCCGTATGTGTTAATGATTTTTACTCCTTCTCCTTTCTTTGCCCTTATTTGTAACTCTAAGTGGATTGCTAGTTGTACTCAAGTGTTAATTTTGTAACCAGATCTATTTCATGTATGGAGCGTAAGTAGACCCTAGAGTTATAAGTAGTGTAATTAATGTTCATTTGGTAATCGTAAGTAGTGTAATTAGTGTACAGTTTGTAACCGTAAGTAGTGTACAGTTTGTAATTAAAAAAAAAAAAAATAAAAAATAAAAAAAAAAAAAAAGTTGTTATGTCATAGGTTACAACAGATTTTTTCTTTCAGATACCATTATAAAATCAAATATTTAAATATATTATGTTTTAAGGCTGGCAATGTAAAATTCATGTGGTTGTCTTTCTGCTCGGATTTATGACCCACGTGCTTCACGCTTGGGCCATAAATCAGAGGGGAAAAACTTGGTCTGTAACTTACAGTATGGACCTCGAACTTGGTTAGTAAGAAGTATTTATTGCACTTTATTTGCAGCAAGATTAAACAAAGTAATGGAGGCATATGATGTTTTTGTCAGTGTTAAACCCAAACCCAAGCAACCAAGCAGGGTATGATAATAATTTGTTGATAAAGATGTGATACAGTGTATGTTTACAGAATATGTGAATGCACTTGTTTGTCTTTTTATGAAGTGAAGGTGCAGAAAGGTTACAGGGGCTCCCCTGTTGGGAACTGAGCCCTGTTTCTGTGGGGACAAATTTAAAGCACATAGGACCATGACGTCTTACTCCCCACTAAATTGGGTTATCAGTTGATTGCAGGATTATACTGTATTATATCATTTGTTTTCCAGGGGTGAGGGAGGTTACAGTGTGGGGGTTTGTTCATAAGGAAACAACATGGTAACTTGGGTTTGAACCCTGACCTCTTGATGTGACACTGAACATGTCAAACGCCACACAACCATGCTGTCATCTTTGTTCATTACATTGTTACATTATATTCATATATGTAGAAAATAACAAAATTTTAAATCTTCTTAGCAACCATATGATAATTTTACATATAATAATTATTCTTTATTATTGCAGTCTGTCATTGTTAAAAGTGCAGAGAAATTTACCTAACTTACTAACAAATAGTTGTGAAATCCTATCAGCAACCATTTAATAATTTTGCTTATTCTATGTTGTTGCAGTCTGTCATTGTTAAAAGTGCAGAGAAAAATGTGGGAAATATGTACCTAGCAAGGCTTGAAATCCTGGGACTTGACGGAAATGAAAATCTTGCAATGTCATCAATATTTCCCATCTCTAACATGACAAATCCCATCATGCCCGAGGGCCTATCAGGGAACTACTTCAGCGTGTTAAACCCCAGTTCATCACCTTCTGGTTATGGGACTCCACATGTAAATGGACACACAAGTCCTGTACTTAGTCCAGCAGATCCCAGTGGGGTGACCACTCATTCATGGCTTACAACAGCAATGTCACCAACATCACCTACAATATCAAACATGATGGGTGGCTTGGTTGTGTCACCAATTCAACCTCTGATAAACAACTCAACAGGATATCAGACAACATCCAACCCTCCACCTCCTCCTGGTTTAGGACCCCCCGTCTCTGTTGCTCCTCTCTCATCTAATGGCTCAACTGGCTATCTCGTCAGCTACTCCAGTTCACTGCCTGCCTCAAGTGGTTATGTCAGCAATATTTGTAGAGGTATTTGTCTGTTGGACCGTACATTGAGAGCCTATATTTAAAGCTGTTCTTTTATTTTTATTCATTGATATTACTTGCATTCACTTTCTGGTACATTACTTACATTCACTTACATGTACACTGCTTACACTCACTTAAGAGGGATAGTTTTTAACTCTCTCACTCCATTTGTCGAGTAAAATCATCTGGCGTTAGACAGAGTAAAATCTATAAAGTCACTCTTGGGAGTGAAAGGGTTAAATTACTTACATTCACTTATAAAACTTACATTCATTAACATTTCCCACATACTGTAATTTAAAGCTGTTTAACCCAACCACATTTGGGTGAGACTATAACACAAAATAATTATTTTTCATTTTTAGTGTCTATGGATGGAAGTAGAGCTCTGTGCTTTATGATTGTGTACACTAGTTTTTCAGATTTTTTAGGGGACAGAGTGATAAGTAATGACATAAATTGATCATCACAGTTATGCACACAACTTAAGCAGCTGTGAAATTAAAGCCTGAAAAAAAAAACTCAGGCCTGAACGGGATTCAAACCCATGACCTCTGTGATACCGATGGAGTGATAAATACTAAGTTAGTTCAAACAAACAACCACCCTGGTAGAAATCCTACCTAGGATCCTAAATAGGATCCTAATAAGATCCTGATAGGATCTTGATTAAGATCCTTTCAGGATCCTACAGGTCTTTCTGTTAGGATCTTGTAGGATCCTACAGGATCCTATAGGATCCTACTTAGGATCTTGTAAGATCCTGTAGGATCCTGTAGGATCCTACAAGATCCTACAGGATCCTGTTCAAGATCCTGTTCAAGATCCTGTTCCTATCCAGGATCCTAGCAAATGAGTAGGATCTTGTACAGGATCCTAGGAAATGCGAAGGATCTTGCACAGGATCCTAGGAAATGCGTAGGATCTTGTACAGGATCCTAGGAAATGTATAGGATCTTGCGCAGG
The DNA here is from genome assembly GCA_949710005.1 of Ricordea florida. Taxonomy (NCBI): domain Eukaryota; kingdom Metazoa; phylum Cnidaria; class Anthozoa; order Corallimorpharia; family Ricordeidae; genus Ricordea; species Ricordea florida. The sequence continues at coordinate 788,527 of OX453283.1, read as the reverse complement.
ATCCTAGGAAATGTGTAGGATCTTGTACAAGATCCTAGCAAATGTGTAGGATCTTGTAAAGGATCCTAGCAAATGTGTAGGATCTTGTACAGGAGTAGGATCTTGTACAGGATCCTTACAAATGTGTAGGATCTTGTACAGGAGTAGGATCTTGTACAGGATCCTTACAAATGTGTAGGATCTTGCACAGGATCCTAGCAAATGTGTAGGATCTTGCACAGGATCCTAGCAAATGTGTAGGATCTTTTACAGGATCCTAGCAAATGTGTAGGATCTTGTACAAGATCCTAGCAAATGTGTAGGATCTTGTACAAGATCCTAGCAAATGTGTAGGATCTTGTACAGGAGTAGGATCTTGTACAGGATCCTTACAAATGTGTAGGATCTTGTACAGGATCCTAGCAAATGTGTAGCATCTTGCACAGGATCCTAGCAAATGTGTAGGATCTTGCACAGGATCCTAGCAAATGTGTAGGATCTTGTGCAGATCCTAGCAAATGTGTAGGATCTTGTACAGGATCCTAGGAAATTCGTATAAGTATTCTGATTGGTTCTTATCTCTACAAATCCCTCTGATGTCATGTTCCCTTTCAGTATATTAAGCATCCATTTGAAAAAGCACCTAACTTGATAACACATTATTTTATTAAACCCTTATAATACAAGTTATGACAAATATTAACTTTTCAAAGAGCACGTAACTGTTGTTTACAAAGGCTTAAACTACACAGATCTGATTTTGCACTTAAAATAATACACTAACCACAAGGAATTGACAGTTCTAATTTCTATTAACCCTTTACCTCCCAGAAGTGAACGGCATGGAACTTCTCCAGACAAGAACAGTGCAATGTACTATCAGTATGGCTAACTGTTAATGAGAATCACAGAAATGATCAACTCAGACATAAATTCTTCTGATACCAAATTCTCCCAACTAACTTAAAACCAAATATATGGCAGTTGCTAAGAGAATTGCTTCTCAGAGCATGGGAGTTAAAGGGTTAATTAACATTATATGTAGCTAACAACAAAGATTAGTTTGTTTATCAACATCTGCAAGGATTTATTGTACAGGTCAATGTTTGCTAAAAAAACCCCTTGTATTCAAAATGACTGTACTTGGAATGCCAATTCATTGTATTGTATTTATAGTCTGAAACTGCATTGAGCATAAAGACTGCTCATGAAATGGAGGGTTGTCCAATACTCCAACAAATTTTATGGGTAGCATTGTACTGTATTATATGGCCATAACAAGAGTTCAACAATGCATTCTAGAATGATGCAATACAACGCAGTGCATTTCAATACAAAGCTGTGCATAAATTTGTCAGAGTATTGGACAAGTATGAGGAAATGGGTTTTCATCAGCCTATTAAAATTTCTTCTTGGTACAATAGATGAACATTCCAGGCACACAGATTAAAATTTTCTTACAAGAATTCTGCAGTTAATCAGCAGTAGAAGTATGCCTATGCTGTTTTAATTTATCTTAACATTTTTGGTTCATTGATGTCAATATCTTGCTGGAATTCAGAACACCTTTTAAGAACCAAAAAGTATATTTCACTTACACTTAAAGTAGACTTAAACTGTACTAATAGAGGTATACTTAAATTTCAGTACTCTCGGTTACTTAAAAGTATACTTCTTATTAAGTGTGTAGTTTATAATTATAATAAAGTATACTATGCAACATGCAGGCATTCTACTTTTGATATAATCATTAATATCAAAAGTGCAGGACATCTTGGTAAGTTGTATATACTAATATGGGTCTCTTTTGTAATGCACACTGACAGTAACCCTCAGACAGCAAATACTACAGGTATTTTGAATCTGCACCTTATACTATTTATTCAAAAAAATTAACAATGAAGTCATGAGTCTCCTTGTAGTTATTGTGGTAGTTAGCTTCATTTTCATGAAACAAAACTTAGAAAATAAGATCTGACTGACGAGATATTGTTTCATAATAACAATGATGATCAAGACTTAGCTGCTTTTGATCTAGCTATCTCTTGATTTTGGTTTCTCTTGCACAGCATCTGTAATATAAAAATACCCAGTGAGATGTATATGTAGTTTATATAGCAAGGTTGAAATCTTTGCAGAAAAAGGGCTAGGTCTATATTGGTAATTGTTCTAGGTCCAATTCCGCAAAATATATTATGCCAAACAATAGACGAGCAGCTGGGAGGGCATCTAGCTATATACATGCACTCAAAACCAAATCAAAATCAACACGGAAATTCTGACTCAAAAATGTCCTGATACAAAAATGAAAAATTTATACTATTCCTTACGTGTGTTCCCTTTTGCTCCAGTTTCTGCTAGTTTTCAAACCAGAATCCATTGAAAAACTAAAGGAAAATCTAGGAGGGACTGCTTGATTTGCAAGCCAAATGTAAGCCAGCATTTCGCATGAAGTTCGTAAACCAAGCTATAAAGCAGCGCCCGAGTTGATTTTACTTTGTACTATGTCGTGATATTAATGACGACCTTTCCACAGAAAAATTTTTAAGTTCATCAAAATAAACACACAGCCCTTTTTCAATTGTCTTTTAAGTTAAATTTAAGCTGCACCGTAAAGTATGTGTGAACAAAGGAAGTCGTTGTTTTACTCACCACGAACTGCGCGCTTTTGAATGGTTCCCCAACGAATCTTGATTGTGACTTCCAAAATAAAAACTTTTTTAATTTATACGGCCTTGCTTCTCACCAAGCCATCGAAAACGTTTGATTCAATCGACGTACTGTACCACACCTGGAAGTTTATATCGATTTTCATTCACCGCTTGAGCTCGCTGGACAACCAGGAGCGTTTACCGCCATGAAAATATGCATGCTCTGATTGGTTCAGCAGCAAAGCATCTCGATCCAGGGCCTTGACGGCAGTCTTGTCTCAATATGGCGGACCATTATTGAGGTGTGTTTCGGTGTGTTTATTAGCTCTTGCTTCAGAAGCAATTTATGGGAATTACAGAAAGACGAGGTTCTTTTAAGTGTTCTATTGGTCTTCCAAGCTCAGAAAGCGAATACAAAAGACCTGTTTAGAATATCAGCTTCGAGTTGCGCGGTGCGGTATTTTGTTGGCGATCGACGTGAAAGTGATGATTGGAGATAGCTTATGAACTCCAGTCGCAGCTGACCGGACTACAGCAATACATGTACACAGGAGAAAGGCAACGTAAAGGAAAAATACACTTAGACATTTTATTGTACAGTACATCCTCTGATGCATTATGTCGCAAGTTCCTAACGATAGGAATGGTATACAATGAGCCACAACCTCAAAAATGACCTAATAATTATGCTACCTGAAACTGCAGAGTCTTACAACTATAAGTGTCTTACACCTACAGTGCATAAATGAGAAATGCACGACCCAATAAATTGACATAATGCCTCTCTTGGTCAATTTATTAAAACATGACTTTAGAAACTTGTGTTTGAGGAACACAGGTAGCATATATTTGAATTTGGTAAGGTCAATTTAATAAAAATGCATTTGCAATTTCAAAGTTATTTGAACTGATTTCATTGTACCTGACAATAAAGTTTTGCCCCCTTTATCCCCTCCCTCTGTCAGTGAACCATGAAACTGGTATTAAAACTAACAGCTACATCACGATCAGAGGAAAGGTGGAAATGCTTCTATAGGATTTTATCAAGATCCTCTAGCAAGATCCTATAGGATTTTATCAAGATCCGACAGGATCTTATCAAGAACCTTTAGCAAGATCCTTTAGCAAGATCCTATAGAATCTTATCAAGATTCTTTAGTACGATCCTATATGATTTTATCGAGATCTTATAGGATCTTATCAAGATTTCTTTATCAAGATCCTATAGGATCTTATCAAGATTTTTTAGCTGGATCCTATAGGATCTTATCAAGATTCTTCAGCAAGATCCTATAGGATTTTATCGAGATCTTATAGGATCTTATCAAGATCCTATGGATTATATCAAGAGTGTGCATTAGGATCCTTACCCCATTCAGGATTCTGATTAGGTTCTTTATCCTATTCAGGATCCTGATCAGGATGTTTATCATGTTCAGGATCCTGATTAGGATCCTTATCCTATTCAGGATCCTGATCAGGATCGTTATCCTGTTCAGGATCCTGATTAGGATCCTTTCCTAGTTTGAAATCCTGGAAAGGATCCTAATCCTATTCAAGATCCTACAGGATCCTATGGAATCCTAGAGGATCCTGCAGGATCCTGCAGGATCCTATGTAGGATTTCTACCAGGGCAGTGACATCACAGCTTTAATGACCAATCACCACATTAAACACAGTCATAAATACCACTATCTGATGACATGTAAATCACTTGATACTGATGATGACTTCCACTCAGGCTGTCAAAACATCAGTCAATGTCATCAACAACAGTTCCTTTCAGAACTACTTAACCAGGTGATTGAACTTCACACATCTTTACTTAAAGCAGATTAGTACATCGTTTTTTGTATTTTGTTTGTTGTGGCTATTTCTCCACCTAATAATTTGACTATATTTTTGTGTACAGTGGTAATTATTTGGTATGGCCGTTGTTTTGTTGTTTGACTTGTGGTTTCTCCTGGGAAAGAAGGGTAGGGGGGGCACGCCGTATATTGGCAGTATGGCTCTGTGCTCTATTTGCGGGGATAAAATTTGGAAGGTAGAACATTTTGGACCAGATTAGATATTCTTAACTCTGTTGCTTATTAAGATGATTCTCATCCCTCCCTTGTTGTTGGCAAGATGACCCTCCAACCTTTACAATCTCTCAATATTAAAAGCCACAGTGCAAAGGAAGTTTCTACCCATTCAATGAACTGCATTTTGTTTTAGTAGTGATACAGTTAGTTCACACTGTTAATTTTACCTTGTAGGTTCGTCACAGTCTCAAAGCCAAATAAGTCAAAGAACTTGTAGTCCCACTGGTCAAAGGACACCCAGTCCGATAGGGTCCTTGAGTCCGGTTGGCCAAAGGACACGAAGTCCTGTGGATAGGCAGAGTCTTAGCAGTAGCCCTGTGAGACGGAGTTCATCCGGGAGTTCAAGCCCTCGCAGCCCAACGTGTAGAAGTCCACTTACAATTGAGGATGAAGGTACATTTGTCTTGTCTCTAAAACCCAACGAATGCGCCCTTTACATATGTATATTTTTTCAGTGCTGGGATAAGTGAGTACCTTATTGTGTACTCAAAGCTTGTTCAACAGAATTTCTTAACAGAGTTTGGAAACAAAACAAAACTGGAAAAAAATGTCAAATGCTAAATGATAAGTTTGCAAATAGGAAAACAAGCGACACCACCGAGTGGAAAACTACTGCTACTTTTAAATGAGTGTTTAGACTTCATGTTTTTAGCGATACTTCAGTGCAACGATTAAATGGTTCCTACACTTAAATGTTTGACCATAAGTTTTGATTCTTAATGTACTAGAAAACTTTTTTTATACCCTTTGAACCATGGAATATGTACGTAACAAGGGGATTTTAAATAGCAGTCAAACAAGGTCTTCATAACATTTTGAGAATAATGTGACAAACAATGGCACTTTGATAACCGAAGTCAACGTATCCTTGTATAAAGGTCTTTTCATGTTATGTTCAGTTGTCTTTACACATTTCTTTGGAACAAACTGAAAAAAAATGTATAATTAAACCTACCTGAATTTATCAAATCCGACTCAAGCTCTCTAACGTCTACTCCAACTGCATTTGAACTGTAAAAGACGTTAAATGGCTTCATTGGAATGCGAAAATAGAACAGTCTTTAACATATTAAAATTTGCGAGAAATTGGCGGACCATTGGCGCGTGTGTTGGTTTCCCGCCAAAACGAACGTATGTGATTGGATGTGTCGGTAAAAATCACGTCTTCCCTCCGAATATTTTACTTTTTAAAAAGACGCTCATTTGATGTTTCCTTGGTGATAAAGTGAAAATATCTGGTAGTTATATGCTGCATTACATTGTAATTGTTTTAGTTTCGTACTCTTTCGTTTGACGTTTGCTGTTTCCTGTATGCAAGAGTTTGTTTAAAGGTTCAAGTCACGACTTTTGTCAGCACTCTTTTCGATGCCAATATTGTTTATTATTTTTATTTTTCATGATTATTATTATTATTATTATTATTATTATTATTATTATTATTATTAATTTTTTTACTATTTTTTTTTTGCCAAACGCCATTCGTGGGTTTTCGCAAGGCGCATACTGGTCTAGATGTTACCAAAACGTCTTACGCTTAAAATGCACTTATTTCTCTACAGCAAATCTTCACGGTATGGCCAATGGGAATGACCTAACTGACTCTATCGTAAGTAACGAAGACTCACACTGAAAACTATACAGCACTGAATACTGAAAACTGCAGTACAGGAACGGCTTCTTAACACAGCGAGATAAAAAAAAATACGAAACTAGACAAAAGCAATGGATGCATACCGTAACGAAACGTGTGTTATTAAAAACGACTTCACTGGATACGTGAAGAGAAAGGCAAACAAACGGTTCTTTCTAAGATGGAGGTATACTACACTGGAAGATGCGTCTGTTGTTATTTTAATGTTAACAACTGGCCTCTCCCCATGGTTAATGCTTTTGCACTGTTTTTCACACTGTATTTAATTCTTTAATTCATGGCTGGTTTTTACTACATCATTGAATCTATTTTAAGGATCACCTAGGAGGTTAGCACCAGGCTTGTTCGTGTTCGTGTAATAACTTAGTTGTTTGTGTATTGTCAAATGTCTTTTGACTGATGAGCAGACTGAGCTGAAAAAAGGACTAACGTTTACTGTCCCGCGCTTTTAAAACAGACCGAAAGTTAGTTGTTTAGCCGGTTTGCTTTCAGACAACTGCAAACACCTTTGACGGACACACAGACAGGTACTTGAAAGGAACACACGCACGAAAGAGACAGAACCGTGAATAGACAGACGAATAGACAGACAGACACACATGGATGACTGAATTGCTGCATAGTTTGGACACGCGTGGTGAGAATTTTCATCCTGGCATGCATTGTATTGTTCAGCTGATAACATTACTTTTATTAATGACACCAAAAAAACTCACTAATCCATTCTACAGCCCTATCATGACACCAGAACACATGGCAGCACCAGTGGCACCCAGAATCCTGTTGGTGAGTAGTGCCACGTGGCCTCTGCAAAACTAACCAGTAAAATCTCAGCTTGTATCTTTATTTTGTTTACCTCTGTTGGATAACTGCGTGTGTCTAACACTCAGATATACCTTTACACCTTTATTACAAAGAATCACATGCAAGGAATTTACATTAGAAAAGCCAAAGCCAGTGGCTTAAAAGTCCTGTGGTCAACAGAGAAGGTTGACAATGAATGCATTTCACTAAGTTACCATACTAATAAATTGAAAAACACATACACATACCTGAAACGTATAGTACAGTATATAAAGTTCATGACAATAGACAAAAATTCAGAGATTCGAGAGTAGTACTACTACTTTACACAGGTTATTTTAGGTTCTTAAAAAATGAAGTCCGTTAACTTTTCTTTTTGAAGTTATTAACTGTGAGCCTAGTGAAGTTCTGAACGCAAAAAACTTTGCTACAAGGAGTCAAAAACAACTGGAACAAAACTTTGCTACAAGGAGTCAAAAACAACTGGAAGAAAACCTTTCTACAAGGAGTCACAAACAACTGGAACAATACTTTGCTACATGGAGTCAAAAACAACTGGAACAAAACTTTTCTACAAGGAGTCAAAAACAACTGGGACAAAACTTTTCTACAAGGAGTTTAAAACAACTGGAACAAAACTTTGCTACAAGGAGTTAAAAACAACTGGAACAAACCTTTGTTACAAGGAGTCAAAAACAACTGGAACAAAACTTCTTGAACCGTTTGAACTACTGAGTTAAATGTTCTTTTAGTCTAGCATCTTGTTTTCTTATCTGTACAGTTTCATTATATCTTAATTTTCCTTCTCAGGTTCCTCTGTGAATCATGGCTCGAAACGACAGACAGTTCAAATATTATCTGGAGCAAAGAATGTAAATTTTCAGTAAGTAGTTGGAAAAAACAGGTTTTAAATAAGCCTTAATATTTAATATAGATATATGCCACCACCTAGGGGGGGGGGGAGGGGGTGGGGGGGAGTGACTTCTTGTAACATATGTAATGTGTACCACTGTAAAATAAAAGGGGTTCTGACGTTCCAAGCGTTAGCCCTTCGTCAGAGCCAAGGTTTGTCCACCTTTTACCTTCAATGATTGTTTTCAGTGAGTGGAGGGTTGGGCTGCGTGTCATTGTTGGTCCATGGTTGTAATATTGTCTTTCGCACTTCCTTCGCCTTCTAGAGTCCACTCTTGTCTGGTCATCATTGTCATCGTTATCGTTATCGTCATCGTCACCATCATCGTCATTATCGTTATCTTTGCTCTCCTAGGTGATTGCTTAATTTGTTTAGTTAAGTAAGATTCACAACTGAATAGTACTCTAGAATCCTAAAATTGTAGTTATTTCTTTTCTACCTTCTACTTCAGCACCAGTGCGTCAAGCTTATCATCAGACCATGGTGAATCGGATGACAGCCTTGACTCTTCGTTACAACTGTAAGTACAATCTTTATCACTCTTCGTTACAACTGTAAGTACAATCTTTATCACTATTTCACGTAAAAACATCTGTAACGCCTGTTTTACCGCCAAACCGACGTATAAACATTCATTAAAAGTTTAGGATGAAAGTTGCGTGGTATTCTGTATGAAATTCTGAATAGTTTCTTTTGGCAAAACCTGCTGTTGTATTTAATAAATCACTACGCTTAGATGATGGTCACTTTTTCCGTGGTCTTTTTTCTAGATTACGAAAGATTTTGCCGACTGCACCAACACAACCGGTGAGATATTTTACGTTAGCTAATAATACAATAATAGTAAGTGATATTATAATCTGTTGATTGGCAAATACATTGATGCAACTTGTTTACCAATGAGATGATTTTGTTACAGCTCGGTTTTTTTTTTTTTCGTTTAACAGGTGGAGAAATACGACTATATGAAGTCATTGGCGACTGTAGGTACAGTACTGAACGTCTGTTTGCTTGATGATAGGAAGACATTTTGTCAGTGAATCAGGCAGTCAGTCAGTGATCCATAATCAGACAGTCAGTAAGTGAGTGAGACAGTCAGTGGGTGAATCTCTCATTCGCTTATTTGTTCATTCAGCAGACAACCAATCAGACAGTCCAGCGGACGTCAGCTTGGAAGGGATATAGATAAACAGAAAATATACCATCCAGTTTAAAAGTCAGTTATTTATTTAGTGTCTTGCTTCCTTATGAAAGCAGTCGGTCAGACAGTCATAAAGGCAGTAGCCTCTTGTTAATTGAATTATTCAGAGGGCCAGTCTTTCTATACACTAGTCAGTCAGTCAGTCAGTCAGTCAGTCAGTTATTGATATGTCTGTCTGTCAGTCTGTCGATAAATAAGGGTCTGTAAGTCCGTAAGTTAGTCAACTAATAGATCAGACGTCAAAATGTAGTAAGGGTATGTTAAAGCCACACATATGCGCACCAAGGCGACAGTGGTAGACGGGATAAAACCCTGTTGCTACAAAAAAAAAAGATGAAAAAATTGAGCTTAAAAGCCAGCAGCCATGGACAGCTGTTTCGGCCTTGTTAGGCCTCAACAGCATGGCACAGCTAGCAGATGAGCTCTCGGTTCCCACATTAATAGATCAGATGATCAGTTATTCAGTCAGGTTGTCGGAGTCAGTGACCTACATTGTGTAAACTCAGCTTAGGAGACTGTACTTAAGTCAGCGTACTTAAAGCTTTTCAAGGAATCTAGCAATGACACTCAATGATATGGTACTTAAATTTTAGCCATGCAGAAGAAGGTTGTAGTAAATGAAGTGAGGACACCAACAAACACATGGAGTGGTCTTGGGTTTTCCAAATCAATGCCTGAGTCAGCTATCAAGGAATTGGTAAGTAATTTGAAGTGATATATCAAACACGAGATACAGTGTTTCATCATATATCAAACACCGAGAAGATATGTGATGATATGTGTTTGATATGTGATGAAGCCCATGTATGGAGTGTCTGATATAGCTTCTCAAACGAAATTATTTAGAAAGAGAAATTCAGGATGCAAAAACGAGCCGTGTTTCGTCAGATATCTAAGCATGTCACGCTACCTGATTTCCTTTGTCTTTCCCCCTTATGCATTATCAAATTATATAGTATATCAAATCAAGAGAATACAAATAGAATACAAATAGTTCAGGTCACTATAGAAAGAAAACGATAGCAATCCATTGTATGTCTGTTCAGTTATAGGACACTTATTTTTCATGAATAGTTCTATGACATGAGGAAAGGCGCAATGAGGTCATCCCCATGTTAAGCGCCAACCCAAAGGCCCGACCACAGTACCGGGAACTACCTCCCCCACTCTTTACGATCAGTGTCTGGGTTCTTTAACGTCCCACTAAATTATCATGAACAAGGGTTGTGAGACCGGACCTACGGTTTATCGTCCTTATCCGAGAAGACTAGAAAGTCTAACCATTTGCAGATGTCATTTCAAAGGCAGCACTTTTTCCTCAGTTATTTAAAGACCCTTAGTGTTGGTCCGGCCGGGGTTTGAACTCGCGACCTCCCGCACGGTATACCGGTGCTCTACCGACTGAGCTAACCGATCAGCGCTCAAAATGTTGGCTTATTTTTACTTAGTGCTTTAGGGACTTTTACTCTAAAGATCTAAGTAGCAATTCTCTTAATTCAGTGCAAAAGCACTTCATTATATGTTAGTTTAGAGAATTCGATCAATTAGTTATGTCATTTCGGTAGTGTTGAGTCGATCATTCTTTTAATTCTCATTATCTGTTTGTGTGACCAAGTATTGATATCGTGAAGAGAATTTGTGTTGGTACATTATTTTCCTGAGTTCACCTACAACTGTTTCTATTCTTTCCTTTATTAGCTTGACTTCAAGGCCCACAACAAAGGGAACTTGTTGCCATACAATGGCTCTATCAACGGCAGCTTTGAGGTAAGTGTGAGACAACAAAATCGCCTGGAATCCAGTATCCTTGTTTAGTGTATACCAACTCGGCAACGTTGACGGTTTGAGCAATCTGATGAGCTCGCCATCTCGGGATATTCTACTTTAGTATATACGTACGGCAGTCTTACAACAAAAACTCCCTCTCCGAGATCCGAGCCGCGTTTGATTGTCACCTGAGAAGTCCTCCGCTTTCCAGGCCATTTTCTTTTTGTAGTGTACATTATCTCACTGTTTTAGTATATACTAAAACAACTATTCACCTCAATGTCGGTGGCTAGTAGTGGTTATTTACCTCCACTTCGGTGAATAATTGTTAACTATTCACCTCCTTCGAGGTGAATAGTGGCGGGACTTCTGGGGAGTCCTTGTGTAAGTGATGGCGGGCGTCAGTTCTCCTTTCACGTGCAGCTGTTTCCGAGAGACGTCACTGAGGTTGCGTCATTAGGGACCTTAAGATCCGACGACGGCTGATGTCTACGGCGGCGGGCGGAAGTCAAACAGGCTTGTTTGCGTGCTTCCGGTAGCCGTCATGTCAAGTTTCCCGCCGTAGCTGTCTTGTCTGCGACGTCAAAACGAAGACTTTGCCGTTCTGTCTAAAACGTGAGTGAGTTTTCACTATTTTTAGAGCATTTTAAAGGAATATTGGAAAATTTTCGACGTATTGTGAACTAACAATGCTTTTGGCTTGTTTTTGTTTATTATCCGTGGTTGTGAAACTGATTTTGAAGGAATAAACCTAAGATTCTTCATCTCTGGTTCCGAACAAGTCGCCGCTGTGATTGAATGGATTCAGGAAAGCCAGCTCAGTAAGTCATCTTCATTTCTTTTCTATAATTCACGTTTCGAAAACTGAGACATTTAGTAAAACTAAACTAGAAAACCCTAGATAATTTAGTCTTTGCTGGAAGAACTCTCGATGCATTGATGTGCGTGAGAAATCAAAAAGTAAAATTTAATATTGTTGTCTTTTAGATCAAACATGGAGTGGACCGAACAACATGACAATTGTTTATGTCAAGAAATTCTAGTCCTCGAGCCGTTCAAGTTCAAGAAAGGGAGTATCGCGAGAGGTCAGACATGGGAAAAAATTGCCAACAATCTTAACGACCTTGAGCTTCCCCGATTTAGAGTAACCAAGCGTGCGGTCCGAGAAAGGTATTCCTTGTTAAGCGAGAAGTTCAAAGCAAAGATGAAACAGGAGGAGAAGGCGAGTGGCATTGAAACAGATTTGAGTCAAGTAGAAAAGGGTCTTGAAGAGATAGCGGAGAAGGAAACTGCAGCTGGAGAAACCATAGAAAATGACAAGAAGAAAGCTGACAATGCGAAAGCAGTAGAGATGCGAAACAGGGCCCTAGAAAGCTTAGGTGCAAGTCATAAACGAAAGCAGAATGAAGAGGAAGAGAATGGAGCACGAAAGTCAAAGAGTCGAAGAAGTGGAGGCGACACGGTAGCATATTTGCGCGAGAAAAATGAAATTGTACAGAAATGGAAATCAGAAGAATTACAGCTACAAAAGCAACGAGTAGAAGTTGAAAGCAAAAAGGAAGAGCAGTCAAAAAAACAACACGAGGACATGATGCAGATCATGATGCAGCAAACAAAGCAGCAACAAAAGAACATGCAAAGTTTTCAACAGATGTTCGAGATGATGCAACAGCAGCAGTCTCAAATTATCATGAAGCTTCTGGAAAAACAAAACTAACTTTGTCTGATTTTGAACAGTACTATGTTAAAGTATGCTTGGTATGTTATGTTGGGGTTATGTTGTTTTGTGCACCTGCTTTTAATAGGTTTCTCAGGCAAGTGTTGTGTTTCAAAATTTTTTCTCGATCAAAAAAATTTTATACTAGTTTGATTTTTCTTTGTATTGCATTCATTGTCATCAAGTAAAATTAAAATCAAGCTAGTTTTGAAATATTTTAATCAGGAAAAAATTGAAATGAAGAAATACCTGTTGTTGTGATTTGTTTACATTATATATATATATATATATATATATATATATATATATATATATAATAATCGTGAGAAGTTGTAGAAAACACTGCTGAATAGTGCTCAATACACATTTGTGTAGAGCGGTATATAGAATTGGGTTACTAAATGAAAACACACATGATTCCCTGCAACTCTGAGTTTCGTGCTTACGCACTCATCAGGCAGATGAGTACGTAAGCACGAAACTCAGAGTTGCAGGGAATCATGTGTGTTTTCATTTAGTAACCCAATTCTATATATATATATATATATAAAAAACGGTTATAAAATGCCTCAAGCCAACAAAGAATGCCACTGCGTCAGGAGGATCAATGAAGATTCACAGTCCAAGCCTCACCACAAAAATGAATTTAAAAACGTTAGATAAAGCAAGGACGGACAACTTCTGACGATAAAAAAGTTAAAAAGTTAAAAATTTAATAGAAAAAACGTTTCGGTCTTAGACCTTCGTCAGTTACAGGAGAAAAAGGACGGAAACTAAGTTTAAATACGGTTACAGTGTGGGAGATTACATACCGAAATGAAAAATACTATCGTGCTATTAATACATCGTGATTAATACAATACAGGGAAAAAAATGCAAAACGAGAAATACAATGCTGTACTATAAATTACGTCATACAGGCTGATAATTAATTGACCAAACGAAAAAGATACAATACTGTGCATAAATTACATTATAAAGCGTGATAATTGCAGAACTAGGTTAAATTCAACCTAAAAACTAAAATAGTTAAAATAGATAAAACGGACTCTTGCAATGCGGTAAATATTACGGGAAAACTAGTTTACAAAGATATGCAGAAGAAACCTACGTTTACGCTGGACAGGGTTAATAACAAAATCCCAAATCGAGGCCTTTGGAGCATTAAAGGGTTGACAAACAACAAAATCCCTGGAGGGGCCCTTTTACAGCTTATTGTTTAAGCTGAAGGGAACCTGGAGGTGGACTCGTAGTGGATAGGCGGGGTCACCATAGAGGGCCACTGGTTCCCTCGTTGTAGAAAAAGCATGCTGTTCTAGATCACGAAGAAGCCCAGAATCAGCCAACATTCCTGAATCATGTCTTCTGCCTTCTAAAAGAGATCAAACAAATAAATGCTCACTGCTGTTCAATACTTATACAGGCAAAAAGTTTGAAATTTCATAAGATAAATTGATATTCTAATTTTAAATTATAACTACCTACTGGGCCATACATGTTGGCTATCATGCCATTAGGTAGTGCCACAGACTGGTACTTTAGACCATGTACTCGCTTGTGCCCATTATAAACAATCCTCTGATTTTCTTCAGGCCGACAGATTGGCCTCACTGTTCCGTCTATAAAACCAAAGCAATTTGGTAATGGACTTCCTTTCTGACGAATTGCCCTTGCGTACATCTCGAGAAGTGCTGGGGTTAGAAGTGTATTATTCCACTGAGTTATTCGTTGACGATGCTCTTGATAAATTGTATCCATCACAAGGTTGGAGATCATACTCAGCTCTGGAACTGGCCGGCCAAATCGTGGAATTAAATCGCTGTATCTGCATGGGTACGCAAACCTTCTCAGTGTTATACATAATCCTTCAATTCCGTCGCATATCGTGCCTTGCTGACATGTAAAAACCTGAGGGAGCTGCAAGGCATCAAACAGGACTGGGATATCGCTCTTATGAAAGCGAAACTCGGCCAAGCACTCGCTGTCATCCATCTCATCTAGATCGAACTTTCCATAGCAGTTATACGGAAAATCAGGGTTTTTGGACGTATTAGCATCGTAAAGAAGAAGAAACTCGTCCTCTGATAAGTCTCCGTCGTCAAAACTTTCAAGGAGAAGGTTTCGAATCTCTCTAAAGGATGCCATGACTTGTTTTTAAGTCGAATGCGCCCTCCGCTCATTCGACGGGATTTCTTAAGTTGATTTTCGCGCCTTTAGGACGGCGACCTCTCCCCAGTCCCCGCAGGTTATGACTGCCGTCGCAGACGCTCGCCGTCATCGGATCTTAAGGTCCCTATTGTTATGTCACTGAGGTTGCGTCATTGTTATGTCACTGAGGTTGCGTCATTGTTATGTCACTGAGGTTGCGTCATTGTTATGTCACTGAGGTTGCGTCATTGTTATGTCACTGAGGTTGCTTCATCGTTATGTCACTGAGGTTGCGTCATTGTTATGTCATTGAGGTTGCGTCATTGTTATGTCACTGAGGTTGCGTCATTGTTATGTGCTAAAACAATCACAGTATTCTCTTCAAACGCGGTGAATAGTAGCTTTAGAAATAATTACCTGGCTGCTTGGCAAATATCCTGTCACTATCCAATTCTATTGCAGAGAATAAGTGTTAATTGATAGGAAGTCAAAATCAACGGATTTATTTTTTTTCGATTTTACTCTTGCTTTTCAGTCTACAAATCCATCTTCCCTATTCAGCTCTGGTCCCAGGGAATCACGAAGTAGGAGTGCATTTGAAGTAAGTAACACATTTATGTCATATTTTATAAATACCTTAGATGGGTGCGCTTCTCTCCGCTCCCGTTCCATAGAATGTTACTTAGTTAGTTAGATAGCCCCCTCCAACCACACAGTATTGGCCTTCTATTATAAGCCCCAAAGCTATTCAGAAGTGAAATAAACTAAAAAACTAAGAAACAGTCTACAGAACAGTGAACCTGTGGACACTACCAAACCGTTCATTCTGGTGCCGCCATATATATGCAGGCGTGATGTGCAGGCGTGACTCACCTAGATCTAGCGCGTATCCGTTTGTCTCATGTCCCGTCTTTTCTTTGGGTTGCTTTGCAGCCTTCTCTCAGACCAGATTGTCTTGAAGAGGAAGAAACACCTTGTAAGTACTTTAAAGTTAGTCCAAACAGAATCTAATTTTGGCTGCCTTTGAGATGCTCAAATCACCATCTTGGACTTTCATATCATTGTTGGGGACATAAACCTTTGGGCCGTGGAAGGGAGTAACAGATGGTTCGACCTTCTTGTTTTAGGCACTGAGAAAAGCGAGGGAAAATAGCACCATTGTCTACCGTATGAATTGAACACCTGGTACAAACTAAACTAAATCATGCACTGGTGATTTCCGGTCTTTTGGTATTGATGGTTTAATTATTCACAGCGGTTGTAAAGGTTTTATCTAACTCAAAAACTTCAGTTGTGACCATAAAAACTGTTAAACGATGTTTTAGTGTGTTACTGTTCGCCTTTTACCGTTTAGTTCTGGCGTCCATATTCGCGGTCAAATTATAAGTCGACTCATTCATCGAAAATAACTCAAAAATTCTTTCACTTGGTTCTGTCATTTGTATTTTTAAGAGTTATTCACTGCGAATTTTGTTGCAATCTCGGTGCTGATCCTCAATGTTTCTTTCTTCAGCTGATGATTGTAAGGTGGGGACAATAGGCTCAAGAAGGAACAGCTGCCCCGTGGGGTCCCCCTCTGCGTCAGGTATGAATGACTTATTATGAAGTAACTACAGGGGAAAAGGACTGTCCATAAGCATGGGTGGAGTGGGTGGATGCGACACACCTCTATCGACCCTATTCCAAAAATATACAAATATTCAATCCTCCTCTTCAAACTCCAAGTCGATTTGCCATACCATCTAAGCTCATCCATGGTAGCCTATCCACGTAACAACTCACAGTACAATTTGCGTAAACAGTGAGAACGACCTTTGAATTTTTCATTTAAATGATTAGTAAAACACTTAGCAACTTACTTTCCCAAACTCATTAAGGACAAAGGAAATCAGGCACCGTGACGTGTTTGGATATCTGATGAAACACGGCTCGTTTTTGCATCGTTTATTTGTCCTTCCAAATAATTTCGTTTGAGAAGCCATATCAGACACTTGATACATGTGTATCATCACAATTGAAACACCTCGAATTTCGCTGAAAATACTCCGCTGCGTCGTATTTTCAGATCTTTTCTCGGTGTTTTATATGTGATGAAACACTATATCTCGTGTTTGATATATTACGTCCAACGTAGCGCTCGCTATTAAGGATATTTAACAATTATTTGCCGAAGGCGAAGTGATTATCGAGTGAATATTCACCGATAATCACTTCTATAATAAATATAGTATAAATACGTAGGTGATTATTTCAAAAAAGAAAAGAAAAAACATTATACAACACGAAAAATTTTATTTCATCAAAGGCGCGCGAACGACTGGCAGCCATTTTGTTCGTCGAGGTGATTATCGGCTGATAATCCGAGATAGCGAACCAATCAGAGCGCGCGGTTTTGTATAATCACCTGAGTATTTCTACTAAAGGAGCATAATGCCAGGACCCTTTTTCACAGGCGAGCGGCACATAATGTCCCACCCGTGTGACTCGATCATCTCCCACTCTTGTGCTTTCCATTTTCCCGTAGGTCTTCAGGATCTTTTTGAGGAGCTCGGGCTGGGGAAGTATGTCAGTATTTTCCACGAACAAGAGGTAAGCTGTCAACCAATGTTTACGTGGATTATAGAATGATTTCTTCGATGCAACGGTGTTTAGCATTTTTCAAAGTCTTTAAGCAGGGTTTGGCTCAAAAGTCTTATTATTGGACGAGTTGTGTATCTTCCCTCTTTGACGTCTCTTTTGTTTCCCAACTAAGCAAACAACCTCATCAACGGCACCTTAGCAAGTAGTTTTACAGAAAAACAAACAGTACTACAGTACAAAGAGTGGTCACACTGCATGGTCTGATCTATAGATGAAAACGTTAGACCCACACTGTATACTAAAACAAACAGTACCACAGTACAGTACTGTTCAGTAGCTTTACAAAGAATGGTCACAATGCATGGTTTGATCCACAGATGAAAAAATTAGAACCACACTGTATAGTAAAACAAACAGTACCACAGTACAGTACTGTTCAGTAGCTTTCCATAAAATGGGCACCACTGCACGGGTTGATCCACAAAGTTAGAATCACACTGTAGAGTATACGTTAAACAAACAGTACTGCAGTACCGTACAGCACGTTTTCTGGTTGGTGCTGAAAAGAATGATCAAGTCCTTGGCTCTGATGTTATTAGGACTTAAAGCACCTAAGCAGAAAATTATGTTACTAAACTTAATTTTCTTCAAATCAACCCTATTTACCTTTTGATCTCTTGACCAAAGGTTGACCTGCCGACCTTCTTGACTCTCACTGACGATGACCTAAAGGAACTGGGTATCAGTACTTTTGGAGCCAGGAAGAAAATGCTTCTTACAATCGCAGGTAATTTCGAGAATGTATCTGGTCACGTGTTCCTAGGTCACGTGGGTAATATCGTTTTTCCACTGAATGAAGTAAACGTCATTGAATAGCAGTTTTATGAAGTATGCCCAGGCCTCTGTGTGGCAACTTGTGAAATTTAAAACACGAATTACTCATGAAATATATACGAAGTATGTTATGGTTTCAGCTTGTGTTCGTGTGGTCTTGTCGTGGCGTCTGGTAGGAAATTAAAACGCACAGAAAATGGTTCGTCGCTCATTCAATAATCTTGAATTTTAATGCCCCTAATTATTCCATGCTATAGTTTCAATGCTCTTAATTACTGTTTTCACGTGCACCCTTACCGTTGCGTTTATTAATTTAGTTGTTGCCCCCGCGGGGTTTTGGCCCAGAAAACCCTGCGGGGGCAGCCTAGAGTTCCCCTCGTGTAAACATACAAGGATTTTCAAAAAAGTAAGAAATGCGTTTGACGAGTGGGAAGTGTTCCCGATTTGATGAAAATAGGCGCGCACAGTGGTCGCGGGTAATATTTTAGGAAGCGCGCAAGGTGTTGTCGGGTACGTCTAATTCTTGCAACCGCGAAGTCGCGTTTCTGTCACACAGAATATTAACACAATACAGTATGATTGTAACAGATTTCATTGTCAAATATACAGAGAAATATGTTGGCTACTTACATGGTAAAAGTTTTTAAAACATCAAATTTTCAACACTAGCAGGCACAGTATTTATATTCAATGGACATCGTCATAAACAGGTATACAAAAGCGGAGGCAGCTCATTGCTTATGAATTAATTTAAATTTCCAATTTACTTAATAAGTCTGTCTTAGCATAACTTACTTCAATATACGCGGCTAGTGTAGGTTTGAGCATTCTATAGTAATACTTATCAATATAAATGAAAGAATGAATTCATCAAATGAGTTGCTGAAGTATGAGCACTACACTTTCGCTCAGACGAAGACCTACGCTAGAAACGTCAGCACTCTTTAAATCTTTCGGTGTAAAACTTATCAGCTCGTGTGATAAACCAGTTTTTATGTGACATTAGTAGCTGGCCTTGTTTAGACTTTTGTTGAAACAATTAACTGAAACTTAAAAAAAAAATGACTTCCCGGGGTATTCAATCGATGGAAATCGATGATCGGAAAACCAATCGATCAATCGATGACTAATCGATAACCACACCAATCTTCGCCATCGATTATCAGTAATAATCGATTAATTGACACAGATTGGTATCGATTGATATCGATTGTCATCGATTATCGATTTCATTGATTGGATACCCTGGGATGACGTAAGGTTTGACTCTTTTATTTTCAATTAATAAAACATTTTATTGATACACCCAAACACAACACGTACATTACACTTACATGCACTGTTGAAGTTTTACAATGTTAAAAAGAAACAAATATATATTAATATACAAAAAAGGGGTTTATGCATTAGCTTTAAGTACTATACACATTGTTAAAGAACTGCATGACCCAAAGGCTGAAAAGCAGTGCGTAATAAAAGACGAAAAAAGACATAAAGCTAACCAAACACTGCTTAATTAAAGGAAAAAAATATATAAGACAGATTAAAGTTGAAAAATTAATTAGCAAAAATATAACAATGTATCTAGTAGCTCACCAAAAGTTTGCCTCTCACTACAGGCACCAATCAAGGCTAAGGGCGCAGTTTTTTTGTTGTTCCTAGATTTAAAGAAAAATTCCAAGATGGAATCCAAGCCGTCGAGCCCGGTCCGCGCCGATACTTGTCCCAGATCACCTCGAAGTCATTTTCAAGAAAACGGCTACAGTTCACTTCCGTTTTACAGACGTCATCCAATAGACATAGCGAACAGAAATGGTAAATGGTGACGTATATAGAAGCACAGGGTGTCTCTAAACGTGTTAAGCCCTACCTACCTCCTCTGGCGTGACATAATCGGAAGCAATGCGATGATTAAATTCAGAAAGTGCTTGACTTTATTGCCAAGTTCTTCAGGCGAAATTGGGAGGAATATATAAAATCCATTTGGGGCAATTCTAGCCTTAGAAGCAAATGGATATCTGGATCGTCCATGTATGTACCTGGAAAGAATTTTAGTTTAACGAATCTTGAAGATGGCAAACAGTCTAACGTGTGCATGGTGGTTAGGTCAGGTTCCGGTCAGCGCTTCCGAAAAAAAAATTAAAAATCCTATTAAATTCGGGATTATGTAGTTAATTAGAATACTGCCCAGTAGTTTTATATTGAATGGTTTTGTATATCAATGAACCCAATCCCTTTCCGAGTTTCCATGGTCTGTTTTATCAAGAGGTCTGGAACGATATTGTTGTGAGCGCATGCGGAGACCGTTTGCTATCATCAAGGAGGGGTAGTGCATCATGTAAGCCTTTACAAAATATCCCGAGGGGTAGTGCATCATGTAAGCCTTTACAAAATATCCCGAGGAGAATGTGGTATGCTTACTGGTTTTGCAAAACAACCAAGCCGCGCGTACAAATGTGTAAATAATGAGGACTTGAGCAATAGCCTACATTTTTTCTTATAACTAATTTATAGCTTGAACTTGAATATTGAGACGAATAAGCGGGAAAATAGCTTGAAGTCTTTTTGTGCTGTTCTGTACTTGTTGTGGCTTTTTATGTGACGTCCACAGGGGAGGGGAGGGGAGGCAGTTTTACTTGTCGAAAAGCGCATTATGTATTTCTCACGCATGCGTGGTCAGAAAGGATGTTGACAAACCTTTCCTCCATTTTTCCGGTGCTGCGTATTCTCAGCTTTACAACCGATCAAAAAATTCTTTTGAACGGATTATCCCAAATGACCGCTGGTCATGTGAACGCTGACTCTGTGAACGAGATTGAGCAAATTGCCATTGGACAATTTAACCATAAGAAACAGCGACTAATTAGAGTTAAAAGTGGAGGAATATGGATGTAAAGAGATTGCATGGAAGCAATGTTGTGATCAGTTAACCTGCGACGTTGATTCAGCGTTTGTTGTCGACTTCAAGCCTTTCTCCCGCTTCTCTTCTTGATCACATCAAGTGTGTTAAGCAGATTATAATATTATTGTTAAAACATATTTAGAAGAACGTGCACATTCGCAAGAATGAATAGGAGAGAACTTCGACTTACTGGAGATAAAAGGAAGAAAAAGAAAAGAGAACTAATTTAACTATCGTTTTGAATTCGCCTAGGATGCGTCCTGTTGATTTTATAGATATTTGTGAATGACTCAAATTTTATACAGATGAGGAGAGAATTCCTTAGAATTTTTGAATGCCTCTCTTTTTGGAAGGGAACGAACACAAAGCAAATGATACAATATATAGTTTCGACGGAACCAGTGTTACAACTGCTTTAGGGAACATCACTGGATTACTACAGTTTTGCCAGAAGAAAACAATCCTCTCTGTCCAACTCACCTGATATTAAGCCTCTGTAATTCGCAGTTACGTGTCACATAACCTGTGTCATGTGTTACTTACGCGACGTTTAACTTATGTATTGTGTGACTTTCGTGACACTTAATGTAGGTAACTTTTGATTTTATACCTTTCTCTTTAATAAGCGGCGTGACGCGTTACTTTCTTGATTATAAACCTGCGTGACACTTCACTGCGTGTGAAAATATTACGCAATCCTCTGAAATGTTGTGGTTTCTAAGAATATTTTGGATAGTTGAGATTTTCGGCTGCTATGGCGGAAGAAATGAGAGTTAAGATCGTTGAACATGTCCGTAACGACAATGTCAGATATGAAGACTGGGCACTACAACGAACGTGAACAAAAAAAAAAACAACAAAAAAATACGTTTATGAATACTCTTTTTCTCGCTGATCAATTAGTTTCAATGACTTGCATGTTTTAAATGGTGCATGTTAATCGAATTATTAAGCAGTGGTGGCTGATGTTTTACCCCTTCGTTGGTCACATGTTTCGAAACATTTTCGGACGTGTTCGGGGAATGTTCGGGTTCTTCGGACAGTTTTTGGGAAGTGTATTACTGCACCCGCCACTTAAACTTGACGTCGACCGACTAGAATCGACTATGATTTGCTAAGAGGACGCGCTATGTAACTGGCTTTGTAGTTTAAAATATACGTGAAGCATGGCTAAAGAATTTATTTTGGAAAAAATTATTATCGTTTTAAATTATATTTACCAGGTATAAAGTGGTTACATTTTATTTTTTCAAACAAAAGTTTTCGTCTTGGTTGTTTGTCACTCTCGAACATTGTACAGTTGAAAGGTTAATTTACTGTACTGTAAATTCTCTTTGCTCTGACTAGTGAACGGTTGAAACGATAAAATTTTACCTTGTCAAGTTAACACGATAAAGCTTTTTGGGAGAAGCCAGTCATTAATATGGGTGGCGAATGGTAAATGCGAGACTAAGCGAGACGGCGAGAATAGCGTTTTTCTTTGCGTGCCCGAGACATTTTGACTTTTTAGATTGCGAGACCGAGACTTCAAAGTGTTTTGAGTGCGAGACTCTTTCGTATAAAAATCGAGACTGCGAGACGCACATAACCGCTGAAAAACGAGACTGCGAGACCCGTGAAATTTAACTAAAATTTTGCGAGACCCAGAGTTTTTGAAGGACCATTCGCCAGCCCTGTTATTGGTTGATAGTTGAAATGGCTTTGAAGATCTTCAAATCATGTCAAGTTATTTGGGATCTTGAAACTCAGATTTGAATCAGCTAGTTACTAAGTGAGTAATTAACCCTTTTGGCGTTCAGGTAGTAAGATGAAATTGAGTCTTTTTGCCCAGGGCAAAATTTGATCTTTTCCGACCGTTACTATAAAGACGTTACAGTTAAACTGTTGCTCCACACTGTTGAACGTTTTTATGTCCATATCAACTATGCACCTCTTACCAGGATCTGAGTAGTAATTCTCCTCAGCTAGTGTCATATTTCCTAACATGTTAGTGTGGAGAATTTGTTGTCAGATCAATTTAACACATATCCTTGGGTTGATTATTTTTTCAATTCTTATCACCATCTTTATATTGTATTCGAATTGTATGTAAGGAGAAGTTAAATACTGATCTATTCAAAGGAGTAAATGGTTTTATATGGATAGTATTCCCATTAATTGGAAAAATCTCCAACCCGAGTACCCCTTCGTGACCTTAGGGACGGACCATTGGAAAAGTGATGGGGGAGGGGGGGGTGGGGAAAAAACCAAAAAAAATTCATGCAAGGGAAAATGCCAAGAAAAAAAATTCATGCAAAGAAGAAGGTAAAAAAAATTCATGCAGAAGGAAGGTCCAATTGTGACTTTTTCACACGTAGTAAAAAAAATTCGTGCAGAGGGGTTCACCTGAAAAAAAAAATTCCTGCACAAGCAGTGAGCGAAAAAAAATTCGTGCAAGCTGAAAATTCCCCACCCCCCCAATCACTTTTCTAATGGTCCGTCCCTTAGAAAAAGGCATCCTTTTGTAACCCCCCCCCTCCCTCTCACACTCGGAAATAAGGCACTTGGTACTCACAAACAGCACTAAAGAACATCACAGTTCAACCATTTTGTGTGTCTATTTTTTGGCAAGCCACAGAACTTTCAGTTCTTGCATTGGTCGCCCTATTCAGCCAATGAATGGGCATTTCTTAGGGGGCATTTCTGAAAATTTATGACCGGTTCTTGGAATGACTTTGTTTTACGAGGGGGGGGGGGGGCGTAAGGGTTTGCGGTGATGCGGTTTTGCGTTATTTTTGGTGCGGTTTTGCGGTAATTTTCATTTTAACTCGCGGTATTGCGGTTTCAAGACACTAAGCGGTTTGCGGTTATTACAACATTTAAGTCGCGGTTTTCGGTGAATAAAAATGTCTGCGGTGATAGCACTCCTTAGAACGGTCGGCATCCGTTTGTCTTGCAAGCGCAAGCAAAGTGGTTTGTTTTACAACGCATCAGGGTTCATTACATCAGTTTACAATTTAACTCTGTGGTTTGCAATCACAGCCTTTTCCAGTTAATACTTAATGTGATTAACCGTTTTGATCGTTTTGGCCAATGATGCTTCGATGATGCTATGATGGTATGTTTAATATTAATGTACAATGTTATCAGGATGTATCACAAGTCTTGCCGACGTAAGCTTTCATATTGTGGCCTCCCTGTACGTGCGGTTTCGGTTTTCGGGAAAAAATCCGATGCGGTTTGCGGTTTTTTGGTGTATTTCTGTGCAGTTTTGCGGTTTTCAGACCCCCCTTACGCCCCCCTCTTTTACCGCTTAGGCAATCCACAAAAGTTTGAAAAATATATATATATTTTTAAAAAGTTTACGTATAACTGCCTGATTCTCCGTAAGGCCTGCCTGCAGGCCATATCCCAGGGGGTAGTCGAGCAGAGTTGTCGAGAGATTAACCTGTCGGTTTGAAATGCTATCCCATCATTCTTATCCCCTGAACAGCCTCCCGGAGTGAGTGCGGACTGGGGAGGGTGTTCTGTTCGCAGGCTCATCATTTTCGCCACGTTACTATCTCCCGCGATTGAAATGGTCTTTGCGAGCATTCGCGAGCAATGCGAGCAAGCGATTTTTTTGCGAGCACGAGCAGAGGTAAAAAATTGCTTTGTGAGCTAGCGAGCAACTGTAAAAATTTAGGGAGCACGAGCAAGCGAGCACTCGTTTAAATTTTGCGAGCAAATCGAGCAAAGGTAAAATTTTGCGAGCAGTTAAAAATTTTAATGGACCATTCACGGGTTAGTATTCGTGAAATCTTAAGAATTCACGAAACGCGGTTTTAAAAGACCTATCGTTTTCACACTCATGGCCGCACAGCACTACCTCGTTGTCGTGAAGTCTTGTATTCTAGATCTTAATTGGCTGAGATGCTATGCAGCTACAATATTTACCGGCTCTTAACTCTGCTAAACAGGCATTTCACTGCAGGGAAAATTGCTTTATTTAAAAAACACAGCATTACATTAAGCTCATCGTCCACTCCATGAGTGATGAAATTTCGCCCTCACAAACGTCAGTGGAAGTGTGACCCCTCGCTCTAAAGTTAAAAAGTTTGTAATTGGGGACCCAGAAACTTCGAATGTCTCTATTAGAAAGACTTTCTTTGATTCTTCTAAGAATTCCGTTAATGCGTTCCAAAATTCGATCTTCCATCCAGTAAGAGTCTTCTGGAAACTCACACCATTCATGCATAAACATTGTCTTCAGCACGTAAGAATGAAATGCCCAAGTTATCGTTGCGTACGATACATCATCACCATGTTGATCCACTGCAGGTTCTTCTTCCAAGAGACATAATTTATGCTCATTACTACTATGTAAGCGGGTTTATACTCACGTTTTTAGGTTATTTTCAAATTTGACTGAAAATCTCTGTCCTTTTTTAGCTTATGGGTTATTTTCAAATTTGACTGAAAATCTTGTCTTTTTTTAGCTTAAGGCTCATAAGTACGTTTTAGGTTTGGGAGGTCTCCAAGTCTCTGTAAAGCTTATAAGTACGTTTTAGGTTATTTTCAAATTTGGCTGAAAATCTTGTCTTTTTGGGTTTAGGTTCATAAGCACGTTTTAGGTTTGGGAGTCTCTGCAAAATTCATAAACACGTTTTAGGTTTGGGAGGGTCTCTCTGCGAAAAAATTTGAAAATAATTACGGTTTAAAAGAAAAACCATTGAAATACAATACTAAATGGATCAAAAAAAAAGTTCTGCAGAAAAGCCAGGAAAAAATGGCAAAATAATAAGAAGCTTAATAATAAAACAGTTGGAAAAAATTATCAAAAAAGGGAGTAAAAAATTACCAAAAAAGGTAATTATTAAAAAGTTACGTAAAATTTCAGAAATTGATAAGTTTTTCGAAAATAATCCAAGTCAACTACAAATACCAATTCCAGAAATTGGTTTATTTCACGATCAACCACAAATATTAAGAACTCCAAGAAGAAGAAGGAAATTAGCACCAACTTTTATAAAACCACAAAAACCAATTCTTGATGAGCCGGTACCTGAAATTAATGTTCCAATTCTCAAACCAATAAATAAAAAGCTTGAGGATTTAATCAAAGCAAATATTATAAAACTTACTAATAGTAAAAAATCTCAACCAAAAAATAAAGGTAAAACTTTTTCTGATAGTGTGAGAGATGAATTGAAGGAAAAGAAGAAAAGAACAATAGTTCTAAAAATAAATCCAAATGAAGATGTTCCGCCAATTCGTAATTTCGAAGAAAGAAATGGAAGAACTATTTGGATTAGGAGGGATCTAAATAATGATTTGTCAGAAACAATTTATAATGAGTTGGAACCCCAAATAGAAATGGGGGCAAGAATTGTTTTCAGTTTTTCCGCTTTGATCCAAAGAGGAAATGGAGAGATAGCTTATCACACTCACACATTTAGAAGCGGAGGAACTTTTACTTCTATTTCGGAAATAAGAAAATATATAGAGAGATGTGAGGGTGAGAGATTGAGTTTAGAAGGAGAAGCTTGGATGAGAGCATATTTACCCCCAGAAAAGAAAATTAATAAAGCAGGTGTTAATGAGGGCGGAGTTGTGTTTAGAGAAGTACAAATAAAAGTTATTAATACCAGACAACCTTTAGTTGGGTGTGGAAGATTACCCGATGAATTACGAAAGAAAAGATGTATTTATTCCGTAGATGATAAAGATGATAATCTCTGTGTCTGGCGGTGCTTGGCTATTCTTATGAAAATTATTGGTGGTGAAGACAGACCTGAAGCTCGCGTAGAGAAAAAAGCTCTAAATTTAGCTAGAACTTTTTATGGTAATAAAAAACTAAAAAGAGAAGAAGTTAGATCGACAAAATTGGTTGATTTTGAGAAAATTTCAAAAGTTTTTTCCATAAATATCCGGGTTTATGAGCAGAAAGATATTTCAAATTTTAAAGTCTGGAAATTGGTGTTTGGGAAAAATAATTTCAAAGATAATTTATCAACCCTAAATTTGGGCCTTTATAAGAATCATGGGTTTTTCATCAAGGATTTAGATCTTCTTGCTCAAAACTGGGTATGCCAAGGCTGTAAACAAAAATTTACTAGACACGACGATTTAAAAAGGCATTTTACCAATGAAACATGCACAGGAGGAAAGACAAAAATAGTATGCACGGGAGAAAAGATAAAACATATCATGAATGAATCTGACAAAGTTTTTTACGGGGGGAAAATAAATTTTAGTTATAAAGCATGTAGGTGGATAGAACATCAATCTAAAACTATAGGTAAACATATTCATCATGCGCTTTGTGGCCATGGTGGTGAAAGGTGTTATAGGGATGAAGAGGGGAATGAGATTTTGTTTGACGGATACGAACCCGAGACAAAAACCGTTTTTGAGTTTTATGGCTGTAAATGGCATGGGTGCCCGTGTTCAGAAACCGACAAAATTAAATATAATGAAACTATTGAAAGAGAGAATATGATAAAAAGCTTGGGTTATAATGTAGTATCGGTTTGGGAGTGTGAAAATCCTGAATTACCCAATATATGGTTCAAAAGGAAATTTAATCCATATCCTTATTTTATTGATTACGATTTTGAGGGATTATTGCAAAAAGAAGATAAAAAGGTTACCGATGATTTAACTTTCACCCATACTCACATTCCAGTTAGTGTAGCACTAATCGATAATTTAACAAAAAAACCCGTTTTTCTTTACAACCAAAATCCTGATCTTCTGATAAAAGAATTCGTTGAAAAATTGGAAGAAATAAGAAAAAATATAGTAGAAAAGGTTAAAGAAGAATATCCGCTTCCTGATCAAGATTCCTTGCAAAAAAATGTTTTGCAAAAATATGAAGAATGGTGCAACCAAGTACCTGTTTTGGGGTTTAATAGTGGAAAATATGATATCAATTTGATTAAAAGACATTTTATAAAACACATGACCGAAAAAACTAAGGAGATTTTTATTGCAAAGAAACAGAATAGGTATATGTTTTTAACAACACCGAATTTCAAATTCTTGGATATAATGTCCTACCTTGCGCCTGGGGTTTCTTTTGATAAGTGGTGCAAAGCAAACAACTGCGAAGCCCAAAAACTTGTTCTACCTTATGAAAAATTGGATGGTTATGATAAGCTTTCCTTAGTTGGACCCGTGAAACATGAAGATTTTTACTCTTCCTTGAAAAAGAAAAATATTTCCAAAGAAGAATATGAAGAATATTTACTCGAATTCGAAAAGAGGGGCTGTGTTACAATGCTGGACTGGTTGAAAGAGTATAATTTGAATGATGTTATTCCCTTTCTGGAAGCCCTTGAAAAAACAAGGAGATTATATTATCCAGACGAAATTGATATATTAAAAGATGCCGTTTCCATCCCGGGGGTATCAATGAGGGCTGTTCTAAATAAATATCAAAAAATGAAGAAGAAAGGAGATCCTGAATTGTACGCCCCAGGGCAATATTGTGCCCATAGTTGCGGTGAATTTTGCAAAGACAAGTTTTGCAAAAAATGCTACAAAATAAAGAAAGATTGTAAAATATGCGACAAAAACAAGAGTTATAAATTATTGAAAACGGGTATGGTTGGAGGCCCAAGTATTATATTTACACGATATGCAGAAAAGGAAGAAACAAAGATTCGCCCGCATAAATATAAAAGCCCGAAAAAATGTGAGAGAATTGTTGGGTATGACGCAAATGGTTTATATCTATCCTGTTCAGGACAAGAAATGCCATGCGGAAAAGAAAAATGCATTGAGGTTGAAAATCCATCGGATCCTAAATTTATTAAGAAGATTTGCGAAGATATTCTTGATGGAAATCTTTTCGGATTTTGCCAAGTTGATATTCAAACCCCTGATCACCTAAAAGAAAAGTTTGAGGAGTTCTCTCCTTTATTTATTGTAGACTCCGTTCCTGAATATTTAGTACCAGAGAATATGAAAGAATATCAAACAGCTACAGGAAGAAAACATCTCAAAGACAATAAAAAATTGCTTGGTGTTACCAAGGCAAAAAAGATATTTTTATATACTCCTATGATAAAATGGTATCTTAATCATGGTTTGGAGATTACCGCCATCCATAATATTTTAAAGTATGAATCGGGAAGGCCCTTTGGATTTTTCCCAAAAGAGGTGGCAGACGCAAGAAGAGATGGAGATATTGAGGTTTTATTGGAAAAACTAAGTAAAGCCTTTGATGAAAACAAGATTGACGATGTGGTGAAAATTACCAATGAATTAAACCAATACCCCGATATATTTAAAGTTATTGAAGAAAATAAAGATATCAAAGTACTGATTGAAAAACTAAAACCAAAGTACAAAGGGTGTAAAGAATTAGCCGACACGAATAAACTTAGGGGAAATTCTTTCTACGGGAAAATGATAGAAGATAAAGAAAAACATAATATCACAAGGTATACTCAGGATGAGGAAGAGGTTGAAAAAGCCTTAAGATCTGCTTTCTTTGAGGATCTTAATGAAATAAATGACACATATGAAATAGTAAAAAGAAAAAGATTAATAAAAATAGACAGGCCTTATCAATGTGGAATCGCGGTTTATCAGCTTGCAAAATTAAGAATGCTGGAATTCTATTACGATTTTCTGGATAAATATCTAGATAGAAAGGATTTTGAGTTGATTCAAATGGACACAGATTCAATGTACATGTCAATTTCAGCCGAAAATTTGGATGATATTATAAAACCCGAAATGAGAGAAGAATACTTTAGTGGCGGAAAAGAAAAATTCCTATCAACTTCTAAATATCATGACAAGACTCCGGGTTTGTTCAAAAAAGAGTTTGACGGCATTAGAATGATTGCTATTTCCTCAAAATGTTATTACGCGGAGGATGAGAAAGGAAAGGCAAAGTATAGTTGCAAAGGTACAATTCATAGACAAAACGAAATGAACTGGGATAGATACATGTCAGCTTTGAAAGGGTCAATTGATATGGCACAAAATACAGGTTTTAGAATCAATGATAACCAAATTGTGACATATACACAAATTAAAAAAGGATTGAATGCTTATTATGATAAAAGATGGGTTTATGAGGACGGAATTCACACAAAACCATTATTTTAAAACAGAATTAGGGGGTAACTCTGTATCATCCGGAATAACCTGTAATTCTTCACGCACAAAACCGCGCCTTGGCCCGTCTTCCAAAAAATACAAAACCGGTTGATTAGGAGAAATTCTACTTCCAGAAATATAATAAACTTTTATGCTCCAAATGGGATCTGTGGCTCTTCTTCTTTCTCCACCCTCAAGTTCCCCCGGAGCTAATAAATATCTAACCTTAACTTCAGTTGGTAGTCTAACCTCATCAAGCCCCACCGCGCGTTTGTAATTTTTATTTTCAATATTCACCTCTTTCATTTTTATAGCCTCATCGGGCTCTTTACCGGTTATTCTCATAAGTTTATTATTCAAGGTTTTTAGAATAGCTGGCAATCTTTTCACCCATACTCTTGATCGATCATCACTGCTCATTTCTTGGGCATATTGATGACTAAATAACCTTTCTCCTAATATTTTATTTGCGTTTTCCACAAATGCTTGTGCTCTATGATTACCGGCTTCACTTCTCTGTATTTTCACATTATGGTAATTCATGAGTTTACTAACTTCGCCCATAAATTCTTTCCCAGGATCAACCGTTAAAGTTTTTGGGAATTTTAATCTTCTAGAATATATTTTCTTAAAAGCTTCTGTTATCTCTCGACTTTCTTTTGAGGTTAATGGCTCAGCATCTTTATATCTCGAGGCGATATCAACCACAACTAACGCATATTTATATGTTTTTCTTCCGACTTTATCATGCGGCAAAAATAATAAATCTGCTTGGTGAATTTGATTGGGCTTATCCACAGTCCAGTGCGGTCTAGGTATATATTTAGGAGTGGGTAGATAGATTTGCCATATTGCCTGTTTCTGCAACCATTGTTTTGCCTCATTTTCACTTACTCTGGCCTTCTCTGCCAATTTAGGAATTGCAGAATATCCTTTCCAATACCCTTCGGCTGAATAATATATTTTTGTCATCATTTAAAAATAAACAAGTATCTTATAAATTGAAATGGTTGAGGAGGAAGAAGAAATAAAATTTACCGAATACCAAATCAACACTATGAAAAAAATTATTAGGAAAAAAATTCTATATATGGAAGACGGCGATCAAATTTTTAATATAATGATTTTAATTCCCGGGGCGAGAGAAGGTTTATTAAAACATATTTCCAAGTTAGAAAATAGGACAACACAGGTTTAAAGGTTAACCAAAGTATCTTATAAATTTACAATGACGTCTGAAAAAATTAACCCAAACAGAATTCCAAAAGAACCCTTTGGCTTGAAAGCAGAATCAACCCTAAATCGAATTACTCTAAATCCATCCACAGCCAGCCCCGGAGAAACATTATACATAAATATTCCAAAACTCGCAGAGAATTTAGTGATTGTGCCCGGAAGTGTATCTCTTCTATTTGATTTAGATGTTGAGGGACATGCTAATAATACAGTCGTTAATAATTTGGGTCGCAATCTTGTAACCAGACTGAAAGTTCTTTTTGGAGGAGAAACATTGCAAGATACTCAAGGATATGATTTATTTCAAACATATCATGATTTATTCTTGTCCGAAGAAGAGCGCGAAGATAGATTAAAACAAGGTATTTCTTCGTTAAATATCAGAAAAATTAGAACAAAGGCTGGAGATATGAAAACCCAAGATACAAAAGAAGTTGTCTTAGCTAATGTTCACGGCACAAAGTACAGAATACCAATAAATCATTCTATTCTAAACGATCACGGTGTTTTTTATCCGAAAGCGCTGGAAAATCATCTTATATTTGAGATTACACTTGCCCCAATCGCTAATATTCTTATTTATTCTGACACAACTAAAGCACCAGCATATTCAATCAAAAACTTAGAGTTAGAATATTCTTCAATTTCTAGCGAATACTTAGCCCGCGAGGCTCAGGCCGCTTATCAAGTCGGCAAAGGATTTTTTTATGAAAATGTTACTTTGCACAAAACTTTTACATTTTCCATTGCTGGAGATGGTGTTATTAATCAGCATATTAATTTACCGAGAAGATCAATGACAGGAATATTGTTTTTGTTTTTATCACCTCAAGCCCCAGGAGCAAGGGATTCAGAAAATTTTTATAATCCAGGTATATCTTCCGTAGAAATTGATGTTGATGGCGTACCAAATAGAATATACTCTAGAGGAATGATTCCGTCCGATCTTTGGGAATCCGTGAAAAAAAGATTCCGTCGGGATGATGGTTTGCAAATTTCTTTGAAAGAAAAAGAATTTTACGCGGATAAGTTTGCACTTTGGGTTGATACTAGAACTCATCCAGATAATGGTATTCACGGCGGCGGACTTGCTCTAAATAATACGCACGATGGGGTAAAAATAGAAATTAAGAGGAAACAAGGCGGAACTGGAACCATAACTTGTCATATGTTTGTCGTGGCTGACGCAATGCTGGAGATTATGAATTCAAGTTTGAGATCAATTAAGTACTGACCGAAGGGAAGAACCTGACCGAAGGGAAGAACCTGACCGAAGGGAAGAACCTGACCGAAGGGAAGAACCTGACCGAAGGGAAGAACCTAAATTTAAAAACATTTAGTTATGATACAAAAATCATGGAAGATTTGCGAGATAAAATACCATTTCATTGTATTATAACTGGACCGACAAATTGTGGAAAAACAAAGTACTTAATTGAACAGCTCCGCGGGCCATTCCGGAAAGTTTTTGAATATATTGTGTTAATTTGTCCGACTTATTCTAAAAATAAAACTTATCATAATTTTGCTAATAAGGATGAGCGTTTTTTTGTATTATCTCCGGATGCAAGTAACGTAGAGGAGATTAATGAGTTACTAACTGTTTGCCAAATTTTATTCTCGGGAACAAATACTTTAATAATTTTGGATGATTGCGCCGTTTCAAACGATCTGAAGAAAAGATCAAATAAGTTCATAGATTTGGCATTCTCCGGAAGGCACCACGGATTATCAGTTTGGGTTCTAACCCAGCAATTGACATCCATAGCAAAACCATTCCGCGAAAATGTAGCTTGCGTTGTTACTTTTCATAATCCGTCGCAGAAAGGCATGAAAATGTTTTTCGAGGATTACGGAGGAGATTTGGATTATGAAATGGGTAAAAAGTTTATGCATCTCCTGAAAACAGAAAAATATTCTAGGTTATGTTTATCTTTGAGATATCCATTTAATTACTATTTAGAGATACCAGAGGTGGTTTAACAAAAAGATGTCGAACTTGGAAGATTATATTGAGGAAAAACAAAATGATGATTTTGCGGTTAAACAAGAATCACTTACCATTCTTGCGGTACTAGGAACAACAAAAGAATATTTAGGTGTTGAAATGAGTCTTGGAGATATAAAGAAATTATCAGAACAAGATACAGAAAAATATTTTAATCGTTATCAGTCTGTAATGGGTAAGAAAGTTAGCGGGGGAGTAGTGGATTCATCCCTTCAATTAATTTCTAAACTTATTTCGTACATGGTACCCTTGGATGATATAGAATCTCTTTGCAATGATCTGAAGAATGATGATTTGGTTAATAGAGAACTATCAAATATTGTTGGCTTCTTAGCATTGAAATCAGGAAGACTGGCAGCACTTGCTAGCGGATTATTTCAAGTAGCTAAACACATAAAATTCAACAAAAATCAACAAGAACCATTTAATGATAGCACAACTGGTCAGGAAACTAAGCAATCTGCTGAAGGTGTTGATACAGTATACTAATAGAGATCTAAAAACTTATTCTCTGCATCCAAAATAACATGTCAGAACAAAATGAGCAAAGTACCGAGAGAATCACTGCTGATCAAGTACCTGAAAATACTGATACTAAAAAGAAGGATAAAGATCCTAAAAAGGTTGCTGCGGGAAAGAAATTAGCTGAGTATAATAAGAAGGCAAAAGAAGCATTAGCTAGGGAGATGAAACGAGATCAAAAAGTAAAAAAGAAAGAGGAAGAAAATACAATTGGTGAAGAGAAATCTTGGATTCCAGAGTTATCTTTTACTACTGTTTTATCCGTTGTTGGGTTGGGGTTTACAGCATTTGATATTTTTATGAGGTATCAGGAAAAAGCCAGAACAGAGTATTCTAATAGGATAGCTGATTTATCGCAAGTTCCTCAATTGCCGCAACCAAAAAAGATATCATTTTCTGCAACTCCAAAATCTTTGGGAATGGAATAATCATAAAGTCATTTAAAAGTTTCACAAAGATACAGTAAAAATTATGTCTACAGAAAACAAACTTGTGAAAACTGTAACTGATTCAGCGGTACTCATCGGATTGGGAGCTGGGGTTGGGTATGTAGCTAAAAAAGTAATGAAAGAATCATTTTTGAGTGATCCATCCGCAAGTATAACAAATTACGCAAAATGGGTTGTGGTATTATCCGGAAGTATGTATCTAAAGTCATACTTAGAAGAACAAAAGATTTTACCAAAATAAGATGGCAGCAATAGCGATGATGCTTGGAGGGGCAATATTGAATGCAACAGCATTTACCGGAGGAAATTATCTTGCAAAATATTTATCTGGAAAGAACGTTGATACAGAAAAAATACGACACGACAAGGCAATGGAGAAATATGAAAGAGATTACCAAGAATATCAGGAAAAAAGACAAAAAATGCTTGATTGGAGAATGAAGAGAAAAGATGAAAAATATCAGGCAACAAAAAATATTTCGACTACAAATCAGGCCTTTGAATTATATGGGCAAATGACTGAACCTAAATTCTCTGATTATTACAAACCAAACGATGACCAAAAGACTGGGGAAATGGTATATGTCGGGGCGGGGATGTTAGGTTTAGGATACGCAATAAGTAAAGTATTATAATGTTATGTAACCAGTAATTGGGTTATATAACATAAGTTGAACACCAGATTAAAACCCCATGGGGGGAGGAAGGATAATTTCATCATCATCATCATCATTTTTTTCCATTTCTTCAGCCGCATATTTACTATCTGAGCATCTAACTTTAGTTAATCTTTTCCTTTCTCTTTTTGGTTTTATAACTGCTTCATAAAGTTTTACTTGAAGGGCAATACAAGTACCACTAATAAATATTGATTCAATTTGTATTACACCTTCTTCAACCTGACACCCTGTGCCTAATAATTTTAATGGATCAATTTCCTCATTATTTTTTGAGTCATAAAACTTGGTTGTAATTTTGTCTTCTCTTTTTTTCCAAAATAATTTTGCATACAAGGTTGGCCCTCTATCTGGAACTCTAACCAACGAAGATTTTTCCGTCTTCCAATATAGGGGATTTAAACCTCCTTTTTGTTTTTCAAGCTCATTTCTTTCCAACTCAAATTTTCCAATTTTGTCTCTATTCATAAGTAAATGATCAATGCAATTGTCGACAATTTTATTGAATAAATCAATCCATTTTTCTTCTTCAGGGGTTGGGCTGCTCCCACCCCATAAACATAATGGAAACACATATCCCGTAATTGCACCCGTTTCTGGACTTGTATTTGTGGAAACACCATAAGAAAATAAATTACCAGTTTTAATAACAAGTTCTCCTTTTGTTCCATCATCATTTTCCGTAAAGATTTTAATTCTTTTATATTCAACTTTGGGAATTTTCCCAGGGATTTGGTCAACAATTGGTTTGGTAAATATCATTCTTTCTTTGGGGTTATAAGTATTAATATCTATTAATTCGGTAGTTTCGTTCGACATTTTATTTCTTTTTTATTTACTCCTCTTTTCTTTTAAATCAATTTTTCTTTTATTTTCCGAC
Organism: Ricordea florida; assembly: GCA_949710005.1. Lineage (NCBI taxonomy): Eukaryota > Metazoa > Cnidaria > Anthozoa > Corallimorpharia > Ricordeidae > Ricordea > Ricordea florida. Next base: position 752,448 of record OX453283.1, on the reverse strand, counting down.
TCAAGGTAATCTAAAGATTTCTTACTGTTGAGTAAAAATCATGGCAGAAGGAGGATTAGATTTAGACCCAACTGAATTAAATGAAACAAAAGATGAAGATAAAAACAAAGACTTGTCCTGGGATGGCTACCTCCCAAAAACCGATCCCTTTGGGGTGGGGAAAGAAGGTGACCCTAATAATTTTGATGAAACGGATTTACTACTTGGAAGAAAACCATCAGAAACGCCTGTTCGAATAACATCTGCTAGTTCTTTTCAAAACCCCAATTTTGCAGATAATCCTCAATCATCATTTGAGGAAATAGCTATGAATCGTATGGAAAACTGGGAAAAAAGAAAAGATGAAGCGTGGGGAGAAATTTTAAGAAAATTTCCAGGTGCTAAACCTCTTTTTCATTTTGACTATAACGAGTTTGGTAAACTACAAGTTAAACTAAAGCGAGACAACGCTGTATGGCATGATTTTTTCGATGAAAATGGTGATATTAATAAAAAACTCCCTGCCGGCATATTGAATGCGCTGGGTAAAAAAGCGGGAGAAGTTGTGCAAACAAATGATAATATTTTATCTCAATTGAATGAACGAAATGAAGAAATTAGGGATTTGCGTAATGCATTGGAGGGTTTAAGACCGGTGGTGGAAACAAGTCAAATCGAAATAGCTCGATATGCTTCAATTGAAAAAGATTTGAGGAGTATTATCGAACGACAACAAACCGAAATGGCTGAAAAAGATAGTTTTTTAGAAGAAGCAGTTAGACAGAAGATTGATTCAAGACAATATGCAGAAACTTTACTTAATGATTTGCGAGAAATCAAAACCGAGAATGAAAAGGGAAAGAAAGATTTGGCTAGCTTGAAAAATATAGAACAAAGTAGAGATAGGTTGGCTAAAAGGGTTGAAACTTACGACGAACTAGCAAGAAAGCAGTTAATATTAAACGAAAATGAAATGTCAGAGATAGGGAGAAGAAATGAAGAAATACTTAAAAATATGACATTACGAGATCGGCTAAAGTATTTATTCAAAAAGTATGGTTTTACAGTTTTTGCTGTTCTAAGTGCGGTAGGAGTAATCATTGGGGTGATAGTTTCTAATCTTTCAAAGGGTTTATCTGCTTTGGGTAGGGGTGTAGGTAATGGTTTGAAAACTATTGGTAAAAAGCTGGGTGAAATATTGCCGGGGATGGTTGGCGCAATAGTTAGCTTTCTTTTCAAAACCGCGGGTCAGGTTATTGGATTTTTAGGTGAGAATGCTTGGCTTTTGATAATGGCCGTTGTTCTATATTTTGTGGAAAGTATAAAAAGGAAGAAAAAGTAACAATTTAAAGATAACATGCCGTTCAGTAAAAACACAATATGGCTGACTACAATGGAAAAATTTATCCTCAATTACCTAATAATAATGCCCAAACGCAAAAGGGAGAAAGCACAATCAATTTCAGATTACAGAAATCAAGTGAAGTTTTGCAAAATCTCGAAAAGGAAATTAGACATTACGAAGAAGTGAGGAAAAAATATAATAGAGCAAGAGGAATATGCACGAAAATTAGTGTTTCTGGTGGATTTGTTTCAGTTCTTCTATCAGCAAGCGGTTTGGGAACTTCCCTCACTGGATTAGGAGCTATAGTTGGAGTTCCTTTAGGTGTGGTTGGCGGGGTTTTTGGGGTTTTCTCAATCGTATTTGGATTTGCATCTAAGAATCTTTCTGGTAAAGTTAGTAAACACGAGCAAACTGTTGCCATTGCAAAATCAAAATTAAACACCATTAGCGATTTAGTCTCAAAAGCCCTGAAGGATAATGACATATCCGATCAAGAATTTTCCATAATCTTGGCGGAGTTGGAAAAGTTTCAAAAACTGAAACAAGAAATACGACAAAAATTCAGAAAAGATTCAGAAAAAAACTTCGACATGAGTATAATAAGGAAGAAAGTACGAGAAGATCTATTAAAAGAATTAACCAATCCGGCTGGTTAAAGATTTCTTTTGAGAAAACTGAAGTTGGGTGTAATTGTTTCGCTGGAGTTAATAGAGAGGTTAATTAAATTTACATCTTATTCTAAAAGATCTTTCGCTTCGCTGGTTTAAAGATCAGATAAATTGGAAAACAAAAGAATAAGATGTTATTGGACGATTTCAAGAACAGGTATCCCAAAGCTAATTTGGGAAAATTCACATTCGTGAATGACTCATTCGGTGGGTATGTTAAATGGGAAGTTAATGGAACAATAATCATGTCGGATGATGATCCTTCCGGAAAAACCTGGACAGAAAATCTTTCTAATGATTTAAAAACACTATTATCGCAAGATTTGGGGTTGAGTGAATCAAATAGCCTGAGTTCATTTCCAAAGAGTTTAACCATGACTACTCAAATTTACCCTATACCAGCCATTAACTTTGATGACTTTACAAGTGACATAACAAAAATGCTAACCTCACTAGATATATATGTTTCAGATACAAAGAAATTCACAGCCCCAATGAGAAACATATTTACAAATCAAATTGTGACTTTCAAATCTGGAAAACAAAGCAGGAAATGGCTGAACTCACAAGATTTCAATTACTGGCCGCAACAACTTAACTTTGCAGTTTGGTGCGCAACATCTGGTTGCGGAATTAGTCCTTTTGAAAGCCTAAATTACCCCAAAGTAATAAATAGCTTCATTAAGTTTCATATTTATTTCACAATACGGCGGATAATATATGAATTAGATGTTCCTACTCCTGATAAGGACTCATTTGTAATAAACAATAATCAATGTAATAAAACAGCATATAAACGTTTGTGCTCAGAATTTGGGATTAGTAACACAGAAGATTTTAGATTCAAAATTGGAACAAATAATGGATTGGGAGATATATTTTATAAATACGATGAAAGTTCTCCCAAAAAAGAACATTATCCTGGGGGTGATAATAAATTTTCAGATGACCTAACTGAGAGAGAAAAAACTGTTGCCAAAGGATTAGAAAAATTTTTCAAAAAAGGAGCAGATTATGATCACGTTAAATTAGTTTCATTTATTCGTAATGATGTCTTTGGTGATTTCAGATATGCTTGGTTTATTCCAACAAGTGGGCAAGGGCTCACTAAAGCCGGGCTCGGAAGATTAAATCGATCCGTTGAAGCTTTTGTTTACTGCATACTGGGGGCGCAAGTTAACACAAGAAACCCTATTTATGGAAGTGGCGGAGGAGCAATCGAGACACAACAAGAATTCTTATATTTATTTGAAAGTAGTGTGTTGGAAAATGATATTTCTAGCTCTATCCAAAGATATCAATTATCTGTACAAGAAGCGAAATTGCGGCTTGATTTGGCTGTTGCTCCTGGTGTGTGGTTGATGCCAAGTAATATGATAATCAATACTGAAAGTGTGGTTGGATATAATAACAAACTTATGAAAGCGACTGGTGATATGAAATTCGGGAAAAATAATTCTGTAAATGCAGAAACAAAGTCTGTTGGAATCCCGAGTAGTCTGGGAGCAACAAAGGTTTTATTAAATACCAAACCGCAACCAATGGCGCCTAAAGTAAATGAAAAAGATAAGCCAGAAAAACAGAAAGAAGAAAAAGTTGGTAATATAGAAACAACTACTCACCAAAATAATCTTATTGTTTTTGCAGTAGGAGGCGCGTTAATATCATGGTTTTTATTTCGTTAATGTTTTGATTATATAAATCTAAAGATGAACATGGTGTAATCAAAACAAAATGCTAAGTATTACAATATATGATTCAGAAACCAGAATTTATTTAGATCCACCGCTGAAAAATATTCGGGAGATACAGCTCCTGGATTGTAATATGCAAACTAAAAGATTTATTAGTTTCAAGGACCGGCAGACAATATTCAATGATAATAATCAACCCCTAATAATAATACAACCTGGTACATATTCTTTGCGTGATATTCAATCAATCTTTCTTAATGATACTGTTAGGGAAAAGATAACAATCATTGAGACAGACACTGTTGACTATCTTTATTCCAATAAGAACTTCAAAATAAAACTTACGAGAGGATTAGCGTTTGGTTTAGGCGTGCCTGAAGTTATAAATCCAGGTAAATTATACCCCATAAATATACAGATTAAGGAGCCATTGAGACTTATGTGCAGTATAGTGGATAATAGGATGTCATATATGAATAACACCAAAAATTCTGAACTTGTGAAACTCATGCCATCACACCTACTCGCGAACATACCCTCAAAGGATTATCCGACAATTCCAGTTCAAAAATATGAGAATCCCATAAACCATTTCGATTTAAGTATCTTAGACAATGAATGGAAAAAACTTGATCTGAAGGGTTCTCCCATAACTTTTAGTTTAAGATTTAGATAAATTTTTTGTTATGTAACCAATAATTGGGTTATATAACATAATTTTCAACATTCCTTACAATGATACTTTTGTTTATTATGTTCGCATATTTGTGATCCACCGCATTCTTTGCAAAAACTTTTTTGCTTGTTATGAAAACATATTTCTGAACCATCACATAATACGCAGTACGATTTTCTTTTCCCATGAACGCATATTTGTGATCCACCGCACATTTTGCAAGAATATTTTTTAATTCTATGTTCACAATAATAATAATAATTATACATTGAAATAGCTTTAAAAAATAACTTATCAACATCCTCATCTGGAAATTTTCCCAACTCATTAATTAAATCAGCTTTAATCATTTTATGCCGACCCTTAATTTCCAACTGCCTTGCAATAAATTTTAGTTGCAGAATATTCAAACTTTTTAATTTTTGATCCATTTAGTATTGTATTTCAATGATTTTTCTTTTAAACCGTAATTATTTTCAAATTTTTTCGCAGAGAGACCCTCCCAAACCTAAAACGTGTTTATGAATTTTGCAGAGACTCCCAAACCTAAAACGTGCTTATGAACCTAAACCCAAAAAGACAAGATTTTCAGCCAAATTTGAAAATAACCTAAAACGTACTTATAAGCTTTACAGAGACTTGGAGACCTCCCAAACCTAAAACGTACTTATGAGCCTTAAGCTAAAAAAAGACAAGATTTTCAGTCAAATTTGAAAATAACCCATAAGCTAAAAAAGGACAGAGATTTTCAGTCAAATTTGAAAATAACCTAAAAACGTGAGTATAAACCCGCTTACATAGTAGTTCATTTCTTTTTCTCAAGACCTTGAGTATTTTTACAGCTGCCTTGTGCACAAGATTTGGACTTTTCGCAATGCGTTTAAGCAAGATGCCTTCTGCAGATGAAAATGACAACCGCCAACATGGCCGCGCCTTGCCCGCTTCTCCTATGGTGGATGCAACCAGGTGATGGCCAGATTGAATCACTTCTTGGAAAACAGGAAAACCAGGATGGCCCCTGTCGACACGGTCCTTTATATCTGAACCCATCGGCCATCCATCCATCTTGATACACAAAACAAAATCAATATCAATGCTATAGTTTTGATATTTGTGTCCATTCCATTTCAACTTTACAGTAACAGGAATCTTTCTGAGTTCGACCTCAAAGTTTTCCGAGTCTAGCTTCCCCCAATATTCTTGCTTCAGTGTCTTTAGTGCGTCCTTCACGTATTCCTTAAACATTTCCAGCAATTTTCGGGGTTTCAATTGTTGACTTCTGGACATGTAGGTCTGCCAGCGCCTACGAACAGAGGTGTCTAATATTTTAAGATCAACATACCCCGGGTCAGGAACGTTTCTGGGGATATCTCTAGCAGCACATATCCCAGGCTTCGATAATTCTCTTAGGCAAATCATGTAGTCAAATTCATCAGGACCCACTGTTTTTAGATCTTCGTAAAAACTTCCGCTCTCGAAGACGAAGTTCCTAAAGAGCGGATCTCTCTCGCCGATTTTGTGAGCTACTTCAAAAACCAAACTTATTACAGTCTCTTCGATTTCTTTAACTTCGTCGTGATGTCGGTCAAAGTGAGCTTCTTGGAGCAACTGTTCAAGCTGTTCGCTTCGTATGCCAGACATTTTTGGGCCGACCTAGTGTATAGTGTGACAGAGTGGCCACAGATAGCGGCGCATAAGCTCGCACGGGATTAGTAATACTCCGTTAATCAGGGAATGTCCCAGGGAAAATAACCTAGGGATTTTTTTCAGGAAGTTGGTTATCTTATTAGAGCCATTTGGTTTTGACTGCTGGTGAGAGAGGTGATTTCAGAAAGGAGAAAAAATTACTGCCAACAGACCCGGAGGGAAGAATAAATACGTAGGGCTAACAGGATGATATCGGCTGACCAAATAATCATAAAAGTGTGCGTACTTGTTCGCTGGGAACAAGAGTTCTTGCCAAAACCCCTCAGGCTCATCAAGAGTCGAATGCTTTGAGCCGTAAAATTAATCTGTCCTGTCGAAACCGGATATTCAGGATATTGTCAGTCGGGCAGATTGAATTGAGGGCGAAGTCCGCCATATTGTATTCCTCATTTCGCTGCCTGTTCCAAATTCACGGATCCTACGGTGCAAGCAGTCTCCATGGCGGCCTTGTCTGGTTCGTCTCCCAACGCTTGGCTCATCTCTGGTATAATATAATTTATTCATACAACTGACGTAAAATAAAGGACACAAAGCATTTTTAACAATGTACCTAACCCTCACTAACGACTAAAGAAAATGAATGTTATATTACACTGGGCATGACCCCAACGCTTCCTGCCACAGAGTGTGGGTGACGAGCAGGCAACGGCTCCTAAGGAGACTACGGTGCATGCGCATACAATAGTTCTTGTTCAGATAATTGCATTGGCTACCAACGGCCGCGATTCTTTTGACAGAGCAAGGATTTCCGAGAAAAACCGGAAGTACTGTAGAAAATGGCAGGTATACGAAGCAAACGGCTGAATGAGTTGCTAAGAGAAGCTTCCTTTGACATAGAGGACGAGGAGGTTAAAGAAATCGAAAAAACTGTGTTTCGTTTGGTTCAGAACGTCGCTGAAAATATCGGCGAGGAGGACCCACTTTTCAAGAACTTCGTTATAAAAAGCGGAAGCTTTTACGAAGGTCTTAAAGCCGTTGGTCCCGATGAATTCGACTACATGATTTGTTTAGAGGAGCTGTCGAAACCTGGGATATGTGCTGCTAGAGATATTGTCAGAAAAATTCCTGACCCGGGGTATGTTGATGTTCAGATTAAAGACAGATCTGTCCGTCGGCGCTGGAAGGCCTACATATCACGCAATGAGAACTTGAAACCCAACGCACTTCTCTACAGGTTTAACACACTTATACAGGATGCCATCATGATGAAGAAAGCGAAGCGAGAAAGCTTGGGAAGGTTGCATCTAGAACATGTGGAGGTTGAACTCAGAAAGATTCCTGTTACTGTAAAGCTGAAATGGAAAGGAGACAAATATCAAAACTATAGCATTGATGTTGATTTTGTTTTGTGTATCAAGATGGATGGATGGCCAATAAGTTCAGATATAAAGGACCGTGTCAGCAGGGGCCATCCTGGTTTTCATGTCATCCGAGAAGTGATTCAATCTGGCCATCACCTGGTTGCATCCACCATAGGAGAAGCAGGTAAGCCGAGGCCATGTTGGCGGTTGTCATTTTCAACTGCGGAGGGCATCCTTCTTAGACACATTACAGAAAATCCGAATCTTGTGCACAAGGAAACGGTAAAAATACTCAAGGTTTGGAGAAAAAGAAATGAGGACAATTTGAGTCTCTTCGAAGAAACAGCAGATGTGGATCCCGATAGTTTTCACGTATCCTACGTAATGACAACTTGGGCATTTCATTCTTACGTGCTTAAGACAATGTTCATGCATGAATGGTGTGAGTTTCCAGAAGACTCTTACTGGATGAAAGATCAACTAAACAACCGCATCCAGGGAATCCTCCGTGGAATGAAAGGTAGCCTTTCTAACAGAGACATAAAGAGTTTCTGGGTTCCCGACTACAAACTTTTTAACTTCAGAGCGCGAGGGCGCACTCGCACCCAGAAATGTGAAGAACAACTAGAATCACTAATAGAAACACTAAAGAAACTGACGCTTTAAATTCCTAAACAAACAAGGAATCTATTACACGTTTGTGGTTTGAGGGCTACATATTATCGGTATCGCAATATAACACAAGAAAAGAAAACATCAATAAATAGATAGAATGCAAAACTTCTGACATGGTCTGGAAAGGTATTCCCGGGATCCTGGATTTGATCAAAATATCGTGTGGGATTCGGGAAAACACAAAATTTATTGACGGGTTCAGGAATTGACTACCCCCCGGGAAGCGGGATTCCCCAAAATGTTCGCACGAGATACGTGACATTTTGCCTGTCTATCGGGAATTCGGAAAATCTTCACGATCCAAATAAACGTACCACCAGCGAAAGCGAATCAGCCAGGTGAAGACTAATCAAACCAAACCAAAGAGTTTGTCTGATTAATAATGTCAATAAATTTAACAAAAAGTGCGGGATGCGGAATTATCGTGAAAAAAGAGAAGCGGGAATGCGGGATCAGGACCCAAACCAAACCGGTTTACACTTCATGCCAGTATGCCATATAGTGTCCCTCGCCCATCACAATGGTGCGGGAGACTGTATGGCATACTGGCATGAGGTATATTCTTCCAGACCGTTCTGACGACAGAGTTTGATAATTTGGTGAAAACCACAACCAAAACAAAGTGTCACTTCATTTTCTCCTTTAATATCTTAGAACCAGCTATAACGCCATTTACACCCGAGTAGAAAACAATATATTGAAAAATACTCATTTCCAATCATGGTTAAAGAATCCATGGTGTTTACTCTCTAGAAACCGGACTGTGGTACAGTTTGTTTTGCTATACAGTGTGGTTCTAACTTTTTCATCTGTGTATCAAACCATGCAGTGTGACCATTCTTTGTAAAGCTACTGAACAGTACTGTACTGTGGTACTGTTTGTTTTATTTATACAGTGTGGTTCTAACTTTTTCATCTGTGTGGATCAAACCATGCAGAGTGACCATTCTATGGAAAGCTACTGAACAGTACTGTGCTGTGGTACTGTTTGTTTTACTATACAGTGTGGTTCTAACTTTTTCATCTGTGGATCAAATCATGCAGTGTGACCATTCTTTGTAAACCTACCCAACAGTACTGTACTGTGGTACTGTTTGTTTAACTACACAAAGAGGTTCTAACTTTAAAACTGTCAAGGCAGATGCTTGTCTCCTCAACTGAGCAAGAGCAGTGCAGAGCACATAACTCAAGCTTATAAAAGGCTCATGTCTGACTATGCGTGAACATTTGAGCGATTCATAGTATTAGACAAGAGCAATGCACTGTTACCAATTGAGACATTACTGAACAGTACTGTAATCTGGTAAACTGTTAGAGTCAACATTCTTAAAGAAACAAACATCACGTTTTGCACAAAGAACGCGTGTGACCAGGCGGTTCAGTTCCTAAATAAATTAATTTTGACAATAAATAATGGTATTCGTTTCAAATTTCGTACTTCTGTATACCAAGGATGGCTTCCTCGTATAAAGTCAATCAGCACTAACTCATGATAGAGCGTTAGTTACAGAAGCCGCTTTGTATTAACAGAATTGATGCTTAACTTTCCGGTAGGGTTTTTCGTTAGGAAAATTTGTGTTCTATATATACGTTTTCCGGAAAATCGTTGAGGCGTGGAATTATCGTTGCTGTGAAAATTACAGAGCTAAGAACTGGTGCAAAACGCGCCAAACGGTAAATGGAACACGCTTTGCCATTCGCGACTCTTTTGAGGTATTTGCGGAATATTTCCTATGGTGGTAACCACAAGGTCGTGTTCTATTTACATCTCAACCGGAATTTCCCGGAACTTGTTGTAAATAGAAAGCGCACAGTGTATTGCTTTTTGTTGCAATGCATAAACCGAAGAAATCGCCACTTTACTTTGGACAGTAAAATGAAAAAATGCTATGGTGGCAAGTGAATGCATAGAGGTGATCAATTAGCGGGGATATTCTACAGTTTAAGCTCACAAAAACACTACATACGCTGCGATACCTTATTTGGATAGGCCACCTCACTTGCTTAAGATTTACAGTCAGACATTATATTTATGCAAAATCTTTGTTGATCTGCTCTCCAATTAACCACCTCCTTATTTCGCTTGTACCGGCACCAATTTCATAAAGTTTTGCATCTCTAAGAAATCGTCCAGTTGGATAATCGTTTATATAACCATTTCCTCCTAGAAAACAAAGAAACCAAATGAAAATGAATGTTTGAAAAAGAAACAATAAGCCTGTCACAGGCAAACTTTACATCTTGCACTTATTTACCAGCTATGCACGATACCGGGCCATATTGGTGGACGACGAGCGCAATCACCAGTGCGCCAATCCTGTTCCCCAAATCCTAATGCAGGACATTAATATTTTGTCCAATGAACCCAGTTTCATGGCCTTACTTTCCTAATTCTTCAATAACACTATCAGAGAACATCTGAACTAGCAGATGTACAGTCGCAATCCGAGTTTTGCCAATTATTCGGAGAACTCGGATGACCATTTTCCAAATTAGCTAATTGTTAAATGACATTTTAACTCTGAAGTAAATGAATCAATCAACTGTTTGTTTGATGCACGTACCAAGAATCTGAACAGCATCCAGGGCAACCTGAGTGGCATTCTCTGCTGCATAAAGAATGGCACCTGCACAATCCTGCAACAAAAAGATGACAACGGTATGACAACTACAGTATAATATCAACATGGTGTAAGTTCTGAGCTGATCTAACAGGGTACATACTTAGAACATACTAATTTTTCTTGGACAATTCTGTCCAAGGGGGGAAGGTGCAATTAGGTTATCCCTATGTGAAGCGCCAACCCAAAGGCCACACCACAACACTGGGAACTACGTCCTGTACTCTGTACGATCAGTGTCTGGGTTCTTTAACGTCCCACTAAATTATCATGAACAAGGGTTGTGAGACGGGACCTACGGTTTATCGTCCTTATCCGAGAAGACTAGAAAGTCTAACCATTTGCAGATGTTACTACATTATATTTCTTATCTGCTTGGGTAGCCAATCATGGTGCAGAAATAAATTTAACTTGCCTTGATATATTATATTAGTATAAATCTACTAGCGTTCTATCACAAATGCCGCGCTCTGATTGGCTACGCTACCCACTATTTATTCTGTGATAGATAGTGAGTAGCGTAATGGCGGCCGCTTCTTCACGTTTTCCGCGAAGTTTCCGTGAAGAAGATTTAGACAGTTTACTGGTCGAGGCTGTTCCAGAAAAGACAAAGTTTTGAACGACTAGTAGATTTATACTAAAACAATTAGATTATTCACTCTCGATTTCTATGCGTGATAGTTGACTCGGGCTGCGCCCTCGTCAACTATCACGCGATAGAAATCTCGAGCTCATAATCTAATTGTTTAATAGAATATACTGTAATATAATGTTAAAATATTGAATTTATCAATCCATTAGTGTTAACAGACCTTTGTACTAACATGTCCTGCATCACAGGCCCTGGCCACTGAATACACATAACTTCTGCAAGCACTCAGACGAGTGTACATATCAGCCATCTTTGCCTGAACCAACTGTGAGTAGAATACAATAACATCACTGAGAACTTAAGCCCTTGCCATACACATCCTTATGTGTTAGTATGGAGAATGTGATGTTCACTCCCAAGATCTGAGTAGTAATTCTCTTTAGTGAGTGCCATACACTTCCTTATATGTTAGTATGGAGAACTTGATGTTCACTCCCGACATCTGAGTAGTAATTCTCCTTAGTGAGTACCATACACTTTCTTATATGTTAGTATGGAGAGCCTGATGTTCACTCCCAAGATCTGAGTAGTACGGTAATTCTCCTTAGTGAGTGCCATACACTTCCTTATGTGTTAGTATAGAGAATTTGATATTCATTCCCAAGATCTGAGTAGTAATTTTTGTTAGTTAGTACCATACACTTCATTATACGTTAATATGGGGACTGTTATATTGACTACAAAGATCTTAAGTTCAATGCTCCTTAGTGAGTGCTATACACTTTCTTATGTGTTAGTATGGAGAATTTGATGTTTACCCCAAAGATCTGAGTAGTAATTCTCCTTAGTGAGTGCCATACTCTTCTTTAGATTGTATGAGTTAGTACAGAGAATTTGGAATTAACTCCCACGATCTGAGTAACCGGAAGTAATCCTTAGCAAGTAACATACAGTGTTTAAATCGTGTTTGCTGTTAGAAATTTTTCTGGCTAAGTTCAATATTCTAGAGTTGATGATGATGGCTTTCATTTCTACTTGTCTTTTCATTTGACAAAGGACTGACAAAGAAAGGAAAAACTGCATCATAAGTTCATAACACACTTCAAAATCTACGCACCTGGTGTTCACCAATTTTTTGTCCAAAAGCTTCACGGACATGAGCATACGGAAATGCCACATCGATGCATGCCTGCATCAGACTGCAATTTTCAGGGAGGCACAGGTCATGCACTGGACTTTAAAACTGCAATAATACTCATTTTATAGTTTATATAAAAATCAGACAAAGTTTGATACTATTGAACAATTACATTATGAGCAGAAGACTTTTATGGGGTGATAGTTGATGAGGCTGAAGGCTGAATCAACTATCACCTCTTGGAAATCGAGAGCGAATAATCTAATTGTTTCAGTAAAAATCATAATAAACGAATCTTGTGTCGGTGAGAAAAATACCAAAATACGAAATACTTTGCTACTGTCTGAAGGCATCGCCATTTTGAAAACGATCTTCAACCAAGTGCTGTCTAATGGCTGATAGTCTGCAGTAGCTCAGCCAATCAGATTGAGGCATTTGCATTAGTCTACAAGTAGATTTTTACTACTCTGAGTTAGTTAACAAATGCAATAAACTGTACAGAAAAGTAGATGGTATTGAACATACATGCATTTATTTCATGTCTCCTCAGGGCTCCCCAGTGAAATATTTAACAAATCACATGGACTGTTCTGTTAAGAATTCCAACTGGTTGGAGGCAGACCAGTTGGCTAATTACAAGCGTGGTCGAGGATCTGAAACTTGGGATAACTGTATTACATGTCCAGGTAGTGGTCAGGACGGGAATTGAACCCAGGACCATGACCAGATTACAAGTCCAGCCCCTAAGCACTCAGCCATGGTGCCAACTTATAGTAAACTGCAGATATGAAGTGTATAGAATTGCTTACCCAAGAGGTCCTGCTGCCAGGATTAGTCTCTCTAGATCCAAGCCACTCATAAGAACATAAACACCTTTACCTACCCCTCCCATAACATTTGCAGCTACAGGAGGTCACAGGACAGAGAGAAAGAACAGCTTTAAGGTTCAAATAGATCAAAGTACAGTCAATATACACTTTAAGATATTACCCCTCTTCTGAGGAATTTGACAGGTTCCCCTCCAAAGGTATTACAGTAAAGCATTAAAACCACAATCTGATTGGTTATTGGGCAAAAGACAACAAGGATGTCATTGGAAAAACTTGGAGACATGGCCAGAAATGCACCCAAAGGCTGAAATGACAGATTTGGCAAAATTTGTATTTTAATCAAGGGCTTCAATGGCAGATAGGTAAATCAGCTTTAATAAGGGTCCACAGAACCAAGGCCAATTTAGCAAAATTATGCAAAGGGTTTCATAGATTTGGCACATACGTGTAAGGAAATCTGCTATATCAAGAGGCCATGGAAGCATGGCAGATTTGCGAGAAATGGCAGATTTGGCAAACTTTCACCAAGGGCTTTGGCAGATTTGCTAGATAAATTAATCAGCCTTAGTGAAATTTTGCCAAATCTGCAATTCCTGCCATTAGGGGCATTTTGTATAGGTAATCAAATGGTTTCAAGTGCAATTTGGTATAAATGAGCACAAGTAAATTTTTCAAAGACTGAAAAAACACTGCATGAGCCAGAAAGGTGAGTGTAATTTGAAAAATTTACAAGTGCTTATTTATACAAACTTGGACACAAGATCATTTGATTACTTGTTAACAATATACCGTATTTATTCACTTATAAGGCGCACTCGGTTATAAGATGCACCCTAAACTTTCAAAGACGATCTTGACAAGAAAGCAAAATGAAAATTTCGCCTAAATACCCTGTTATAAGATGCACCCAGAATTATGGGAAATTTTGTTGACCATGTTCGTTGTCATTACAAAATTTTCTTCCATAACTTACTAATTGCGATGCTTTCATTCTCAAAACAAAAGCGAAAAAATCACATGTTACAAACAATAGCAAAAAAGTCACACTTTTTAATTCACTCAAGTCGTCCTTCTCGGGAAACAGGGTTTTAAGTTATGAATACTGATTGATCCGTTTTTACGTTACAAACAATACTCATCTGACAGATCTTTCATTCATTGCAAAACTCATCTTACTCTTCGAAAATTCATTCAGCGTACCGTAAATCAGTAATCATGCCAAACACTTGTCGTCATTCCTATGATCTAAACTTCAAGTTGAAGATCATAGCAGAGGCGGAAGCCGTAAACAACAATCGTGAAATTGCTCGAGAATACGGCATATCGGAATTGATGGTCCGTAAATGGAGAAACCAACAGCGAAGGACGAAGGTTTGTTCTTTCACCTTTATAATTTTCGGAGCATTTAATAGCGGCCGTGACAATTCTTCCCAACGTTTTGTAGTCAAAATTGCCTCGTTTCGTGGGAGCGAGGTTAGGAATTTGTTTGATTGTTTTTGACGTGAATCATTTCAAGCACGTGCTTTGGAGCACGTTCACTTTTTGTTGAAATCACCTTGGCTTCGTTTTTCTTAGCATTTGTTGTTTTTAAATTCGTTGTAAAGTCAATTATTTCAAGCACTTCGCTTCAAATCACCTGGCTTTGTTTGGGTTTCTTTTTAGAACCAACAAATCGGATAAAGTCAATGATCAACGTTTGTCTTTTGTTTATTCATTTGCTGTAATTTAAACTCATTTCAGTAAAGCTTTGATTTTGGGGAAATTTGGAAAAGTTATATTTTGTTGCGCGAAAATACTCGGTTATAAGACGCACCCCGAGTTTTGAGCAGATTTTAATCTCACTAGTATATTTTCTCGTAAAAAATGGTGCGTCTTATAAGTGAATAAATACGGTACATGCAAAATCCTTATTTCAAATTTCTGCACTAAATTTCAACTTTCTGTTCAAATCGCATGGTCAGGTGTGTTTCGGTTCAGTGAACATGACTTTGAATGACCTCTTGCGCACGTAAGCAGATATTGAGAAACTCTTCTCTTTTTTTTTTTTCAGTGCTAAAAAGGCCATAATTATAATAAAGAACTTATTAACCTCATCCATTCAGTCATTACAAATAAATCTCAGACCTCAGCCTTGATGTATTGACCTTGCTGTCACTTGGTCAATAGATCAAGGTCTTGGTCTGAGATTCCCCTGAAATGACCTCACTCTTGGTTAATAAGTAGTATTTACCTGATTATTCTAAAGTGATATTACATTACTTAAATACTTCTGATTATGAACAAGAGGCTTTCTGACATCTGAAAACAAATGAATGATGTAAATTTATTACCAGGAACTTTGCAATCCTCAAAGACCAGTTCACAAGTGTTAGAGCCTCGCATGCCAAGTTTATCTAACTTGGGACTTGTTGAGAATCCCTCCATACCCTGAAATTAAACATGTTATTCAGATCATTCGTCATGTTTCCGACAGTTAAAGAACAATGCAGCTAAAGCACATGCATGGACAGGGAGGGGAGGGATGAATAGAAAAAGTCATTCAACATGACAAACACTACAAGATTTACAGTGACTTCTCATAAGCTATAATCATCCATTCTTTTGAGTCAATAATTTCCTCAATTCTAATACTCTGTTTTCTTGATGATGCACAAATGCATAGTACCAAGATTATAAACTTAAAAAGCTATAAAAAATTATGTCCTTTTAATTTATGCAGTCAGTTACTTAGTAAGGTTAGGTGCAAAAGGTTACTGTAGGTTTTCAAACCCTGGTTGGTTCATTACTGTTCTTAATAAAGATATAAATATTTACGACTAATAACAAAAATTAATTTCATTCAATTTAAAATTTCCTTTCAGACAATCAAGAGCAAATGGAAGCAGATAAGACTTGGCTTAACAGTTAACCTTGGCTATTAATATTTCTTGTTCACTTGCTTAAGTCACCAATTTGAGAGATAGTTTGCAGTGTACTTTAAGAAGTTATACTCTACCTTTTCAATCAAGAAACAAGTAATTCCATGCTGTGGTTTAGGATTTTTAGGATCTGTTTTGCAATAAACAACTAAAACATCAGCATCAGGACCATTTGTTATCCACATCTTGGTTCCATTCAAAACAAAATAATCCCCTAAAAACAACAAGAATATTTGTCAGATAAATCTAATGGCTGAGAAGCATTATCAAAAGAGGAAACCCCAACTGACAGATACAAAACCAGGGGCGGGGGGGAGGGGGTGGGTGGGTTTGCAGGGGGTGCTCAGCCCCCTCCGCAAAAAGATGGCGCGCAGCTTTCTAATATAACTTGTATTCTGCAAAAAAATACACATGTGGTTTATTGATGTTGAATTAAAACATGAGTCAAAAGCCTTCTTTGTTGATTGCCTTTAAAATTTGTTAACATCACCCATCAGTTATCTCGTTCCTCAGAGGCGCACCATCTCCACTATCAACTGGAACCGGGTAGAGACAAAAGTGTTGGGTTGTGATCATCAAGAGAATGGCCTTTAACGCAATCTCCAGGATGGCCAAGGAAACTACCCACACCACAGAACATGAAGCAAGGAAAATCAAAGTAGCCAGGGCTATGCAGGAGAAGATAAAAGAGCTTGGATGGCCATAGGAGAAAGTACAGACAAAGGAGTTTTTCAGAAAGACAGCAATAGTACCTCCTAGCCAATAACCTTTTTGGCTGCCAGTATTTGGCTGGTTTGACTTTGTTTTGACATAGGATGCTTATAGACGTTTTCTTGGACATAATAGGGATGTTGTAGGTTAAAATGAATTTTGGGTCAAAATTGTTCCAGATTAGTACATTTGATTTGGTTTCATTAGTTTCAGATTAATTTCCATAATCCTCCAATAATCCAAAACAAAGGAAATAACAAATCAAACTAGTTTGGAACCATTTTGAACCGACATTCATTTTTATCTACAACAGGGAGACTGCCTTTTTATGGGTATACTACCTTTTTTGTCAGCTTTAATCTTCATTGCAACAACATCAGACCCTGCTCCTGCTTCACTCATTGCGAGAGCACCAATATGTTCACCACTTATCAACTAGAAACACACAATTTAACAAAGGTGTAATATCAACAAATAAGGAACACTATTGGACTGTAAATGCTGTGATTCAATTTTATCTTGATTTACATCTTATCTACTGCAACTTTGTTTATGCTTGGTTTAATTTTTAGTTTAGTGTTTTTGCTTCATTTCTTGCCTGATAACATAATTATGGTAATAAAAATAAGACAGGAGTGTGTATAGATAATTTCTGAAGAGAACTTTACCTGAACTTTACCTGAGCTTTTGACAACCAGAGTGGAAGCCACCCTCAGTTAAACACTATTTACTGCAAAGACAACTTTTGCTTGCAAAACCTTACTCAGCGAATAAAAACATCAACAGTACTTAACAAAACTTCTGCAGATACATCTGGTAAGATAAAGTTTACAAACCATCACTGAAGCTCCTGAGTTCAAAACATTTTATATGCTAGGTAGCCTTGATATGATTTTCAAACATACCACAGTATGTAATTAAATTTGTTTGTTTAACCATGCAACTGCCTTGCTTTAGTGGAAGGTGGGTGCCTGGGATACCCAGGGGTTTCCACTGTGGCCAGCCAGCCCCTAGATACAATACTGCCCCCATGGCTGGCAAATCCCCGCAACCCAGCCATGAGCCCCATTCCAGGGACCTGTCACACTGATTAGGGTAAACAGTGGAAGGAAGAAAAAATAGGGATGGAGGAGAGGGAGGACGCTAAATTCACCGCTCCACAGACCACTGCACGAACACTGGACAAAGAAATTTGCCGACCCTAGCAATGTACAAGGCTACTGCATACCATATGAACCAGCACTCATGGGATTGACCGCTGGATGCCCACTAGGCTTGTGGGTCGGACTTGTGGACTGCTTAACCACTAAGATTCTGAACTGCTTGACCACTAAGTTTATAACCGCTTAACCGCTAAGCTTGTGGACCGCTTAACTGCTAAGCTGATGGTGATTAACTTAGTTAAATTAAATTTAACCAAATTAACAGCAACTTTCAGAATTATATGTAAATCTCAACCAACCTTGGGAAGGTACTTTTCTCTCTGAGAATCATCCCCGTTTCTCACAATCTGATTAACACACAAGTTTGAATGTGCACCATAGCTCAATGCAATGGATGCTGAGGCACGGCTCATTTCTTCAATAACAACACAGTGGTCCAAGTATCCAAGACCAGTCCCTCCATATTGCTCTAAAAAAAGCCAAAAAGGAAGTATGATACAAAATCTTTTTCTATGTTAATAATTAAAAAAAAACTTTTAGTTATTATGATATTGGCAAATCAATGAATCAATGAATGAATCAATCAATACTTTATTCATACATGTAACACCTAGGAGCTGTATAAGCTTGTTCAGAATATATGTGTGTGTGTGAAATTGCATTCACAAACGCCATACCACAACACAAGGATCTACATCCCTACTCTTTGCATACAGTGTGTTGGTTCTTTAACGTCCCATGAAGTTATAAAAACAAGGCTTGAGAGACAGGACCTATGGTTTATTGTCCTTATCCTAGAAGACTTACTGATGTCATTGCAAAGGCAGCACTTTCTCCTCAGTAATTTAAAGAGGCCATGAGTGACATTCTGGCTGAGGTTCGAACCCAACAGTCTTCCCATGCATGAAATACCAATATTATTTTACTGTCTGTATGTGTAATTTACTGATATATGAACAAACCTGGAGCTGTTATTCCAAGAAGACCTAGGTCTCCCAGTTTTCTCCAAAACTCCTGTAAATAAACAATGACAACAACAATTACTCATCAATTATAAGAAAAGACAGCGGCCTGAAAAGAAAAATGAGACACTGACTTGACATGATTTATTACTGTTCCAATAAGAACAAATGGTAAACAACTTACCCTTAATTGTGAAAAGTTATTTTCTTTATCAATCTGATCTGCAAATGGAGCAAGTTCCTTCTGACAGAAGTTGTATACTGTCTCCCTCAACTAAAACAAAGAAAGAGAGAAGAAAAAAATCCACTAATAAACAAAAAGTAACAAAACCAGAAACATAAGAGCTAATATCAATCGGGTGTCTATAGATAAATACTGACTATAAAAGCCAATTAATTCTAGCTTGTATAATTCGAGATCAATCGGATTTCAGGTCAAAATGGCTCCAAACCAGTTTGATTTTTTTTGTTTCAGATTAATGGAGGATTATGGACATTAATCTGAAACAAAGGAAAAAACAAATCAAACTAGTTTGGAACCATCTGTTGTATAGCTCTGAGTTGGTGGTTATGCAATACATTTCTGATGACATCTACATGTAGGCTGTAATATAAGTTACTGCTGAAATGAGTGAAAAATCGGTGTTTCCTCGGTGTAAAAACCTGTTAAGTTTTTTCTGTTTTTTTTTTTTCACTATTGTATTCCTAGCCTCTACTGTTATGGTTTCCTTGCTCTACGTCACTCGTGAACGTAACAGGTTTTTACACCGAGGATGAGCCACAAATCGTCACTGCTAAAACAAACAACAAAACAACACCAAAGATTGGTGATCATTTATCGATGTCTTCATACAAATTCATTTTGTACTTTCTATCTGAACGGGTTCCACACATTTACGTTCTCTACAGATCGATTCTCGACCCATATATAATCTCAGATTGGTCAGTTCTTCTAGCACATGGCCAACACCAACCTGTTTTTGTTCATCCGTGACTCCCGAAACATTGTCATCTACAGCCGTTGACAAATTCCTGAGTACTGAAAACCTAGAAGAAGGTAAAATTACATTTCTGAGAACGTTTTTCGTGAGAAGTCTCCGAAGTGTAGCCATTTTGAATTCCACGGATTCATTCCCAGAGCCCGCGTCCCCTCGATTTCATCGAGCAGGGTTTGGAACGTTACCCACCATAGCGTGACCCCTGCGAGGACAGGAACCACCGTGACATGAACCATCGTGGCATGAACCACCGTGGAATGAACCACCGTGGAATGAACCACCGTAGGATGAACCACCGTGACATGAACCACCGTGACATGAACCACCGTGGGATGAACCACCATGGGATGAACCACCGTGGGATGAACCACCGTGACATGAACCACCGTGACATGAACCACCGTGGAATGAACCACCGTAGAATGAACCACCGTGGGATGAACAACCGTGGAATGAACCACCGTAGGATGAACCACCGTGACACGAACCACCGTGACATGAACCACCGTGGGATGAACCACCGTGACATGAACCACCGTGGGATGAACCACCGTGACATGAACCACCGTGACATGAACCACCGTAGGATGAACCACCGTGGAATGAACCACCGTGGGATGAAGCATCCGGCTTTAAATACTTTCAATTAACACAAGATTTGTTATTCTTTATTTGTGAAAACATTAAATAGGTCCCGGGGGGGTACTCCCTTACAGGAGGCTAATGGGGATGTGCCGCTGGATGGGGTAGCATTTTCACAACTGCAGTGACTATAATGGGGTTGCATTTTCAATAGAGTTACTAGAATGGGGTCGCAAATTTTCGAATTTTGGGGGTAAATAGGGAATCAAAATGGGAAGATTCTCGGTTAAAAAGACCAGAAAGTTGTTTATCAAATTTAACAATAAGCTTGCATTGACCGCATTACATTCCGTTCTTGAAACCAAAACTTAAATATTAACCAGTTACTCAATAGCACAAAACCACGTGTCCAGAACAAAGTCCACCGAAACATCAGTGCTACGGCATTTACTTTTCTACTGGATTGTTATCGTCCATCGAAGATAATACAGCGTGGATCTTCTTTTGCATTAGCGAGCGTTTGATCTCTTTTGCTTGGGACTTTAAAAAATTGTGTCAATTCATTTTTGGATGACTCGGCTTTTTACAGGATTGACAAGGTAGATGCATAAATAGAAAGTGACTAAGTTGGGATCGCAAAAATTACATTTTCCAAAAAGTGACTAAGATTGGCCAAAAAATAGACTAAAATGGGGTGGGGGCTCTGAGAGGCCAGCGGCACATACCCAGCAAACATTAACCCAAGTATCCCCCCCCCCCGGGAAATAGGCATGTGATGTGTAATTATGGGGCTGCTAGCACATTTTCCATTCTAATTTTATTCTGATTTTATTTTAATTATAATAATAAGATTTTATAACTTCAGCTAGCACATTTAACAAAAGCTAATATTTAATTAAAATTTTATCAAACTTTTCATAGGTGAGGCGTAGTAATAATATATCAATGCTTAGCTAATTTGTTGCAAAATTGTGTGAAGATGGCGCGCGGATCTGGCACATTTAATAATAATTTAAAATAAAAATAATTTAAAAGAAAGAAAATAGAATTTAATAAGAAGAATAATTAATATACAAAATGGAACAACAATTACGAAGATTAAATGTACCGCAACTTAAATGTATTGCTAAAGAGTTGGAAATTAAAGGAAGTAGTAGAATGTTTAAAGCTAATTTAATTAATGAGTTGGAAAAATTTAAAGATGTGGATATTGATAAGTTAATTCAAAAAGTTTCTATAAAGTATAATTATACTTGTGTACATGGAATTAAAAAATATCTTTGTAAAGAATGTGGCGGATCACAAATATGTATTCATAAAAAAGTAAAGTATCAATGTAAAGAATGTGTTGGATCACAAATATGTATTCATAGAAAAAGAAAGTCTTACTGTTTATTATGTGTTGGTTCACAAATATGTGCACACAACAGACAAAAAAATTTTTGTAAAGAATGCGAAGGATCACAAATATGTGTACATGATAAACAAAAGGCCCATTGTAGAGAATGTTTTAAAGATAAAAAATAAAATAAAAAAATATGGCAAAACTTATTAAACTTTCTTATTTTAATAAAGAAAAATTACCCCTTTTTGATTTTATAGAAGAAATTAAAGAAGATTTGTTAAAAGATATATCAAAAAATCGAGGTTTTATTCATCCAAATAGACGACCTAATATTTATTTTGTAATTAATTATGGTGTTGATCATAGAATTACTTATTATTCTGATGAAAATTTTGGTTTAGGTGGTATATGTGTTGATAATTTTTGTAAAGAATTATTAAAACAAGCCACTGTGGAGTATTATGGAAATATTTGTGAATATGCCTATGATAGGGATTTTATTTATTATGATTATGTTCCTGGATATAATGCATTTTGTAATAGACATGATTATGATGATGAAATTTATGATTATATTAACAAATATAATGATTATGACCCCGATGGCGAGTTTTGTGAAAAATTTTATTCAAAGTATGGCGAATTAATTGATTTTGGTTATTACGATAAAGAATATAATATTAATAATTTTGATAAAAAGTATATTGTTAATTCAATCGATTTAAATATATATTTTAGAAAAGATTTACATGATGATTTAATAAAAGCAATTCATAAAAGCAGATTATATAAAGATATACATGATGAGCTTATGATTATATCATGACATCCATATAGATATTTAGATTGGTGTATTGATTTTGAAGAGTTAAAGTTTTTGAAAGAAGAGGTATGGGGGAAGAAGATTAATATTATCTAATTATGTTATATAACTCAATATAAGAGTTACATAACAAAAAAATTTATCTAAATCTTAAACTAAAAGTTATTGGAGATCCTTTCAAATCAAATTTTTCCCATTCAGAATCTAATATACTTAAATCAAAGTAATTAATTAAGCTATCATATTTTTTAATTGGAATTGTTGGGTAATCTTGTGATGGTATGTTTGCTAGTAATTGTGATGGTTGTATTTTTAAAAGATCAGATTTTTTACTATTCATATATGACATTCTATTATCAACTATGCTACAAATTAATCTCAATGGTTCTTTTATGTTTATATTAATCTCATATATTCTGTTTTTAATTAAAATTTCTGGCAAACCCAACGAATTTTGTAAACCCCCGCTTAGTTTAATGTCAAATGATTTATTATTTATTATATAGTTAATATTATCACCGGTAAATATTAATATATTTTTACCTTTTTCAGTTATGCTAATTAATGTTTTTATATCATTAATTGAATATGTTCCAGGATTTATTACCATTAATTTATTATTGCTTGTATCGCTTATTTGCTCTAATTTTTTGAAAATAATCAATCTTTTGGATTTTATATTACAATCTAGTAGTTGTAATTCACTAACATATTTAATTGGCGGGTCTAAATAAACCCGTGTTTCAGAATCATACATTGTAATGCTTAACATATTTTTTGATTAAATTATATTCGTTTTTAGATTATTTATCAAAAATTGATTATAATCTTAATTAATTAAAAAATTAAGAAAATGGAAACTAATATACTTCAGAGGCGCATATATCTTGAACCAAAATATTTGGATAAAAATATTATGAATCATCTTTTAAAAACAATCAATAAAGTAACGTTTGGTGAATGTGATAAAGAATATGGATATATTATTTCAGCAAATCGTATAATAAAAATTGTAGATAATGAAAATACTTTTTTTGTTTTAAAATTTGAAGCAAAAACATATAAACCAAAAATTAAACAAAAAGTTGATGGTGTAGTATGTAGGGTTTATGAAGAAGGTATTTTTATTAATGTTTTTGAAAAAATAAAGATTTTAATTCCACATATTTATTTGAAAGATTATAAGTTTAATGATGTTTTTAATACATATGAAAATAAAAATAACAAAATTGGTTTAGGAGATAAAATTAATGTTGAAATAAAAACAGTTAAATATGATAAAAATGAATTTGGTTGCATTGGTTTTTTAGTTTAAATATTTTGTTTTGATTAATCTTTAGATTTTTTATAATCAAAACATTAACGAAATAAAAACCAAGATAACCCACCGCCTAAAATCATAAATAATATAAGATTGTTTTGATGTGAATCTGTATAATTATTTTCTTGTTTAACTTCATCAGTTTTTGTTTCTTCAACTATTGGATTTAGTTTTCTACTATTTGTATTTAATAACGAAACTTTTGAAGATCCTAAATTATGTCTTATTCCAACAGTTTTTGTTCCAACATTTATTGAATTATTTATTCCAAAGGTCATATCTTCTGTTACCCTTTTCAAATCATTATTATATCCAATAATGCTTTCTGTATTTATTATTAAATTGCTTGGCATTAACCAAACACCAGGAGCTACAGCTAAATCAAGGCGAGATTTTGATTCTTGAACTGCTGTTTGATAGTTTTGAATAGATTTTGAAATATCATTTTCAACCACAGAGTCTTCAAATATTTTTATAAATTCATTCTGAGTTTCACGTGCGCCTCCTCCTTTACCAATAATTGAATTCCTAGTATTAACTTGAGATCCCAATACGCAATAAACAAAAGCTTCAATTGATCTATTTATTCTTCCTAATCCGGCTTTTGTTAATCCATATCCAGATTCTGGTATAAACCACGCATATTGAAAATCTACAAAATGATCATTTCGTAGCATAGATATTAAATTTCCATCTATTTTCTTTCCACCGTCATCTGAAAATTTAGCCGAATTGCTTGGCCAAATATTTGCATCAGGATCGTAATTTCTTACAATTCTAACATTTTGATTTCCTCCTCCTTGACCATGAACGCTTCCAGGAGGTACGTATCCTTTCCCATAGTCAATGAATACATCTCCAACTCCGTTATTTGCTCCTCCTTTCCATCTAAAATCAGCTAAAGGTTTATTTAATCCTTTAAAATCTTGATTATTGCTTAAGCCAAATTCTGCGCATAAACGATTATAAGCATTTTTGTTGTATGGATTATTTTTTAAAGAAAAAGTTTTTTCTCCGGGTAATGGTAAATATAATTCATATAATATTCTTCTTATTGTAAAGTATACGTGAAATAAAATAAAACTTCTAATAACTCTTGGATAATTGAAACTATCATTTAAACTTACACCACATCCTGATGTTGCACACCAAACTGCCATGTTTAATTGTTGAGGCCATTGATTAATATTTGGTTTATTTAACCAAGCTCTAGCTTCTTTACCGCTATTAAGTCCTACGGTTTGATTTTTAAATATATTCTTCATTGGTGCAGTAAAATGGTGTTTATCTGTAACATATATATCTAAAAGTATTAGCATTCTTGTTACATCATTAGCAAATTCATCGAATTTAACTCCAGGTATTGGATATGTTTTGTTTGTAAATGATAAAGTTTTTGGAAATGAACTAAACTTAGTTTTATTTTCTAATCCTAAATCTTTCCATAATAATGTTTTCAAATCATTAGAAAGATTTTCAGTCCAAGTTTTACCAGAAGGATCATCATCAGACATAATTGTTGTTCCATTAACTTTCCATTTAATATATCCACCAAATGAATCATTAATAAATGTAAATTTATCAATGTTTGCTTTTGGGTATCGTGTTTTGAAATAGGTTAATAACATCTTAATTTTGTATAAAATATAGAGATCTTTAAACTTTTAAAATTAAGATGTAAATTCTCTTCTAATCCCAGCAAAACAATTACAACCAACATCAGTTTTTTCAAATGAAATCTTTAATGTGTTGTACTGGTTAATTCTTTTAATAGATCTTCTCGAACTTTTTTCCTGATTATAGACATGTCGAAGTTTTTTTGACTTTCTTTTCTAAATTTTTGTCTTACTTCTTGTTTTAGTTTTTCAAACTTTTCAGCTTCTGCTAAAATTATAGAGAATTCTTCATCTGATATTTTTCCGTCCTTAAAAGCTTTAGAAACCAAATCATTAATAGTGTTTAATTTTGATTTTGCTATTGAGGTCGTTTTTTCATGTTTGCTAACTTTGTTTGAAATCCTTTTAGAAAAGTAGCCAAATCCAATAGACAATCCGCCAAAAACGCCACCAACAACCCCCAAAGGAACGCCAATAACAACGCCAAAACCAGTAAGAGAAGTTCCAAGACCGCTTGTTGATAAAATAACTGAAAATAAACCACCACAAATACTTAATTTTGTAAATATAAGTCTGGCTCTGTTGTATTTTTTACTTACTTCTTCGTAATGTTTAATTTCTCTTTTAAGATTTTCTAATACTTCACCAGATTTTTGTAGCCTGAAATTATTAGGGCCTGTATTTTGTAAAACTGGATAAAGTCCGTTATTATTAGTATTTAAATAAGTATTTCCGTTGTAATCCGCCATGTACTTTTTACTGAAAATTACGTTATCTTTAGATCTTAGTTTCGTTTTTTCTTAATATTTTCAACAAAATATATAACTACAGCCATTATTAATAACCATGCATTCTTACCTAAAAAGCCAATAACTTCGCCGGCTGTTTTGAATAAAAAGCTAACTATTGCGCCAATCATACCCGGCAATATTTCTCCCAATTTTTTACCTATATTTTTTAATCCATTACCAATACCCCTTCCCAAGGTAGATAACCCTTTGGAAAGATTAGAAATTATAACCCCAATTACTAAACCAACAGCGCTTAAAACTGCAAATACTGTAAATCCATGTTTTTTGAATATATCTCTAATTCGCTCTCGCAACGGTATTCTATTTTCTATTCTTTCTGTTTCCCTTTTATCATTTTCTATATCTTCTCTTTCTTCAACAATTTCCCTTCCTAGATTTTCACTCTCATTATTTTCTTCAGGGGTTTTATTAGGTTTTTCATCTATTAATTTTTTTCTTTCAACCTTTTCAGCTAGTTTTTGTTCTTTCTTTTTAGTTTCTTCTTTCATTTGTTCAACAATTTCTCTTCTAGCGGGGCCAATAGCTTCTTTTAATCCCTTCGGAAGTCTTTGATATTTATTTTTAACATTTACTAGTTTACCATCTAAAATTTCATATTGGGCCCCTTTTCCACCTTTGAACTGAAAAGTTGCTTTTTTAATTCCTTCCCCAATATCTCTAAAATAAGAGATCATTTTATTTAGTTTTGTTCTTGGGTGTATTTCTAGAAGTTCTTCTTCTGCTTCTTTTTGTTCATTAATTTTTTCGCGTAACAACGGCTGCCTTTCGCCTCCGAATGAAGTTTCTTGTTCTTCCTCATAACCATTATTTTGATAACTTGTTGACGCATTTGTATTTGTATACATTTCCATAGTTTCGTTATTTGCATCATCATCATCATCATCATCATTATCTCTTGATAAATCTTCTAATGGTATATCTTCTTCCATGATTTTTACTCATCAGTAAGAAATCTTTAAACGAGCAAAGCAAAATAACTATAAAAATTTACTGACCGCATAACCTAAAGCTAACATTCCGCCCCCAACGTATAACATTTCGCCATTTTTTTGATCATCGCTTGGTTTGTAATAATCAGAAAATTTTGGTTCTTGCATTTGACCATACAATTCAAAAGCTTCATTTGTTTTTGAAATATTTTTTGATGCTTGATATTCTTCATCTTTTTTCTTATTTTCCCAATCAATCATTTTTTGTCTTTTTTCCTGATATTCAGCGTAATCTCTTTGATACTTTTCCATTGCTTTATCGTGTCGTATTTTTTCTGTATCTACATTATGTCCTGCAAAATGTTTTGCAAGATAATTTCCGCCAACAAAGGCGGTTGCATTTAATAAAGCCCCTAAACCCATCATTCCTAATGATGCTAATGCCATGTTTGATTATTTTGGTAAAATCTTTTGATTCTCTAAATATGTTTTTAGATACATACTACCAGACAATACAGCTACCCATTTTGCATAATTTGTAATATTTAAAGATGGATCGTTCAAAAATGATTCTTTCATCATCTTTTTAGCTACATAGCCAACTCCAGCTCCTAATCCTATAAGCACTGCAGAATCAGTAACAGTTTTCACAAGCTTGTTTTCGTTTGACATGATTTTTTACTACATCAGTAAGAAGCCTTTAGATATCTTTATGTAGTAAAAAATAATTTATAATTACATCATTCTAATTTTTGATGTTTTAGGAACTTGAGATAAATCAGGTATTCTGTTTTTATAATATCTCATAAACATATCAAATGCTGTAAAACCTATTCCAACAATTGATAATACGGTTGTAAAAGATAACTCTGGCAACCACGCTTTATTAGATTTATTTTCTGTATTTTCATTTTGATGCTCTTCTTCCTTTTTCATTTTTTCTGCATTCCTTTTAGCCTCCCTTTCCAATGCTTCTTTTGCTTTTTTATTATATTCCGCTAATTTTCTTCCAGCCGCGACTTTTTTAGGATCTTTCTCCTTCTTTTTTGAATCTTTATTTTCTGGTTTGGGATCAGCTGTAATTTGCTCAACAGCTTCTTTTTCTCCTTCATTTTGTTCATACATTATTATTTAGATTTCATTAATAAACCTTTAGATCTGCTTAGTTTACAGTATCAACACCTTCATAATTATGCTTAGTATCTTGCTCAGTTGTGCTAGAATTACCTGATTTTTCACTTGTAAATTGTTGTATTTTATCTATTTTAACGTGTTTAACAACCTGAAATAGTCCGCTAGCAAGTGCTACCAACCTTCCTCCTTTTAATGCAATAAGTCCTACAAAATTTGTAAGTTCTCGATTAACTAAAGCATCATTCTTCAAATCATTACAAAGACATTCTATATCATCAACAGAAACAAACAATGAAATAACTTTTGAAACAAATTGAAGAGATGAATCTACTAATCCCCCATCAATTTTCTTACCCATTACTGTTTGATAACGATTAAAATATTTTTCTACATCTTTTTCTGATAATTTTTTTATATCACCCAAGCTCATTTCAACCCCCAGATATTCCTTTGTTGTTCCAAGCACCGCGAGAATGGCAAGAGATTCTTGTTTTATTTCAAATTCATCATTATCTTTTCCCGATCCACCCTGCAGTTTGTCTGTCTTTTCTTCAATGTAATCTTCAACTTCTGTCATCTTTTTTTAAATTACTTCAGGAATCTCTAAATAACAATTAAATGGGTGACGTAAAGATAAACATAGTCTAGAATATTTTTCGTTTTTCAGGAGTTTAACAAACTTTTTACTAGTTTCATAATCCATATCTCCTCCATAATCTTCAAAAAACATCTTCATGCCTTTTTGCGAAGGATTATGGAAAGTAATAACGCAAGCCACATTTTCCCGGAATGGTTTTGCTATTGATGTTAATTGCTGAGTTAGAACCCACATTGATAAACCATGATGTCTTCCGGAGAATGCTAAATCTATAAACTTGTTTGATCTCTTTTTCAGATCAGTAGATACAGCGCAATCATCTAAAATTATTAATGTGTTTGTTCCAGAGAATAAAGTTTGACAATCAGTTAATAACTCGTTAATCTCATCAACATTACTAGCATCGGGTGATAATACATAGAAATGTTTATCTTTATTAGCAAAATTATGATAGGTTTTATTTTTAGAATAAGTTGGACAAATTAGAACAATATATTCAAAAACTTTTCGAAAAACCCCTCGTAGTTGGTCAATTAGATACTTTGTTTTACCACAATTTGTTGGCCCAGTTATTATACAATGAAAAGGAATTTTGTCTCTCAGTTCTTCCATGGTTTTTGTATCATAACTAAAGGTTTTTAAGTTATATTCAGTACTGTATTGATTTCAAGCTTGAATTCATTATTTCCATAACAGCATCAGCCACAACAAACATATGACATGTTATAGTTCCTGATCCGCTTTGTTCCCTTTTTATTTCTATTTTTACACCATCGTGTGTATTATTTAGAGGCAGTCCTCCGCCATGAATACTATTATCTGGGTGAGTTCTCATATCAACCCAAAGAGCAAACTTGTCCGTGTAAAAATCCTTTTCTTTCAATGAAATTTGCAAACCATCATCTCTATGAAAGCGTTTTTTCACGGATTCCCAAAAATCGGATGGAATCATGCCTCTAGAGTATATTCTATTTGGCACACCATCAACATCAATTTTTACTGAAGATATGCCTGGATTATAAAATTTTTCAGAGTCCCTTGCTCCCTCAGCTTGAGGTGATAAAAACAAACATAATATCCCAGTTATTGATCTTCTCGGTAAATTAATATGCTGATTAATAACACCATCACCGCCAATAGAAAATGTAAAAGTTTTATATAAAGTAACATTTTCATAAAAGAATCCTTTACCAATTTTATATATTTTTTGAGCCTCTTCGGCTAAGTATTTGCTTGAAATCGAAGAATATTCTAACTCTAAGTTTTTGATTGAATATGATGGCGTTTTAGTTGTATCAGAATAAATAATAATATTATTAATTGGAGCAAGCGTAATTTCAAATATTAAATGATTTTCCAATGCTTTCGGATAAAAAACCCCATGACCATTTAATATTGGGTGGTTTATTGGTATTCTATACTTTGTGCCGTGAACATTAGCGAGATCAACTTCTTTTACATCTTGTGTTTTTGCGTCGCCGGCTTTTGTTCTAAGTTTTCTAATATTTAGAGAAGAGATGCCTTGTTTTAATTTATCTTCTCTCTCTTCTTCGGTTAAAAATAAATCTTGATATGTTTGAAATAGATCATATCTTTGTGTATCTTGCAATGTTTCTCCTCCAAAAATAACTTTTAATCTGGTTACAAGATTGCTAGCTAAGTTATTAACAGCTGTATTATTTGCGTGGCCCTCAACATCCAAATCAAACAAAAGAGATACACTTCCAGGTACAATAACTAAATTCTTAGAAAGTTTTGGAATATTTATGTATAATGTTTCTCCTGGGCTAGCTGTGGATGGATTTAGAGTAATTCTATTTAATGTTAAGTCTGCTTTCAAACCAAGCGGTTCTTTCGGATCTCTATTTGGATCAATTTTTTCAGAAATCATTGTAATTTATAAAATACTTTGGTTAATCTTTAAACCCCTTTGTCCTATTATTATTATTCTCTAATTCGTTAATAATTTTTAATAGTTTTTCTTTCAAATTTGGTATTTTACTTAACATAAACAAAACAACACAATTAAAATCTTCATTATATAAATTTTCTTCCTTTAAAATTTTATGTATAAAACTTTTAATAACAATTTTTGCTTGTGCTTTTACTTCTTCTTTTTTTTTATCTTCAATCATTTTAATTTATGAGATACTTTATTAATTTTTAAATGAATAACGAAAAGATTCTTTCAAAAATATATTATTCAACTGAAGGATATTGGAAAGGATATTCTGCGATTAATAAATTAGCCGAGAAGGCGAAAGTAAGTGAAGATTCAGCAAAACAATGGTTACAAAAACAAGCAATATGGCAAATATATCTACCAGCTCCAAAATATATACCTAGACCGCACTGGACTGTGAATAAGCCGAATCAAATTCATCAAGCAGATTTATTATTTTTACCGCATGATAGATTTGGAAGAAAAACATATAAATACGCATTAGTTGTGGTTGATGTTGCTTCAAGATATAAAGATGCTGAACCATTAACAACAAAAGAAAGTAGAGAAATATCAAAAGCTTTTGAAAAAATATATTCCAGGAAGTTAAAATATCCAAAAACATTAATGGTTGATCCTGGAAAAGAATTTATGGGTGATGTTTCAAAACTTATGAATTACCATAATGTTAAAATACAGAGAAGTGAGGCTGGAAATCATAGAGCTCAAGCGTTTGTAGAAAACGCAAATAAAATATTGGGTGAAAGAATATTTAGTCATCAATATGCACAGGAAATGGCAAGTTATGCTCGTTCGAGGGCGTGGGTGAAAAGATTACCGGGTATTCTAAAAACTTTGAATAATACACCAACTAGAATAACCGGTAAAGAACCTGATGACGCTATAAAAATGAAAGAGATTGATATTGAAACTAAAAGATATCACCGAGTTGTTGGTCTTGATGAGGTTAGATTGTCTCCTTATGTTAACGTTAGATATTTATTATTTCCCGGCGAACTTGAGGGTGGAGAAAAAAGACGAGCTACTGATCCCATTTGGAGTATAAAAATTTATAATATTTCAAGAAGTGTAATTTCACCTAATCAGCCGGTTTTATATTATTTAGTAGATGGGCCTAAACGTGGATTTGTAAGGGAAGAATTGCAAGTTATTCCTTATGATACACAGTTACCACCCGATTCTGTTTTGACAAGATAATGACCATATGGAAGAGTACGTATTCCATCTTTTTGAATAATTCTCTTATCATCATCAGCAGATAATGCAACTTTATTAACAGTTTCAGTATAAACAAAATGCTTATAACTTCTTATTACTGGCATTTCTCTCATCTGCTTTGCTTTGCTGTTCAAGCATTCCTTGTAATCATCAAATTTTATTGTATTTTCTATAACTGATTTCTTTCCTCCTTTATTCTTTTTCTCCTCTTTACCATCATCCAACCTGAAAGAGTATAGTTTAGCCCGAAGACCAACAAATTCAGTTATTATTTTTCCACCTGTTTCATCTTTAAACTTTCCAATTACTTTTTTGTTTACACCAGTCTCAATACCCGATGGGTGATTTTTAGGATAATTACTGGTGTCAAATTTTTCTCTAACATCTAGACTTATATCCTTATAGAAATCTTCTGTTTCTATATCATATACAAGACTATCTGTATCTGTCATAAGTAATTTAGCTTTATCACCATATTTTGGTTTAATATAATTATAATGAAAGTCATACATTATTTCTTTACTTACATCTAAAATACACATCCCTAAGTAAATAGGTTTATTGTATTTTATATGTGTTCTATTCATATGTACAGCCATAAGATTTTCAGAAAAAATAGTACGACGATTATAGTTAGCTTTTGATATTAATTTTCTTGCTTCTTTCTCATTCGTTACTAATCTTATATCTACCCTTTTTCTAAGATTTTCCATTGTTTTTCCAAATACAGAGTTATTCATTAACTTGAAGAAATCTTTTTCAAAGTCGTTATTTGCTTTTGATCTTAGATTAGTATTCAAGTCAATGTAAGGTTTTAACCATGCAGACTCTTTAAATGTAATTCCTCTATGAATCTTTGTTATTTTTAATCCTAGACTTTCATATCTTTTTAGAGTTTCGTGTTGAACTACATACTTTTCCTTGTTGTTGAGGTTTGGTATCAATTTCTCAACCCTATTAACCTTAATTCTTTCTGGGGCAAGCGGATAATCACTATGTAAATCATGAAGATGTTGTGGGTATTTTAAATCAACCTCTAATATACACGGCATATTTTTCCAGTTTATTAGCTCTTCTTTAGTCATCCATCTTAAATCATGAGTGGGGAGTGGTTTACTCATAGCTCCTCCATATAAATTATTTGCATCTAGATATTGTATATAATTTGTAACCATTTTAGGATCATATTCTTTCATGTATGGGTTATTTGCTTTAGCATATCTGTTTGATATTTGGGCTATGCCGCCTCGAACGCCTTTCTCAATCATAATTAACATATCAATGTCGATTATCATCTCCAATTCAATTTTGGTTAACTTTAACATTGCATCCCAAGCCAGCCCGGGTGCTGTATAATACCAAGCAGGATCCAAACCATAATTTGTTTGACAAACATCTCTAAAGTTTTCAAAAACATCGGCTAATAATAACACATCAGACTGAAGATATAGATTAAGGTAATCTCGCATTGTTTTCATATTAAAAGTTTCCCATACCTTTTTAGCGTGTTGGTAATCATCTTCTGAAATATCTTCATCTCTAAGTTTTGAGTAAAAAGCTTCCTTTGTTGGAAGTTGGGTTTCGTTTAATTTATCAAAGTTATCAAGCCAATCATATGGAAATACCCCCTTTCTCAACAATAACTCTAATTTCTCCCCAGAATAGTATTTTTTACTATTTTCAAAAGAATCTTTTGGAAGATTATTTGCTAATTTACCAAGACTGGATTGCATAAATTTTAATGAATCTATAAATCTGATATCTTTTTTAACATCTTTCATCTCACCAGTTTCTTTATCTTTATAGACATCAACTACAATCTCTTTTGAGAAAGAAATATACTTTTCCTCATTATTTGGTATTAGTTTTATTTTACCTTCTGTTTTAGCAAGATTATTAATAAATAGATGAGCATCATATCCCGATAAATTGTGAATTATAACAGGAAAGAATTTTGGAATCTTATAATTTAAATTGCATTCCTTATGTGCTGCTCCTCTATACTTTCCTGTAAGATGACAGTGATCTATTACCTTATCTTCACCCAATTCTTTCTCGCATATATGGCAATGAGTTGCGTTTTCATAGTTTATTTTATCATTTTCTGTCATATTCTTCTTATTAAACTTTTTGAATCTTTTTACATTATAACTAATACATTTTTTATAAATTTTCTTAAATTCTTTCTCTAGATATTCCACAAATTTCTGTGCAACATCATCTTCGGGTGATTCAGCAGTATATCTATAAAACTTAGATTTACATATTTTTTCATTAAAACTCTTAATATAACAGCCAAATGCAACGGGTTTGTGAGCCTGATATTTATTTGTAAAACTTTTACTTTTATCAAGAGGTTCATTATTTTTTATTTTTTTCAAAATACACTCAAAGTCTGCGTATGCTACAAAAGGTATTCTCATTTTTTTCACAAAATTTTTAAAAGAAATAAAACAAGGATTGCCATCTTTATCTTTTAGCATATCAATCCTTGCTTCATTGTACAAATAACAATATCCTTCATGCTTTTCCAATGAGCTTTTTAAATGAAAATGGTGCAAACAATTATCACAAAAGTACAACTTACATTTACGTTTAGTAACTTGTCTTCGTATAAGCGCACTAATATTCTTTATTAAAACAAAGTGTTTATTTATCTCTTCATCTTTATTTTCTTCATTTGTTTCTTCTGTTAATAAAAGTAATCTAATCAATTTAAATCCTCGTTTCATACTTCTTTTTATAGGATATACTCCTATTTTCTCATCATACCCATATATAGCAATATCATAATCATTTTGATTTTCAAAATTAACAACATCTTGCAATGAAGTGGGAAAATTAATTCCATCCCAATTAAAATTCTTAGATTGTTCTATCAATTCTTTAGTTATTCTTTGTGGATTTTTATTAGTTGGATAAACTGCTCGTGATACACACCACTTGAAACATTCTTCATCATAATTCTTAGGGTTAATAAGAGCATTCCTGTTTAACAATTCTTGTGGTAGTGGAATATAAGATCCACCTAAAAGTGGAACAAAACGATCTATGAAAATGTCAAAGAATAGTACGCGTTCGAGTTCCCAACCAGATTCATTATTTAAAAAATTTTCAAATAATATAAGTTGTTGATTTGTTAATCTATCAAATAATTCTGATAAATCTGTTGCCTCAAGAACAATTTCTGATTTTTCAGAAGGAAAGGACGCGTCACTGTATTTATATATGTCTAATTCTTTGAATAATTTTTTTTTGAATCTGCATGAAAATATAAATTTAGTCTTTAATGATTTTTGTGATTCAACTCTCTTTCTAAGTAAATCTATAACTTTTGGTTTTATTTTATGTAAGAATGTCTTTTCATCATTCTTTTCATTTCCTTCAATCCTATAGCTTATATAATTTCCATTAATAGCTGATTCATATTCTCTTGGTGTAAAATCTAACTTATCTTCTTTTTTAGTCTTTTTAAACAATTGCTTTGTTTTTGGTCTTGCGCCCTCCTTATTATAATCTCTTTTAGGTGGTGGAGGATTTATTTCTTTTGGCTTATTTACTTTTTTATATCTTTCTATAAAATTTTTAGCTACCTCTTCTGCTTTATTTTTTACTTTTTCAGGAACATATGGCTTTACAAAATTCCAAAACTTTTTTAATACATTTCCTAAAACAGGAGTTTGTTTTGTATTTTTAACCAATTCATTTTTTATTACTTGTTTTTTAGTTTTTGTTGGAATAGGAGGCGGCGGGCGTGTTGGTTTGGGTGGGGGTGGCCTTTTTGGCTTTATTTTATTAATATTTCGTGGGGGCTGAGTTGGAACTGGTGAACCTGGTGGTGTTCCCGGTCTAAATCCATCTGGTGATCCAGGAGGTGTTCCAGGCATTGGTGGGGGAATATTTAAAGGTGGTAAATTTGGTCTATTTCTTATTCTAATTGGTTGTGGTTCAATATCTGGAATTGGAAGAGCTAAATTTGGTTGATCTCTTGGTCTCATTGGTGTATTACGTAACTCATTAACAATTCCAACAATATTAGTAATAATTTGTTGAATATTATTAGTTATTTCAGGAATATTACTCAACTCTTGAACAAATTCTCTTTTATTAAAATAAGATCGTCCTGGAATATTATACCATCTAGCTAACGATTTCAATTGCACAACATTTAATCTTCGTAATTGTTGTTCCATTTTGTATATTAATTATTCTTCTTATTAAATTCTATTTTCTTTCTTTTAAATTATTTTTATTTTAAATTATTATTAAATGTGCCAGATCCGCGCGCCATCTTCACACAATTTTGCAACAAATTAGCTAAGCATTGATATATTATTACTACGCCTCACCTATGAAAAGTTTGATAAAATTTTAATTAAATATTAGCTTTTGTTAAATGTGCTAGCTGAAGTTATAAAATCTTATTATTATAATTAAAATAAAATCAGAATAAAATTAGAATGGAAAATGTGCTAGCAGCCCCATAATTACACATCAGCATGCAAGTGTTAGTGCCCAGTCCTTTAGTACATCTGACGGTGGTTAGTGGTTCATCCCACGGTGGTTTACGCTGTGGTGGGTAAACGTTGCAACTTCATATGATTTTACCCGCAGAGCGTCAAAACACTTGAAAACAGCGACATGGCGTTTGATAAAACATGGATGGTGCTTTTCGCCGGCAGTGGAATGTTAGCTCTGGCTGTTTGGGGTGGAGTGACTGCATTGACCATGAAGATGGCCTTGTTGTGGACTTTTATCGGTTTTGGATTTTTAACGTTAGTCATGCATTTATTTGGCTCGCCGATAAATATTTTGCTGAATAAGCTACTCTGTTCAGCTGAAAATGAGCAACAACTTCGAGGTAGAGGCAGTTTTCTTATGTTTGTTAAATGAAGCTAGACTTAAGTTTTCTTGGTTCAAAATTTATTTTTAGCTTCATTTCAGAAGCCCCTGACTTTACTACCTTGCTTCAATGTAACGTTTTGGTACTGTACAATTTCTCCGTAGAAATTTAATTCCACTTCGTTACACGTGTAACGGATATACTGAAGCTCAATCTTTTCAGCCAAAACAACCATTAACATGGATTATGAAGTATGGGGTGGTGCAGGAGCACATTAGACAGTAATATATTTTAGCTAGAGTGGAGTGTTTCTTGGCTATAAAATTATTTCCTCAAATTAATCGATATTTCTTTTTTTTTTCCGTTCTTCAAAATCAGGAAATGTTTGCACTTGCACTCCATGCACGTGCTTTACCTTGACAACGTAGCTGCAATGTGCATTAAATGAGTATGGCGTTAGACTAAAATAATAGGCTATTTCTGTATTAACCCTTTAAGCTCGAATATCAAATCGTTTTCTCCCACATGTAACTGTTCTCATATATATGTTATGGTACAAGTGAGGAGAATTTGTTTAAATATCAATACAACTCTTTTTTGGTGATCACTTTTGTTTTTCTCATAACATAAATGGTTAATGAACAGTGAATATTGCAATGAGAAATTGGATGCTGGTCACTACTAGGACTTAAACTGTGGTTTTTGTTGGAACTTATCTATTAATTAATAAGTGACTGACTGATTGATGGAGTGAATTTATGGGTGGATGGATGAACGATTGATTGAGAAAATGAATGAATTATAGACTGACTGAATAAATCAATTGGTGAATGATTGAATTAACAAATGAGTGAATGAGTAAAAGAATGAAAGAGTGAATGAATGAGTGAAAGAAAGAATGAATGATGGATTGATTGACTGAATGAACACATATGTGAAAGAGAGAAAGAATGAGTGAAATGATGTGAAAGACACTAAATAATAGATACTGTCTCTAGCCAATTATGTGAAATGGGATCCCTGATACTGTACTATTGAAGAAATGATAAATGTGCAGAGTGCAACCATCAAGTTATGGATGCATGCGGGTGGTTGCTAAGCACAAAAGAAGCATTAGAGCTAGATTCTCAAGGCACAGCTGAGAGCATCTCTAGCTTCTTGAGTGCCTAATAAATCTTCCAAATGCGTACATAACTCAATGGTTGCACAGCTGCGGCATTTACCATCTCTTTTATAGCCTCATAAGTCTTCACAACTTTTATACTGGTTACCAATCTGATGTCAGCATGTAAGTTATGGGTAAGTGACTTGCACGTATTAGCCAATGATAGCTTGCGCTTTCTGAAAGCTATATTATAATTCACTATGTTGCTTTGCCATTTCTGTATTACCTTTATTTCAGCATATTCGACTGAACAGTTAACAGAAAGAAGGAATAGAGAGTTTCAAAGGAGACAACTTTTACTGGAAGAGAAGGTTACATTAATTATTCACCAGTATTAACCTTTAAGCCCCATTGTCAATATTCATTTTCTCTTAACTGTTCTCATATAATTGTTATGGCTCTAGTGAGGAGAGTTTGTTTAAATATCAATATAACATTACTGTTTTTTGGTGATCATTTTTGTTATTTTCATAACATAAATGGTTAATGAACAGCAAATATTGTAATGAGAAATTGGATGCTGGTCACTACTAGGAGGTAAAGGGTTTACACAGGTTTATACAACAACTGCATCATCCAAGATGACTTATAATGTGTCACTAAGATTTCAAGTTGCCTGGTATTATTTTGTCGTTAGTATCACCCAACTAGTGGACTAATGCAAATGCCGCAATCTGATTGGCTATGCTACTAGAGGACTATTAGCAATAGTCCTCGAGTAGCGAAATTTGTGGGGCTTTCTTTTGTTTTATTCCCAAATAAATCTTCCTTTCAACTTTCTTTTATTATTGCTATTTCTGTCCGACCAGTTGGGTGATACTCAAACAATTAGACCCTTCGCCCTCAAGGGCTGCGGGTCAATAGCCCATTCGGCTTCACCTCATGGGCTATTGACCCGTAG
Source organism: Ricordea florida (assembly GCA_949710005.1). Classification (NCBI taxonomy): domain Eukaryota; kingdom Metazoa; phylum Cnidaria; class Anthozoa; order Corallimorpharia; family Ricordeidae; genus Ricordea; species Ricordea florida. Next base: position 713,220 of record OX453283.1, on the reverse strand, counting down.
CCCTTGCGGGCTGCGGGTCTAACTGTTAATTAGTTGTCAGGGAAGCCACAAGCAGTCATGGAGCATACTTATCTCTTTTTTAATATAGAATTTTTGTGTGCTTGTTTGGAAAGTTTTGCATGAACTGCTGCAAAATGCAGTTAATAGAGCCTGACGCCCCACGGTTAACATGGCAGGGTATTAAAATTTTGCAACACACATGATTTTGTTCAAATGTTCCTTTGTTTGATCTATGTACAATAGCTACGCTGTTTTTTATGTTGCAAGATGTCTAACTTACCTTTCTACCGTCTACTAAGAGTGGTTGATACACTAGTAAACGGCCTCATTCAAGTCTTCAGGGACCACAAGACTACGTAAGGTCTAGCCATAGTTGTAATGCAAAAGGCCATTGGCCTGCTGCTAGACTAATGTCTAGCTGTAAAATGTAATGTGCAAAGCTCATATATTCACATTTCTTAACATCTGACGTAAAAGGACAGTTTCTAACCATAAATTTCACATGAATTTGCCCACCCTCCCTTTCCCTTGTGTCAGGGGTGTTACTGCTGCATTCAATAAACTCAGGGCCACTTCACCTAGTGCCTTCAGTTAAGTCTGCTCAGCGACTTCCCCAAGCTTATAATTATGTTATTGTTGCTAACGTTTCTGCCAATACCTCTGTTCAATCCAGCATGTATTGCTGGGGAGATAGTTCTTGGGCTTATGCAAATAAAAATTGCTGTTTCTTCCCATTATAAGCACATTTTTCTGGCCGGTGGCCTCAGCTCATAGTGCTTTGGAAAGTATTAGAGGCATTTTCCTCAATTAAGTTTTATTCTGGCATGCTGCCTATTCTTGTCCGATCCAGCTTGTTGTCAAGCTGGGGAGATAAGTTGGGCATTTGGTCACGCAATGGGAAGTCGTCTGTCTCGCCGATCACAGAGTGGTGTCCCCCTATTACGCCACATATTGTTCAGTGTATTCTCTCTAATTTTAAAATAACTTTACCTCACTCCTATGCGAGGAACGGTGACATTAAGTTTAATTTAATGATGAAAGTAGCTGGGGGTCATGCTCTGAGTAGCCAGGGGAAATCCCCAGTCCCCTACCCTAAGTGACAACCCTGATGTTCAATAACGTGAATCAAGTTATTTGACCATTACCGGTACACGTTTGTGGGTTTCACAATTGGATGATATTTTGCCATCACTGAGTAATGTTATAATAAATCTCAATATCTTATTTATTTTTATTGTTGGTTATTTCTAATTTTCTTCATTGTAACTGTTACACTTCAGTTAAAGATTTACAAGGAGAACATTTTGGGGCCCAGAGAGGAACTTCTAAAGGCCAGACGAGAAGCAGAGTTTTACAAGTTCAGTGGTTCTTGGAAGGGAAAAGGACACAGACTTGGGGTGAGTAGTTTTAAGTTTCACACCTTCACACTTCCAGACTGCTGTACTCTGTGCCCTCACTCACCAAAGAAAAGCATGTTATTTAATGAATAAATATTATGATATGTAGGAATCATTGCAATAAGGCCTGAAGAAGCCTCTGATTAAAACTGCTAGATTCTCCTTTAATTTACCTTACCTTTCACTTTCAAACAAAAGGGAGAATTTGAAGTTGCATCAAGATCGAGTCACATAACATGAGAAGTGTGCACTGAAACAGTGATGGTTTAAGCAATATGACTGAGGCAAGTTGCTTGTATTTTAGCATCTTTCTGATGAAAAAGCTGAGAGTTTTGAAGATTACATTGAGGAGGACCATTTAGATGAAGAATTCTTTATGAATGAAAGCTCAAGTTCAGGAGAAGAAGAAGAAGAAGAATCCAAAAGGGAAGGTTCTAAAACCCAGGAGGAGGATTTAAAGTGCCCTGAATCCACAAATGAACATAAATTGGAAAATGCCACTCAGTCATTAAGACAAAGAAGAAACAGACAGAGTTTTGAGGTCAGTTAAACTTTATAATTTTTTTCAGTAATTATAAACTTTCCTCTGCAGGCATTGTGTTGCCTGAACAATATAATAATTGTACTAATGATTTTATTTAATTTTCTTAGCTTCCTGAAGAACCATCACCAACAGAAAAAGGGGTAAGACAAAGTAAATTTCTTAAGGTTATATTTATGGAGGCCCTGTTAGGTGAGGTACCCATTTCACTTGTCAGGATTTTGGAATGTTTATTGTGTTGCAACCAAAAAAACATAAATTACCAAAATAGTAAATCTCCCTCACCTAAAAAAAAAGTGTTTACGCTTACTGCATTAGCTGCGAAGCGATGGAAATCAAAAAAACTCTAGCGGCTTACCTTGTAACATTGTAACTTGCGTAACTACCGATTTCGATCGTTATAAAAAGTTTGAAAACTCACTCGCCAAACCATCGCGTGTGTAGACCCGGCACATCGGCTTTGTAATTTATTTCAAAATTGCTCAAACCTGTATTCTTCGCTATTATAGCAAATAATGTAAACAAATAGGAAGGAAAAGCAATTGTTTACTTGTAAAAAGACTGAATGTTAAAACAAAATGAAAATAATTTGTTCCGTGACAGATAGGAAACCGTTTGTTGCCTGTGGTTTCTTTGGTGTGATGATCTCGTCTGTGATTGGTTACATCACAATAAACATTCCAGAGATATTTTAGGTGTTCACGCCAATATGATCACCGCTGTAATATAATATGTATTTTGAGGAGGGCCACAAGTTTATTAGCTTTGCTATTAGTTGTTACCCTCTTTTAAATAAAGTCTTTATTATTATTATTATTATTATTATTACCTCTAGCAGGGTCTCATTTATGGTGTATGTTATAGATATTACATTGTTTAATTTGTAGTGCACTTTTTTATAAGGTGGTTGCATTAAGATATCTTTTCTACTTGGCTGTATAGTTGCACTTCTGTTTACGGAGTTATTGCAGCATTTCTTTCAAAGAATGTGCTTAAGAATATTATTCTTAATCCTTAAGCATGGTAAATTTGCAGATTTCCCTTTATCAATATATGGAAGTTGACAAAGTTGTTGTCCTGAGTGCTTAGTACTTATAGATTTGATACAATACCACATTCTCCCAACAATCTTAGAAGAAAAATTGTGTGTTGTTGTTTTAGGTAATAACAGTGGCTCTCAGATGTCCAGATGGAGGAGTTAAAAAGCAGCGATTTACAACAGATGCACAAATTCAGGTTCTCAGTCTTTTTTTTTTCCCAAGAATTCTGCAAAGATATTCAAGTGCAGTATCTGCAAGATGCATAACAATGCCTTTACATCACAATATACAGTTTATCCAATCTCATTTCCCAATTCAACTTACAGTGCTTATCACAAGTTTTTTCTAATAAAACTGAACAAACTAGTGTAAAGGAAATGTTTAGTAAAATAGTAATAATTAAAATTATTCATCTTACACCACTCTGATTTATTCTATCTATGTCACTCAGAAAATTAGACAGATCTTCTTGAGTATTAATAACCCTGTACATTTTACTGTCATCAGCATATAAAGCGATTGAACTGCCCTTACTAATTACCCCAGGTAAATCATTGATATATACTATGAAAAATAAAGGTCCCAACAAAGAACCTTGTGGGACACCAGAGGTTACAGGTAGCCAATCAGAAACCTCTCCTTTCATTACTACACACTGTTGACGATTTGTTAAGGGAACGCGTCCAAATATCGGCACTGGGTCATGCCGATGCCGATCAAATAGGTGCCGATTCCTTTCGATTCCGTTTTCATTCGGTACCGATTGAAACGGAATCGGCAACGGGTCAAAAGTCTTCATCCGGCCAATTAACGTAAGTTATCAAACAGTGACATATATCTGTCAGCGTTTATCAAGGGTTGAAATAGTCGGTCACGCTACATTCAAATACTGAGTTTATGTTAGTAAAAGCAAAACGTGAATGATTGTTTCTTCGATGCACAAACCGGCTGGGTAAGACCAACTGTTTATCGCCGCATGGTTTACGGTCGTTTCGCTACAAAGTCGTTTTGCTACTAGTCGTTTCGCTGCATATCGCGGTCGTTTCGCTACAATATTCCAAAGTCGATTCGCTGCACATAAAACCATAGTTAATATGATAAAACAGTTTCCATTTGTCAAAAACACCCGTTACTCACATGAAGTTTTTTTTATCAGTGTAATTTTCACTCAGAAACAGGACACATTTATATAGAACGCAGAATCACTCGGTTTGCCTATTCCCAGCGCGGCTACGAAGCGCATTCCGCAAACGCTATTCAGTGAGAAGAAAAGCAAGCTATTAAACACACTAGAAATTGGATAAATCAAACGAGTTGATTGAGTAAGTTATACCACCGTAAGGTGAATGGGAGGTGCTGACGTTTCGAGCGTTAGCCCTTCGTCGGAGCGAATGAGAGGATTGTGGGTTACGTTCAATTTATATAGAGAAGTATGGAGCCATCCTATTGGTGGAACCATAGCATTGTGTGGATGGAAGTGAATAAATTAGATGAATGATTAAATGAATGAGAAACGTTCGTTGATACCGTGGGGATTAAGAGAACCGAGTTGGAAGATAAACTTCTGTTCTAGGTTTTTACGGCTTTCCGTATTGCCCTGATGCTCGGAAAGTCCACATACCGCCATGTTGTGAGTTGAGTGGTTAGGTAGATTAAAGTGTCGCGCTACAGGTTTCGATGCATCTTTATCATTTCGTTCGACGTCACGCAGATGTTCGCGGAAGCGGTCACCTAATCTTCTTCCGGTCTCGCCGATGTATATCTTCTTGCATAAGGTGCATTTTATGCAATAGATAACATTGGCGGAAGTGCATGTGAAACGGTCGGTGATTTTAAACGATCGTTTAGGTCCTGCTATTTTGTTTGTGTTGTGGACGAAAGGGCAAGTTTTGCATCTTTTGCGTGTGCAGTTGAAAGTGCCGGGTGATTCGTCTGATTTTAGTGTACTTCTAACTAAAAAATCGCTTACGTTTTTGTTACGTTTGAATGAAATGAGTGGTGGTAGTGAGAAGATGCTGCCTGTTTCGTTGTCATTCTGAAGTAACTTGAAGTTCTTCAGAATGATGTTCTTCACAGGTAGGTTGAGTGGGTGAAAAGTGAGTGTGAACGGTATTCTCTGGTTCTCTTCCTTTTGTGACGTTTGTGGTGCTGAGTGGTGTTAGCTATGCCAATCTCTTCGTAGGCTACATTGAAAATCAATTTTTCCGCCAATACAACGGACCTAAACCTAAACTATATCGCCGCTACATTGATGACTGCGTTGGCGCAACTTCATCCACCAGGGAAGAACTTGAGCATTTCATTAATTCTGTCAAATCGTTCCACCCAGCATTGAAATATACTTGGCAAATTTCAGAAACCTCTATAGCTTTTCTCGATATCAACGTTTCAATCCACAACAACGGCCTATCAACTAGTGTGTACTACAAACCTACAGACTCCCATAGTTATTTATTGCACTCGTCTTCTCACCCCACCCATGTTAAAAATTCCATTCCATATTCTCAATTCCTCAGACTTCGACGTTTATGTAGTGATGAGTTGGACTTCTCCAGCAAATCAGAAGAAATGCTTCAGTTCTTCAAGAACCGTGGCTACCCTGATTCAGTTGTGAAGACAGCTCAACAACGCGCTCAAACAACTGACCAACACTCAGCACCACAAACGTCACAAAAGGAAGAGAACCAGAGAATACCGTTCACACTCACTTTTCACCCACTCAACCTACCTGTGAAGAACATCATTCTGAAGAACTTCAAGTTACTTCAGAATGACAACGAAACAGGCAGCATCTTCTCACTACCACCACTCATTTCATTCAAACGTAACAAAAACGTAAGCGATTTTTTAGTTAGAAGTACACTAAAATCAGACGAATCACCCGGCACTTTCAACTGCACACGCAAAAGATGCAAAACTTGCCCTTTCGTTCACAACACAAACAAAATAGCAGGACCTAAACGATCGTTTAAAATCACCGACCCTTTCACATGCACTTCCGCCAATGTTATCTATTGCGTAAAATGCACCTTATGCAAGAAGATATACATCGGCGAGACCGGAAGAAGATTAGGTGACCGCTTCCGCGAACATCTGCGTGACGTCGAACGAAATGATAAAGATGCATCGAAACCTGTAGCGCGACACTTTAATCTACCTAACCACTCAACTCACAACATGGCGGTATGTGGACTTTCCGAGCATCAGGGCAATACGGAAAGCCGTAAAAACCTAGAACAGAAGTTTATCTTCCAACTCGGTTCTCTTAATCCCCACGGTATCAACGAACGTTTCTCATTCATTTAATCATTCATCTAATTTATTCACTTCCATCCACACAATGCTATGGTTCCACCAATAGGATGGCTCCATACTTCTCTATATAAATTGAACGTAACCCACAATCCTCTCATTCGCTCCGACGAAGGGCTAACGCTCGAAACGTCAGCACCTCCCATTCACCTTACGGTGGTATAACTTACTCAATCAACTCGTTTGATTTATCCAATTTCTTGTGTTTCAATTTCCCACCGACGCAGCACCAGTTTCTTTAGAAACTATCCCCACAATACTATTAAACACACTAGTTCACCTCTGCATCTACAAGAACTGTCCGAATGAGACTTTTATTGATAACTGTCCACAAACAACAAGTTTCGTTCGGGCAACATAACTCGAGAATTCGGATGAAATCACGCGCGCTAGATGAAGAGTTTCAAAACATGATGTTTCAGTCCGAAGCTTATATTTCGTAAAACAACGTATATTTACAAGAAGTTTACAAGAATTACAAGAAGTTGCAGCGAAACGACCCGTCCTTAGCGGCAAATTAAGACTTTTTTCATGTAGCGAAACGACCTCGATATGCAGCGAAACGACTAGTAGTGAAACGACTTTGTAGCGAAACGACCGTACACCTAAGCGATTACCGAATAGCCTTGAAGCAATCTTCGAACAAATTTTAACAGGCAAAAAAAAAATATCCACGAAAGTATTGCTATGATATTTTACAATGGAGAACAAAGCAAGTTGTAAAGATTGTTTTGAGCGAAGTGGCTCTTTCATTATTTGTTTTCGTGACACATTTACAGGATCACATTCTTATCAGATAAATATGATACCACATTATTCACCGCGGAATTTATCTGACTCCGATTGAATCGGCAAAGTTTTTTGTCATATCGGAATCGGCATCTAGTGGCCACAAATCGGCACCGATTCCGAACCATCGGAAAATTGATCGGGTCCGATTCCGATGATCGGGTTGCCTATTTATATTTGGACGCGTTCCCTAAATAATCTCTGCACCAAGCAAGCAGTTCTCTGTGAACACCATATTTATAAAGTTTGGTCAAGAGAATGTATATTGTGTATAATATTATTGTGTATAATATTATTCTAGCTTCAGACTGTACAGTAGTGTGTGCAAATTTTTCTGTTTGTTTTACAGGCATTAGTGGCATTTGCTGAATATCTGGGCTATCCGCCATCTGGTCATGTCATTGTGACAACGTATCCAAGGAAATCACTAACAGATTTATCACAGACTTTCGCGGATGCAGGTTTGACACATGACACTGCCCTGGTGATTGAAGAGTCATAGGTGTCTGATACTTATTATGAAGTGAAGAACATAAATGGCTCTCAATAATTCCACCCATTACAAAAGAACTCTTGAGTCAGTAAGAGCTAAAATTGAAGAAAGTGAGGGACAATGCCCAGATTAGTTGTTGGGGTCATTTTTTGTTTGAACTACAATGTAGGCATTTCAATAATTATGGTAAAGCATGGAAGTGAGCCTAGGAAGGCCATTTTATCATTTTCTTTTACCAATTTTGTAAAATTTAATGGACTACAACTTTGTCTTCATTGGGCTTTCAACTTTCGAATTTCTTGTGGTGAAAGATGCAAGTTTTAACACCATTCAGCGGGACCCCATTGATTCTTGAAAAACATGGTCATTTGGGAAATAGTCTGGCAGCTACGTATGTACAAGGTTTATATGGAAAGAGTTTAGACACAGAATTTTATAACACTACAGCAGAGGTAACAGTGGAACCTTATCAGTGGAACTACACTGTACTTAGGATAAAGAATGCCAGGCTCAATTCTCTTTGAGTCTTCTTACATCCTTAAATATTAACATGGTATTCAGTCTATAAATTGTCATTTTATCAGAAGGATGCCAGTTAAGGTTATGCTTCGTCAACTCGTGGCATGCAATAAAATGTGGAAGTCCTTC